>VTFQ01000023.1:1005030-1575030 GCA_036281575.1 Ancherythroculter nigrocauda | reverse complement strand
GACTTTTGCTGTTCTGCAAATGTGAGCACAATACATTCAGACTGAGTCTCCGAGGATCTGTATGGAGGTGATAGATATTAATGATGTGCTGAAACAATCACAATCTTACGGGAAAAGGACAGAAAGAGGCAGTGATTGATTGTGTGTGTGTGTGTGTGTGTGTGTGTGTGTGTTCGATGATAGAAAAACCAGACAAACCAATATTGAATAGAAGCTCCTAAAACACTGCTTCATAAAAGACTAGATGTCTCATTTTACTTGTTAAATGACTTCAGTAAAACACCTCAGTAGATTTGTACAGTTATTGATGAGCGGCGTTCGCCTGTGCAAAACTCTCCATCACAACAGAGTGGTGTTTCTATGTGGTTACTAGGGGGTTTTGCAACCTGATCTCACAGGAAAATGTAACTTTGTTATGATGTGGTGATTTTGGATGAATTCATACAATGTGAATTGTACAAAAATGCACAATTATTAGAAAAAGCATGAAGGTCCACCACTGAACATACCCATCACTGGGGCGTAGTCCAACAGCCCTAGTTGTTGCTAAGGTGTTGTGGGTGGTTGCTAGGGTGTTTTGGGTAATTCTTTGGGTATTGTGGGTGGTTGCTAGGGTGTTCTGTGTGATTTTTAGGGTGTTGTTTGTGGTTGCTAGGGTTTTGTGGGTGGTTGCTAAGGTGTTCCTAGGGTGACCTTTGTGGTTGTTCGGGTGTTGTGGATGGTTGCTAGGTTGTTGCTAGGATGTTGGTGGTGATTTGTATGGTGTTCTGTGTAGTTCTTAGGGTGTTGTAGGTGGTTTGCGTGGTTGATAGGGTGTTCTGTGTGATTTCTAGGGTGTTGTTTGTGGTTGCTAGGGTGTTATTGGTGGTTGCTAAGTTGTTTATTGGGTAGTCTTTGGGGTTGTTTGGGTGTTATGGGTGGTTGCTAGGTTGTTGCTATGATGTTGGTGGTGGTTAGGTGGTTTCTAGGGTGTTCTGGGTGGTTTTTAGGATGTTGTTTGTCATTGTTAGGGTGTTGTGAATGGTTTGGGTGGTTGTTAGGGTGTTCTGGGTAGTTGCTAAGGTGTTTCTAGGGGATCTGTGTGGTTCTTAGGGTGTTGTGGGTGGTTGCTAGGGTGTTCTGTGTGATTTCTAGAATGTTGTTTGTCATTGTTAGGGTGTTGTGAATGGTTTGCGTTAGGGTGTTCTGGGTGTTTGCTAAGGTGTTGCTAGGGGTTCTGTGTGGTTCTTAGGGTTTTCTGGGTGGTTGCCAAGGTGTTGCTAGGAGTTCTTTGTGGTTGTTAGGGTGTTGTGGGTGGTTGCTAGGGTGTTGCTAGGGGTTCTTTGTGGATGTTAGTGTGTTGTGGGTGGTTGCTAGGGTGTTGCTAGGGGTTCTTTGTGGATGTTAGGGTGTTGTGAATGGTTTGGGTGGTTCTTAGGGTTTTCTGGGTGGTTGCTAAGGTGTTGCTAGGGGTTTTTTGTGGTTGTTAGGGTGTTGTGGGTGGTTGCTAGGGGTTCTTTGTGGATGTTAGGGTGTTGTGGATGGTTTGGGTGGTTGCTAAGATGTTCCAGGTTGTTGCTAAGGTGTTGCTAGGATGTTCTGTGTGGTTACTAGGTGTTTTGTTTAGAGTTCAGTAGTCCTGCACCCTCATGTCTCAGTGATCTTCTGGTCAGATGTGGCTCAGTTCCTCCTTCAGTGTGTGTCTGTGGGATATTTTCACCTCTTTTGTGGAGAAAATGAAGCGTCTGTTGTAAAGTAGCGGCACACTCTACTCAACAACAACACGTGATCTGAGGAATCATTCATGACTGTAAACATGTCTACCAAGCTGTCTGTCTGAGTTAATGTTAATGAGTATTAGTATTTAGTTAGACAGTGTGAGTTGAAAGTATAATGTGATTCCTCCTCCTCATCATCATCATCCTCACAGTTTCACCTCAGAGTCACTTTTGAAAAGTGCTTTTCTCCGTAAGCACGTGTCAGGAAACTTTAATTTCTATGTGTGAGCAGACAGACAGAATGGGTTCATCGCTGGGGCTCTGAGACTTCACACACACACACACACACACCTGTGATTTAACGTGTCAGCTGAAGTCTCTTCATGTGCAGGTAAAGAGCAGAGACAGGCGGAGATCCTGTGAGTGTGTCAGTATGTTGTGTAGTTTCCTCAGAGCTTCAGTTCATAACATTTATAGTGAAATTCAGTTTTCAGACACATAAAAGCCACATTCACACTGCAGAGACTCTGAGTGACAGACGAATCTAAATGCAGGAGTGAAGAGTGTAAACTCATGAACCTGTGATGATTGACTTCAAAGACCCGCCCCCTTTAGTTACTGTTGCTATGTCCGACAAGCCATGGCGCTGTCACGCCACACATCATGTTCTCACATGAAAAATACATCACGGAGCAAAGTGGACACTGACAACACGTCGACAGACAAGACAAGGCAGGTCACTTTTGATATGAAACAAAGTCTCAAATTTCAAATTTTGTCGTTTTTAAAGAAATTTAAACAATAAAAAAACGTTTTGTGGCTCTTTAATGTGTCGTGACAGATCGCTGTAGCTCCTCAGCTCAGCTCATCTCTTCCTACTAGTTCATTTATAGCATCAAATAAACATGAATGAACATCAGAAGGAATGTTGCTTAAAATGCGGAAAGACGTAAATACACGCCATTTTTCAAGTTCAAGTACACTGAGGTTAACTCCCCTGACTGCTTTGTCGGACAAAATGGCAGATTCAGCGTTATGATTGGTTAGATCGCCTGTCAATCAAACTCCCGGCGAAGGGTCAATTGATTTTCAGTGTTTTATTAGGGGTTAAAATGCGTAGCGCTGAAACTCTGTTGTAATTGCTTGGATTTTAAAAGATCAGCATTTTGCCCTGAAAGTGATGAGACCAAAACCATAAAGTGCAGAAACTTTGAGGGCTTGTAGTACTCACACCATCTACGTCACAGAGGCTCACCCCGATCGTCCTGACGGGGGCGCTACAGCAAAAATGTTTGAAGTGGGCGTGGCCACTTTCACTAAAATGTCTATAACTCTTGAACGGCAAGAGAAAATTTCACCAAACTCGGTACACCTATGTATGGACTCGGTCTGTGGTCGCGTGAAAAAGGACGGGGCGACTGGCCACTTGGTGGTGCTATAAAATAATAAAAAACACGAAAACGGCTATAGCTATGCAATAGTCAGTCCGATTTACTTGAAAACTGGCATGCGGTGTCTTTGTCCAATGTGCCACTATTGTTTACGAGGACATTCTTGCATCTTGAAAAACACGCCGGCCGTCGGCCAATGAAGTTTGAGCACCTTTAAGACAAGGTTAATGGAGGCCGATCGGCATGAAACTCGCTGGGCCTGTTTGACTCACGGCCCTAGAGGTCTGTGAGAAGATTTGAAAGAAATCAGCCACCGGGGGGTGCCATTGCATGTTTCGCACATACGCACGATATTCATATCATATGTTAGATATCCTTATTCTGAGCAACTATGCCTCAAGAACCACTGCTGTCAATCAAATAATTAAAAAAATCTACTTTTGCGAACCAGTCCTAGGTTTTTCGCTCAACCTTGATAAAATCACTGCAGTACAATTCTCTGGACTCTATAAGTAAATAACAAGTATATATACAACAATTTGAGGGTTATTTAGAAAATGGGCGTGGCCAAGTGTGCACAAAAGCCATAATTCCTAAATGAGCACATGCGACACATGATTATAAAAATGCATGCAAACTTTTATGGACACTGGACTATAGATGGTGCTATAACAGTTAAAAAGGATTCAAAAACACATTGTTTCTATGGTAAATGACCTGAAATCTCTGATTTAGGTGTTTACAGGATTGCTAAAAATGCTGTTCTTACTTAGAGTTTTTGTCTTGTTTCTAGTCAAAATATCTTAAAGTTCTTAAATCAAGAAGCATTTTCTTGACAAGTAAAAATTATTTTCTTGATTTCAGGAAAAATAAGTCATAAGTTTTTCCTTTAAAACAAGCAACATAATCTGCCAATGGAGTAAGCAAAATAATCTTATTTCAAACCAAACATAAACTGTATAATTTTGTTTTCAGTTTGGATTAAGATTATTTTGCTTACCCCTTTTTAAAGGCATTAAAGAGCTTGAACTCAGATGATTGTTGCTCGCAGCTGTATCTTTGATTGTTTTTATTGTGTAATATGTGTCAGTCCAGCAGTTTGAAGTGTGTTTTTGTGAGTTTTGTACCAGGGTTGGAGCCACAAGTCTATTAATAATAATAATAAAAATCAGCCTCATGTATTTATGACATCAATTACTGCTTTATTTGTTCAGAAACAGAAACTTAAAATGTTATTTGAGCATTTTGCTTTTCATATTTTTGGTATATAGGGTGCAGCACACGACTGTGAAGCCAGGAAACTCCTACAGCATGCCTTCACAAACACCCCATTTATATATAAAGCTATATATTATTAAATTGTATAAACTGGTAAATTGCCTTCCACTGCCCCTGCAGTTCACACGCTCAGGCACGACCCCGGCGTTTCTCAGATCGAGCCGCTCTAGGCGTCAGAAAGCGTTTGTTGCCTCAGTTTGAGTGTGTTGAAGCTGCTGCTCTGAATGTCAGCGGTGACACTGAAACACGGCCACAAAACCATTAACCTTTACATTCACACACACACACACACATTCCTCCACCTCTTTCTCTCACGCGTCTCTCTCTGATGGATGTTTTTTTCTGGAGTCTCATTATCTGCTGATTAAACGCTCTTTAATCTGAGTGTAATATATTATTTCTTCAGTGTGAATCACACAATGAGTCTGTGACGTTCCTGCGCTTGATTTATTTCCGTCGGGTTTCCCTGATGCTTTTTGTCAGCTCTTTGAGCTCAGATATTCACTTGAAGAGATTTTGAGTTAATATTTCAATAATTTTACAGCACAGTCACGTTCATGGCTCTCCGATGTTATTAATGGTCATCACGTGACGTGTGTTTTAATTGAAAATTATTTTTATATTTAATTGCTTTTTAGTAAGTATTTTATTTTCATTGTTTTTTGCATTTTAATGTTTTATTTTGATATTTTTTCCTTTTGTTTTGATTGGTTTTATTTTTATTTAATTTTATTTAATTTTATTTTATGATTGCATTGCTTTTTACTTTTTTTATTTTTTATTTTGATTATTTGTATTTTAAATTGTATTTTAATTTTGCATTTTGTGATTTAATTGATTTTTAGCAAGTGTTAGCAAGTGTCATTTTTTAAATTTAATTTGACATTTTATATATATATTTAAATGCTTTTTAGTAGGTGTTTTATTTTCATTGTTTTTTACATTTAATGTTTTATTTTGATATTTTTTTATTTTAATTTTGTGATTTAATTGCTTTTTAGCAAGTGTTAAATTTGGATTGTTTTTAAATTAATTTGACATTTTTATGATTTAATTGTTTTTTAAAGTTTTTTTTTTTTTTACAAAGGTTGTTTTTTACATTTTAATTTGACATTTTATGATTGAATTGTTACTACTTTTTATGTTGATTGTTTTTATTTTGAAATGTATTTTAATTGTATGTATCATTATTTAATTTAGATTTTTTTTAATGATTCATTGTAGCTTTTCCTTGTTATTTTAAATATTTATTAGCTTTTCATCAACTAACAAATCCCATTCAGGAAAACCTGCCATAACGAATGAACTCAAGATTTCCATGAATTCAGAATTCAGTTTTCAGAGAGATTCATGCTAAACAAGATAAACTGTGATCGTGTTTATATCTGCATGTCTGAATGATGATCTGGTTGAAGGAAACTCCACAGATTCCTGCTTTACAGTCTCCGTATGAAGCGTCTCTGTTGTTGTTTCAGGGATTTTGCGTATGTGGCCCGTGACAAGAACACGCGTGTGTTAAAATGTCACGTGTTCCAGTGTGAGAGTCCTGCGGAAACCGTCGCCAGCAGCCTGAAGCAGATCTGCTCCAAGGTGAGGAGGAACCCGTTCACACAGCCAGAGGAATAATTCACATTCACACCGCAAACACTCGCATTCAGACGGACAAATCGAATCACAGATTTATTATCTGCCTCATGAATATTTATGAGGAAAGAGCCTCAGTTACCAATCATGTGTCCTGTTTCATCTGAAGCCATTTCTCTGCTGTTCTGTGGAAAGATAAATGTGTGTTCGTGGGAGAATATCTGCGTTTATTTCTCTGCTGTTGAGTGTGTGTGTGTGTGTGTGTGTGTGTGTTTTAGTATGCGCTGTCCATCCTCATGTAAAGTTGCCCGCTCAGCACGTCCATCCACAGACGTTGATTAACATTGAGCTCAGATTTATACGCTCAGATTAACGACCTGCGGGAGGATGAAGGCGATTGGAGGATTCTTTCCTCAGTTGTTCTGTTTGTTTTCTCAGATTATGGCCGAACGCAGGAGCGTCGGTCCCGCCGCAGGTTCCTCGTCTCAGTTCAGCTCTGATGTTCCTCTCAGAGGTAAGAGATGAAAGTCACATGACCCGTCAAATCTGAACTGTTTGATGATTATGAGTCACTTTAGAGCAGCGCTTCTCAATATTTGACAATATCTGAAGACCCTGTGTAGGATAAGAACTTTAGTGTACTTTTTAAATAAACTTATGCATTTTTTTTTGGCAAATTTTATTCATGAAATAATAAAATAACTATAAATGAAAATAATTACATTCTATATTTGCAGAAGTTCTGAATGTTCTTCAGTTTACATGACGTTTTTACTTGTCTTTTGTGATGTTTTTTTTTAATATAAATAGTAATTTCTTTTTACAGTTTTTCTTTTTAAGTGTTTTATTTTGATAGTTTTTATTTTTACATATATTTTAATTTTATATTTTTTATGATTGAATTGCTTTTTAATAAGGGGTTTATTTTGATTTGTTTTTATTTTACATATATTTAAATATTTTTTATTATTAGATTTTTATATAATATCCATTTCTTTTTCTAGGTTTTGCATTACTGCATAAAAGTGTTTGTTTTCAACTTTATTTATAAAAATTCAAATTAAATTCCCGAATTCCAGAAGTTTCAATAACTGAACGTTCTTCAAGGTTTACACTTTTTATTTCCAATTAATTTACACAAATTTCCTAGTTTTTTGATTACAGGATTTTTTTAAACAAATAAATGTATGAATAAATAAAATAATAAATTCATAAATTAGCCATTTATACCCAATAAAATATTAAATGAGCTTGACATAGCAAGAAACATTTGTGTTCATTGTAAAAATGTCCATGATTTTTAAACTTTTAATTAATTTTCTTGACTTTTCCAGGTCAAAAAATCACTTTTTTAAAATTTCCTCATATATACAGGTTTTCGAAGACTTAAAAATTATGTTAAAATAAGAAAATATGATGTCAGCTCACATGTCAGTTTATAGATGTTTTAGCTTTTTTTTTTTTTTAAAGTTTGCAAAATGTAATGTAAAATAAATGTATATTTTAGGCACAATTTATATTCCTCTACAAAACTCATTTCGATCAGATCAAAACCAAACATTTATAGTGTGAACAGATTCAATGACAAAATGATCCCAGACGAGTTTCTGTGAAATGTTGCAGTTTTATTTGAAGGTGAACTCGACATGTATCTGGAGTTCTGATCACATGACGCAAATGCTTGTATTTTATTGGTCGGTGATGTTTTTGCCGAGTAAACACTGCTGCGGGTCACAGAGATTCATTGTTTTGTTGCAATATTTTGTTGCAGCAAAAATGTAAATATAAATAGACCTATAAGCTGTTTTACTACAGGTTTATTTATTTGTTTTGATGTAAATATCTATTGTGTGTGTGTGTGTGTGTGTGTTTGTGTAGAGGAGTCTATAAATAAAGCGTGTGATGGGACGCGCTGACCTCAGCACAGCTCGCGCATTATTTCATTAGGTCTGTAAATGTCTGCAATGATCAGTGAGATAATGAAGGAAGAGTTGAGCTGCAGTTCTGACCCATTAAAACACAATTACAGCATGTTACAGCTGTGCAGAGATCAGTGAATTACTCCGTCTCATCTTCATCTTCATCACAGCAGCTCGTCCAATAGAAACCGTCCGTATTTATAATGCAAAGATGCCCAGCGCAGGATTCCTCGTGTCCCGAGGGACGCATTGTTCTGTTTTCATCGTGCATCAAGAGCTGCGTGTGATGCATTTACAGCGTCGATTCTGTGTGATGATCAGGTCGTGTTTCTCATCTGTGTATTTCCTCAGTAGAGTTTCCAACGCCAAAGACTGACCTACAACACAGCTTCCATGTGCTTTACCTGGGCATGACGTCAGTACTGAGACCTATAGGTAACACACACACACACACACACACACACTCACACACAGAGTGTCTTTGAATCATTCGAGTCAAATTTATTTTCACAATATGCCTAGTTTTCACAGAAAGTTAGTCAGTCTCTCACAAGATTCATCTCTGCCTCTGTAGACAGATCACTATAGGTTTTGGAGTCATTTTGTACATTTGTAACTGTGCAGACTATAATGTTCTTCTCAAACGGTGTGTTTCAGGAATGGACATGATAAATGGAGCGATAGACAGTCTGATGTCCTCCGCAGGGAAAGAGGACTGGACCCCCGTCCTGCTGAACGTCGCTGACGCCACGATTACTGTCATCAAAGAAAAGGTGACGCTTTTTACTTCTATTTTCCTTTTGCTTCATTGTGTTTCTGCCCTGAAACAGTTAAATCAGAGACCTCAAACTTCTCGCCTGTATTCACCCGTCTGACACTAGGTGGCGCTTTAAGCAGATTCACATTTTTGCTATAAACTTCACAATAGATTGAATATTAAAATAAAAACTAACACAAAAAGCACATTGATTTCCATCCCCTCACCGACAAACATTTCCAAACTAACCCATGGCAGTTTGTCTGAAATATGACAAAAATGTTTCAAAATAATTTGATTTGATTTGTTAAAACTGTTTTGCAGATATAAGCCAATGTAATTTTGATTTCATACATGCACATTCTTAACTTAAATACAATGCAACACATTTACTGAATAATTCATGTAAGTGCTTTAAAAAAAACGTATGAAAACACAAATTTTGCAAGCAAACACAAAGTTTCTTGAAGGAACGCAAAAGTTTTACATGCTTCTTACATTTAGATTTTATTTGTTAAAGCATTAGTTCACTTAAGAATCAAAATTTCCTGATAATTTACTCTCCTCCATGTCATCCAAGATCTTCATGTCTTTCTTTCTTCAGTTGAAAAGAAATGAAGGTTTTTGATGAAAACATTCCAGGATTTTTCTTTTTTTTTTCCTACTGAAGAAAGAAAGACATGAACATCTTGGATGACATGGGGATGAGTAAATTATCAGGAAATTTTAATTCTGAAGTGAACTAATCCTTTAAATTGTTCTGCAGATATAAGCCAATGTAATTTTGGGGTGTGACATGATGACTGATATTGAGTCATTTAGTGTCATTCTCTTGTTTGGCAGATATATGTGGCCCATAATGACCAATTCATTTGTATATTGTGAGTTTAAGTGTCCAAACGACACAAAGCTTGTCCATATGGACACCAGGACAATCTGAGACACGTGACAGATTGTTCTCTGCTTGGACCCTGAAGACACGTTCACATTTATTCCAAACGTCTGATGGATAAAGTTTCTCAAACAGGCCTGTGAAAATTATTCAGAGCGGGTGACATCGGACAGATTTATTATTGTCATTTCTCTTCTGTTCGGGCAGGAAGAGGAGGAGGAAGTGATAGTGGAGTGTCGAGTGCGCTTCCTGTCTTTCATGGGCGTGGGACGTGACGTCCATACGTTTGCGTTCATCATGGACACGGGAAACCAGCACTTCCAGTGTCACGTGTTCTGGTGCGAACCCAACGCGGGAAGCGTGTCGGAGGCCGTGCAGTCGGCCTGTGTGGTGAGTGTCACAATCACACATCACATGTTTCTCATTTAGGAATATTCCAGGGAAAGCAAAAGTTTCACGAGCGAAACGAAAATGTTTCACGAGCGAAACGAAAATGTTTCTCGAGCGAAACGAGAATGTTTCTCAAGGGAACGCAAAAGTTTCTTGATTGAACGCAAAAGTTTCTTGAGCGAAATGAAAATGTTTCTCGAGCAAAACGAAAATGTTTCACAAGCGAAACGAAAATGTTTCACGAGGGAACGCAAAAGTTTCTTGATCGAACACAAAAGTTTCTCGAGCGAAACAAAAATGTTTCTCGAGCGAAAAAAAGTGTTTCTAGAGCAAAACGAAAATGTTTCTCGAGCAAAACAAAAATATTTCTTGAGGGAACGCAAAAGTTTCTTGATCGAACACAAAAGTTTCTCGAGCGAAATGAAAATGTTTCTCGAGCGAAACGTAAATGTTTCACGAGTGAAACGAAAATGTTTCACGAGCGAAACGAAAATGTTTCACGAGGGAACGCAAAAGTTTCTTGATTGAATGCAAAAGTTTCTTGAGCGAAACGAAAATGTTTCTCGAGCGAAACGAAAATGTTTCACGAGCGAAACGAAAATGTTTCACGAGGGAACGCAAAAGTTTCTTGATCGAATGCAAAAGTTTCTTGAGCGAAACGAAAATGTTTCACGAGCGAAACGAAAATGTTTCACGGGCGAAACGAAAATGTTTCACGGGCGAAACGAAAATGTTTCACGGGCGAAACAAAAATGTTTCACGAGCGAAACAAAAATGTTTCTCGAGCGAAACAAAAATGTTTCTCGAGGGAAACGAAAATGTTTCTAGAGGGAAACGAAAATGTTTCTCGAGGGAAACGAAAATGTTTCTCAAGCGAAACGAAAATGTTTCTCTAGCGAAACGAAAATGTTTCTCTAGCGAAACGAAAATGTTTCACGAGTGAAACGAAAATGTTTCTCGAGGGAACGCAAAAGTTTCTTGATCGAATGCAAAAGTTTCTTGAGCGAAACAAAAATGTTTCACGAGCGAAACAAAAATGTTTCACGGGCGAAACAAAAATGTTTCACGAGCGAAACAAAAATGTTTCTCTAGCAAAACGAAAATGTTTCTCTAGCGAAACGAAAATGTTTCACAAACGAAACGAAAATGTTTCTTGAGGGAAACGAAAATGTTTCTCGAGCGAAACGAAAATGTTTCTAGAGCAAAACGAAAATGTTTCTTGAGGGAAACGAAAATGTTTCTCTAGCGAAACGAAAATGTTTCACGAGCAAAACGAAAATGTTTCTCTAGCGAAACGAAAATGTTTCTTGAGGGAAACGAAAATGTTTCTCTAGCGAACGCAGTTTCTTGTGTGAGTGTAAAAGTTTCTCGAGGGAATGCAAATGTTATGTGTGTGAACATAACAGTTTTGAGAATAAAAGCAGTTCATCGAGCAAACATTTTTTGAACACAATAGTTGTGAGCGAACACAAGTGAATGGAAAAGTTTTGCAAATATTCTTGAGGGAACATTATTATAAACATGTTATTTGTTTTTACAAGCTGAACGATGAGTGAGCATGCCACAGATGCTGTACATAAAGTTTAAGTTGTACTGAAGAATATCATACATCTGAGTACATACAAGTACATAAAATCAAACCAGTATAATCCTGTGTTTTCTGTAGTTGCGGTATCAGAAGTGTCTGGGGAAGACCGGCTCCTCGGCTCCGGCCCCTAGCGACTCCGTCACCCGCCGCGTAACATCCAGCGTGAAGCGGGGCGTCCAATCAATCATAGACACTCTGAAAAAGAAGCCCGCCCCCGAGGTTCCCCACCAATGACGGAACAGAACAGCTGTGATGGACAGCAGGTGTGTGTGTGTGTATTTACTGATGCAGCCGAGAAGAGAAACACAACATAACAAAAAAAGACAAAAAGTGTAACGCGAGATGAACGAGATGTCGGTGTGCGTAACGAGAAGCATTTCGAACGACTGTCCTGAATGAAGCATGCCTCTGCCTTACACTAACACATTTTCACTGAAGTATTTCGAGGGCGTCAGAGTTCATGTCTCACCGATCCCGTCACGCTCAGATCAATGTAACTCTTTACACGCGTGACCTGGATTCAAGCTCCAGTCTGATTTGTGCCATAAGTGTGTTTCATTTCAAACCACCCACTCATTCAATGCGACTCGCACACTTGGGAAATTGGATCCTTTGAAATTTTGTTCTCTTTCCGCAAGAAATTTAGAGGGAATTTTCTGGTGTCGGGTATTGGGAAAGGAACGTGTGTGTAAAATCGAGCACTGACAGATCAGATCATGATGTTCAGTGGGAATATCGTACCACACCAGAGTCTGTATATCATCTGCTCAGATCAATACTGTAATGCGGAGAGAAATGGGAATTTTCTGACCACTCAAATACACATGCATCTCATTTAAACACTTGGTCTGACAGATTCCCTGTGCAAGTGCGCAAATGCAGATGTGAATGCTTGGCAAACGTGCGCTCCTTTTGTACATATGCAACACAAAAGACCTCAGTACTGTCCTTCAAATGTCTAAATGACATTAAACCAGATGTTTTATTCAGATGTCCAGCTAAAGACATGTTCACGTTACTCAACATTAAAGCCTGACATACAAAATAGTAGTTTATTGAACCTCATATTTGATCTGTACTAGATGATGTTGAAACAGCATCGATTCGATTTGTAAAATCTGAATAAAGTTCAACAATGATTCAACATCAGCAAACCATCATATTTTTCTACCGTTGTCTTTAAAGAGCAACACAGTTCCTCACTGTAGAGGACGTCGGGTTACGCTAATGCCCTCTATAACTGTCCTTGTGGCAATGCTGAAGATGCAAAACGTACTTGCATTGCATTATGAATCGTGGAACGCAGTGATGCATGAACTCGAGCCTGCTTAGCTAAAAGATTTTGCGTACTTGCATAGAGCGTTTCAGACTTCAGATGAGCCACACACACACACACGTCGAGCCCCTGCTACAGTATAAGTCGAGAATAAACAAACACAGGAATGTTATTTCTCACAAAATGGTATTTTAAAACCCAGATCAACCACTAAGACACTCATTTTTACACCATATTAATGTAACATGTTGTGGAAATAAATTACATCACAAAAAAAGTTTCTGTCCTTGTTTTATTTGCATGCATGTTCCAAATGACATTGGAAAATATGCTTGTTTTGATGGCAGTGACATTTAAACAGTAAAGTTTAATTAGTAATAATAATGAGTTAGATGGCATGTCTAATAAAGATTAAAGGTCTTAAATACTGAGATGAGAGTAAAATACTGACGGTATCCGCACTAATGCGTCAGAACCACGGCCGCAGATGATTCAGTCTCGCTCTGAACGCCGTTTGGCTTCGAGGGAGAGCCGGTGTCGAGTTACTCCACCGCAGTTGGGTGTGGGCGGGGTTTGTAAGGGTGTGGCTCCGCCTCTGTGGAAGAAGACCATCACTTGACAACAAAGCAGGCGGAAAAGAGACAGTCGCCGGCCGCAGCACTTCATGTCGGCCTTTAGGTGGAGCGATCGGCGCGGAGGAGTGAATGTTATTTGCAGATACTGCAGCCACGTTCAAAGCAGTCAAACTGTTAGAGTATAAACTGGAGAAAGAGGTTGGGTTAGGGGTGGAGCCTGCATTATATGAGGTGGAGCCTGTGGTGTTAGGGGTGGAGCATGCATTATAAGAGGTGGAGCCTGTAGTGTTAGGGGTGGAGTCTGCATTATAAGAGGTGGAGCCTGTGGTGTTAGGGGTGGAGCCTGTATTATAAGAGGTGGAGCCTGTGGTGTTAGGGGTGGAACCTGAGGTTTTAGAGGTGGAGCCTGTGTTGTAAGAGGTGGAGCCTGTGGTGTTAGGGGTGGAGCCTGTCCTGGAGAACATGCCCTGAGAGAGACGTCGAGAACTACAGGGTTTATCTGTGGAGATACAGAAGTAAACAGGAAGTTAGGATATATTGTTATTCAACTAGTTAAATTAACCATATTGCAACGGACTCCGAGGTGACTGACCGCTCTGATGACAAACTGTCGGAGCCGAGCTGCTTCCTTTCATTTCGTGGCTCAAGAATTCCGCTACACGTGATTGGTCGCTCTGTGTGGCGTGTGGGCGTGTCTTCATGGAGCGCGCTTGATTGGCAGGTGCTCTGCGGGACCGCCGGCCTCGGCCTTCTTTCTTGATTGGCTGGTTTGGGTGGAGGCCGTCTAACAGGCCTTTGGCCGCTGCGCGAGCGAGCACTTCCTGTGGCGTTTCTATCACTTCTGGTTCAGGCTGTGTAGGAGACGAAGCAAAAAAAGGCTGAATTCTATGCATCAGGGTATTTTCATGACAATGATGTACTAAAAACGAAAAAGTTCACACGGATCTGCAAAAACAACTAAAATCGCTGTATTCTGCTGCCAGGCCAGTAGATGGCGATGTCACTTTGTAAAGAAACACTACGTGCCTCTAGACTGAACACGTAATATGCAAGAAGGCACCATTTTCACAAATTTACAAAGAGACGATAACGGCATTGTTTTCAGAAACTTGCACTTTAAAACGTGTTTTTAAAAGTTTGCATTTTCAGGCCCCCAAACTGCTGTTGCCGAGTAAATAAACAGCTAAAACATTTTAAAAAAGTCTGTTATTAGTTGAAAATGGTGTCATGTAAACTGCCCCTTACATGTTTTGAAGAGTCACTTTAGATAAAACATCTAAAAAATGTATAAAATGGTGAAACATTCGAACTTTGGTGGCAAACAACCTATTTTTTGGGTACTGTAGTTAAAAAAAAAAAAAAAAAAAGGTAAATAAATATATATACACTGCCCTCCAAAAGTTTGGAAACGCTCTAGAAAAGTGGGGTTTTGGACAATATTGGCATGAATCGTTTTTAATTTGTGATAATTTTGCACTGATAAGGGACAACACAAACTACGAAAGCATATTTTATTACATAAACAGTTTATACATAGAAAAAACTTAAATTTTCTAGTCCTCAAAATATCCACCATTAGCAGCTATCTGACCTAAACTGGGTTCTGATTGGTTCATTGTATTCTGAACTTGTTGAAGCTATTAAGGTGTGCTGACCCAAAAATCTTTTACAAACCTGGACCAAGTTTACACCAGTAACCAGCATCACAGCTGGCAAAGGGGCATGTCTGACTTTGACATGAATATACTGCCATTATTATGTAATCAAAATGAAAATTAGTATTGCTGGTCTTCAATGATAATGTCAAGTTACTGTAATGTATTTGCACCAAAAAATAAGAATTTATGCTGATATCATCCAAAACCACACTTTGCCAGGGGTGTTTCCAAACTTTTGGAGGGCAGTTTGTATATATATATATATGAAAAAATAATGCATTATTATTATTATATACAAAAGGTCAAATTATAATAAAATAAAATATTTTAAAAATATATTTATATAAATATTTTAAAAAGTTCATTTTTGATCCAAATGTATATTTTATATTTTAAAATGCATTAAAAAGTTTGAAAAAATGCTGTGGATCAACCATAAATATTTCCAATTATTCAGGAAAAAATATTTTTCTCAAAATGTACATTTCTCTGTGTGTTGCATGTTGGTTCAATGTGTTTCTTAAAGGATCTCCTGCTGTCTCAGCACCACACACACACTCCCAGTGAATAATTCAGATGGTGTGTGTGTGTTTGAGGACGTGAGGTTTTGCCCTGTTGACGCTAACGCATGCAGACATGAGGCTGAATTATTCAATACATCCTGCCCTCCTCCTGAACATCACACATTTATTGCCCATCATGTGGTTTTGATGCAGTTCTGGCCCCAGATTACGGTCATTATGTTTGTCCTTTAGCTGAACATGAGGTCACACACACACACACACACACACACACACACACACACACACACACACACACACACACAGACACTGCGGCCTACACTCTTAAAAATATAGGTTCAAAAAGGTTCATATTTTTGGTTCCCCAAAGAACCTTGGAAACATTGTTGCCAATAACAAACTTTTATTTTTAAAGAGGACCATCTTCATCTGTCTTTAGTGTGTGATGTTGCTGTTTGAGTTCCAGTTCTTCTCTATATCAGTGTCAGTGTTTCTGAACTCCTGAAACGCCTCCATCTTCACAATATTCCTCATTTAAATAATTCATACACAGAATAAAGGGGCGGGGCCTGGTTGAGTTAGTTAGTAGTGTGTTGAAACTGGCGGTTATGGTAAGGGGCGGGGCATTTCCCAAATGACCAATCACAACACACGGCTCCAGCCGACCAATCAGAGCACATTGTGCTTTTCAGAAGGAGGGGCTTCATAGAGACAGGAACTAAACAGAGCGATACTGACAGACTGGGAAGAGAGGAGCTGCAACAATGGAGGATATGAGGAGAATAATCAACCTGTTCTAGTAGAGCACAAAACAACATCAAGATTTTGAGAAAGGGCAAGATAGGTCTGAACGCAGCTGAAGACTTTATTGGTCCCAGGTGCGAGCGTACAGATGCATCATAAAACCGGCAGGAGGATGACGGTAATATTTCCACACACGCGTCTAATAGCCTTTTTATGAGACCTTCTTAAGCGAACCACAATAATCTTTATTAGTGGCTTTTATTAGTCGTGGCAGGAAGGATATGGAGGCTTGATGATGTTTTTCTGACTGTCAGAGGAGGAATAAATATGACGGATTGCCGTAATCTAACACAGCAACCTTCATCATATATGAAACGTACATAAACGCTCTTACACTCGTTTACTGCGGATCATTTCTGGGGTACTTTGATCCACCAGAAAGATCCCAGCAGGAAGCTGAATCGAGCCTCTTTTCCTCCCTCTTGCTCCGTCTCTCCGCTGTTTATTTTTAGCTGCAGATGAAAGCGGAGGGAGGGAAAGATGGGATTCCTCAACAGACACGGCAGGATTAGTCAATGAGAACATGGACATGAGAAACAAAGAGTGTCTCCATCAAACCCCAGAGAAACTCCTCCCAGCATGCTTTGAGGCTTAACTAGTAAAAACAACATCACAAAAACACAAAAATAACCAGCATAAAAACTATATCTGTTCCAGCTCACAAACTCGACCCTCCGTGTTCTTTTTTCTTTTTAAAATATATGTAAAATATACAAAAATTTGGCTCTAAAAGTATTTCAGGAAAATCTTTTTCAGAATTTAAATAAATATATTTTAGTTATTTTGCTAAATTTTTTGGCTTTGACTAAAAACTTAATTTAACAAAAAAATGTAATGATAACTTGATGCCACACAATGAATTAAACATGCAACATGATATCATGTGACAGCAGTGTAGCATACTACTGTTTGAAACATTTATCTTTGCATAATGCATAATATATATTAAGAACTACTATACAGCATACAGTTCATATACTGTTTAGTGTGTAAATATTAAATTCTGACCAATATTTCACTTCCTAAATCACATTCAAGAGCTTTCAAAGACACAAGTGAGACTAAATTAATCATGACGCCATTTGTTTTTAACCCTCTGGAGTCTGAGGCTGATTTGGGGCCTGGAGAAGTTTTGACATGCCCTGACATTTGTGCTTTTTTCATTTGTTCATAAACACATTAATGACACAAGTGTCATTACACTGTATTCAACACAAACTAGGCTACCATAATATGTGAGGAACATGTATGTACATGTTTGTGTTTTTGAAGGAATAACGTTTTACGTGGTTATTGAAAAAACAAAAAACTTAAGTCACTGAAATAAGGCCAAAAAAAGTATATTAAATCTGTATTGACAAGACTTTTGGGTATTGGAGGTTGTAGACTAGAGTTTTTGCTTCAGAATTATGTAAAAATTATGCTGCCTACTCCTTCATATAAAACAATATATTGATTTAGTTTTTGTAAGACACTTTTTGTCAAGAAACACACTATGCGTGGAGGTGTAAATGATCATGAATAATGGGCCATTTACACCTGAGAAGACAAAAGAATCACATAATAATGACCTGAAATGACTTGCATATTAATGAGCTCTTTCAGTCAGGTAGGCTGTGAAAAAACCCTCTGTAATAATGTCTCAGCTTATCATAAACAGCAATACTGTGAAATATTATTACAATTTAAAATAATGGTATTCTATTATATTCTTTAAAATATAATGTTTTCTGTGATGCAAAGTGTCTGAACAATTATGTTACCTCTATGGCATTTCATATAGGCTTTTAGCTTAAAAGCATGCACATTTGGAGAAATATTGATGGATTCTTATATATTTATGTCAATTTTCTATACTGAGAAGTAATATTTATTGTCATCACTGTGAGCGCTGGATACTGATTTTCAATTCATACTTGCAGCCGGAGGGCGCTCTCTGTGCACATTTAGTTCACAAATTATTCTAAAGAAGAAGAGGACATTTCAGGAATGGTGTTTTTAATTCATACTTGCAGCCGGAGGGCGCTCTCTGTACACCTTTAGGCCACAAATTCATATAAAGAAGAAAAGGAACTAGGAACTAACTGCATGTCTTCTAGAGCTCGCTAACCATGGCTTTAACATCCAAATAAACACTTTTCAAGACAATAAATACATGATTGAGACAATGAATGCATGTATTGCCTCTGAATTTGCGTCTGAATAGCGCTGGCTCCGTGGGCGTGGCCACATTAGCGGGTAATGAGCTGAATCACAGACTTCTGACATGGCTCTCTTTTCATACAGATTACATAAACACAAAATGTTTGTTTTCGATTTGACTTACATGATTTAAAACCTGACATCTCAACGTTTCTTTAGACATAAGTGTCATTTTTTTGTCATTAGTATTCATAAGTTTCAGTTCATTTTCTGAGAACTATCAGATTGGACTTAGTTCAGAGGGAGAGGAGAGATCACGCATCATGTTAGTTTTCTTTATTTTACAAAAAGCACAACATTTTGTTTTTACTCTGAGTGTACACAAATAAAAGAAGACATTCTATAGTTTCAATTGATATATTACCTGTGTCTCTATGACAAGAAATGACGGAGTATTTTAAGTCTGTTTTACTGCAATGTGAAAAAAATCCTGCAAAACGCGCCGGCGCGTTTTCAGACCTCAGGGAGTTAAATGAACTAATATGATTTTCTCCAGGGATTCTGATAGGATGATCCACATGTCAATCACACTCAGGGGGCGGGACTGTGTTCATTCTCATTTATGTTCTCCACGCTCTCGTTTGGAACATCATGAGGGTCAGTAATTGTTTTTTAATAGGGAATTATAAAGCTGATGTTTAGTACCTGTCGTGTGAGCAGAGCTACGAAACAGCCGTTGTGATGATCTGATGCTTCCAGTCTGAAGAAGCTGGCCTTCATCTCCTGTGACCCGTCCTCATCCTCAGTGATGGAGTCCTGCAGGAGACCTGGAGAACTCAACCTGACACACACAGTTTTAAAAGTATTTGAGAAGTGATATGTAAAACTCATTTTCTCAATCATTAGTGCAAGGTCTGAAAAGTGTGTAAAAATCAAAACAATAAATTACATAAAAATGTTAAAATGAATGTTTGGTGTTATCAAAGTGAATTACATTAAAAGTAAAATACACAAATATCATTAAGTTACTTCTGACTCTGAATAAAACAGTAATTGATGTCATCAAATTATAAATCTGTCCTAGATAACAAATAAAAATCACTAAGATGACACTTGTAAATAAAATCTGAATAAACTGAAATAGAAAATTATATAATGCATATTGTATTTATGTATAAAATATCCATAATACATAATATTTTAATACATTTAATATACATGAATAATATACAATATTTACAAATGTAATATATACAATTATGTAATGTATAATTATGTATAAAATTATGTAAAAACATAAGTTATTGTTATTTTCAAAGAGTATTAGCACAATGTAATCTCATAATAAAAGGATGTTATTAAGCATTCTTCTATTTCATTCTAACGATTAACTTTGGAAACGAATCCTCAGAACTAAAATACTGTATTTTTTATTATTTTTAAATATTATATATTTTTAAACAGTTTTATTTTGGTTTATTTATGATTTGTTTTTATTATTATTACTGAAAATAACTAATGTGGAGATGTAAGTTCCCACACACACCTGTAGGGCGGTGCTGTGGAGTGAATCTCCTGTGTTTGTGAGAGGATCGTCTTCAACACCTCCTCATTCTCCTCTGGGTGAACAGAACAGGTGGAGTAAAGCACCGCCCGCACCTGAGGAACTACACACACACACACACACACTGTCATGACTGTCTGCTCACTGACGAACACACTCGATTCACCGTTAATTAACAGTGTGTTAATCTGCAGGGAGGGACGGAGCCTCTTCACGCTCGATAGCCACTGATGAACGGATCTCTCTCTCACACACACACACAAGATCAATAACACACAAATCATCACAGAAAATTATGAACGTCAATACAGGGAGGCATGTTCAATCACTCATCAGCTTATTGGAAACCACTGGATCAGCTCAGATTCTCTGCTGGTCTACACTAGTTTACATTAGTCTGATCTCAGGGCTGTTAAAAGAAGAAGCCATGAGAGGATGATTTTACTGAGGGACAAAAAAATTGACTAAACCACAATATTTTATAAACATCTTTTAGTTTGATCAAAATAAAGGATGTTTATGGATGCTAAATAATGTAAAAACTGATGTTCATCACAGATGTTGTTAAAACGTAAACTATGATTACATTAAAAATATATATTTTAAACATGTGAAATCAATAAAATATACCTTAATAACTGAGAAAAATAAGTTACACATTTTAATTATTTTTCTGAACAATTTTAGTGAATTATTTTTTGAGTTAATTATTTTTATTTTTATTGAATTAAAAATTATTTTTTAGAGTGAATTATTTTTCTGCATTATTATTTTTAGAGTTTTTTCTGAATTGGTTTTAGAGTGAATTATTTTTCTGAATTATTCTGAATTATTTTAGAGTGAATTATTGTCTGAATTATTTTTAGAGTGAATTATTTTCTGAATTCTGAATTATTTTAGAGTGAATTATGTTTCTGAATTAATTTTTAGAGTGAATTATTTTTCTGAATTATTTAGAGTGAATTATTTTCTGAATTATTTTTAGAGTGAATTATTTTTCTGAATTATTTTTTAGAGTGAATTATTATTCTGAATTATTTTAGAGTGAATTATTTTTCTGAAGTAATTTTTAGAGTGAATTATTATTCTGAATTATTTTACAGTAAATTATTTTCTGAATTATTTTAGAGTGAATTATTTTTCTGAATTAATTTTTAGAGTGAATTATTCTGAATTATTTTAGAGTGAATTATTTTTCTGAATTAATTTTTAGAGTGAATTATTATTCTGAATTATTTTAGAGTAAATTATTTTCTGAATTATTTTTAGAGTGAATTATTTTTCTGAATTAATTTTTAGAGTGAATTATTATTCTGAATTATTTTAGAGTAAATTATTTTTCATAATTTTTAGAGTGAATTATTGTCTGAATTAATTTTCAGAGTGAATTATTATTCTGAATTATTTTAGAGTAAATTATTTTCTGAATTATTTTTAGAGTGAATTATTTTTCTGAATTATTCTGAATTATTTTAGAGTGAATTGTTATTCTGAATTATTTTAGAGTGAATTATTTTTCTGAATTAATTTTTAGAGTGAATTATTATTCTGAATTATTTTAGAGTAAATTATTTTTCTTAATTTTCAGAGTGAATTATTTTCTGAATTATTTTTAGAGTGAATTATTTTTCTTAATTTTTAGAGTGAATTATTGTCTGAATTATTTTTAGAGTGAATTATTTTCTGAATTATTTTTAGAGTGAATTATTTTTCTGAATTATTCTGAATTATTTTAGAGTGAATTATTATTCTGAATTATTTTAGAGTAAATTATTTTTCTTAATTTTCAGAGTGAATTATTTTCTGAATTATTTTTAGAGTGAATTATTTTTCTTAATTTTTAGAGTGAATTATTGTCTTTATTAATTTTCAGAGTGAATTATTTTCTGAATTATTTTTAGAGTTAAAGGGTTAGTTCACCCAAAAATGAAAATTCTGTCAGTAATTACTCACCCTCATGTTGATACAACCATGTAAGTCTTTCTTTCATCTTCGGATCACAAATTAATATTTTTGTGATTAAATATGAGCGGTGGAATACTCCTCCATTGGCTTTAAGGGGCCCAAACTTGTCCGTCCAGAAAGTCAGTGAAGAAAATGTTTAAATAGTCCATGCCACTACAGTGGCTCACCCGTACGTTTCTCAAGCGACGATAATACTTTTCATGCGAAAAAAACAAACAAAAGAAGGACTTTATTCAACTATTCATTTTCTCTCTTGTAGGCCTCTGACGTAGCTCCATGACGCATGCGCGAGAACTAAACTGACGACGGTCTTCTTCTACTACTACTTGTTACTGGCTGCTCACTCCTTAGGAGTTTTACCGCCACCTAGTGTTCAAGATGAAGTGCTGGCATAGCCGCGCTAAACTTTGTTTACAAGCAGGTGAACGCGCGCGCGACATTGATCGTGCTTTTGGTCTCGCTCTAAGTAATTGTTTACAATGGTTAGAAAGTGTGCATTTCCTGGATGTCCGAATCGTGAAAAACTAACGAGTAAACGTAAAGGTGCCTTAACATTGCCACAAAATGAACGGCTTACCTTTCACCGTTTCCCATCAAATGATTGTGAGGGACTGAATCTATGGCTGCTGGCTGTTCAACGGGATGTTAATTTACCGATTAATTTCGTCAAGCACATGAAGTTGTGCAGTGAACATTTCTCTCCAGACGACTTCAAATCAGTTCAACAAAAAAGATTACTGAAATCAACAGCTGTGCCCAACTTGTTTATTAAGACCAACAAGGTAAGTGGAAGCAGTATGTGGTAATTGTTAAAGTCATGATACACTCATTTAGTTTTGTCTTAATTTGTATATGGCTATATATTAAATAAAAAAAAGCATAATACATGATACAGTGAGTTTTACAGTGTCTGTGTATTCAGGTTCGAATAAGTAAGGTTGGTTAAAAAAATTCAAGTCTTCATCTACGTCAAAATCTGCCGACATATTTACAAATAATGGTTTTTACATACAGCGCGCGCGTTCACCTGCTTGTAAACAAAGTTTAGCGCGGCTATGCCAGCACTTCATCTTGAACACTAGGTGGCGGTAATACTCCTAAGGAGTGAGCAGCCAGTAACAAGTAGTAGTAGAAGAAGACCGTCGTCAGTTTAGTTCTCGCGCATGCGTCATGGAGCTCTCGTGAACTAACGTCAGAGGCCTACAAGAGAGAAAATGAATAGTTGAATAAAGTCCTTCTTTTGTTTGTTTTTTTCGCACGAAAAGTATTATCGTCGCTTGAGAAACGTACGGGTGAGCCACTGTAGTGGCATGGACTATTTAAACATTTTCTTCACTGACTTTCTGGACGGACAAGTTTGGGCCCCCTTAAAGCCAATGGAGGAGTATTCCACCGCTCATATTTAATCACAAAAATATTAATTTGTGATCCGAAGATGAAAGAAAGACTTACATGGTTGTATCAACATGAGGGTGAGTAATTACTGACAGAATTTTCATTTTTGGGTGAACTAACCCTTTAATTATTTTTCTGTATTATTCTGAATTATTTTAGAGTAAATTTAGAGTGGATTATTGTCTGAATTAATTTTTAGAGTGAATTTTCTGAATTATTCTTGTTTTCTAGAGTGAATAATTTTTCAGATAAATGTTTTTTAGATCATTTAATAAAGAGTCTAAACTCAGTGAAATAAAGTGGTTCGAGGACACAGCTCCGTCACACACACACTCACACACTCACACTGGACGACACGCTGCAGGTCTTTCCTCTGTCGGCACACGAGCGTCTGGAGCTTCTCTGGAGAGACGGAACCATGTGACAGATCCAGCATGAGCCGCGGGTCTGAAAGTGGTCCAGAACAATCACATGTGACGGATGCTCAGAGTCTCTGTGCAGTACGATGACAGTGTGTGTGTGTGTGTGTGTGTGTGTGTGTGTGTGTGTGTGTGTGTGAGTGTACCTCTGTTCTCCTGCATGATGTAATCCACAGGGTTGCTGACGGCAGACAGGGAACACGCCGGCATCACAACCATCACACGAACCTCCTGCAGACGCGTGTCAGACACGTCCAGAGACTCCAGAGAGACTGAGAGCAGCTTCACATCTGACAAACACACATTTGTTTTGTCTTCAGTTGTTCTGTAGAGGAACTCAAAATAACTCAGTGACTGTGGCAATAAAAACTGTCCATTTTGTCAAAGTGACTTTTTTTCTGCAGATTTAGACCCCTGGAGACACATATTAGCATTTTTCTACAGAAATATACCAAGGTCAAACACACACACACACACACGTTTGAGTTTAACCTTCATCAGTGTCTCTCTATGAAGCTCATTTATACATTCAGCACATAAGTTTATTTAAAGCAACTTAAATTGCATTCAAGACATATATTTTTATCAGTTCATGCACCTGGCGTTGCGAGCACCATACTGTTCACATCATTAGATTATATCATTCATTGACCGCAAAAAATAATTTAGATGTAAAAGTAATATTTATCTATCTTTCATACTGTGCATTAAAATGTTGTGATGCCTAAATGCACTTTTTGTATGTTAAATTAGCATTTAACTTTTAGTTTGTATACATATATATATATATCTTACAATTTATATACATGTATAAAAAATATACCTACACACATACATATATATATATATATATATATATTAAGATATAATATAAAACTAATATAAAACTTTGAAAAATTGGATTTTTTTTGTTTTTCAATATATATATATATATATATATATATAATTAAAATCCATCTTTCATACTGTGCAATCTAATTCACTTTTTGCATGTAAAATTTCCATTTATTTTGAAGTGTTTGCATTTTTGAATTGAGTTTTTTATATATTTATATATTATAAATTATATATATATATATATATATATATATATATATATATATGTGCGTGTGTGTGTGTGTGTGTGTGTGAGTGAATATAATATAATATAATATAATAATATAATAATAATATAATATAATATAATATAATATAATATAATATAATATAATATAATATAATATAATATAATATAATATAATATAATAATATAATATAATATAATATAATATAATATAATATAATATAATAATATAATATAATATAATATAATATAATATAATATAATATAACCCCTTACTCTTGCAGCCCAGTTTGGAGAGTGTGTTCTGTAGTTCATCTGTCTGTGACGGCGGTTCATCTCCCAAACACACGATCACTGTGCTCTGACCGCGAGTGTGTGACTGCGACAGAGTGTGTGTTTCAGCGTGTGTGTGCGCAGATGCAGACGCAGCCACCGCAGCCACGTGCGCAACGGTCTGAGCAGAGAAACATCCGGTCATGAGGACGTCTCCTCCTTCAGCCAGCAGGGGCCGCAGCGCCCACGGGCCCACGCAACACGACTTATCCTACAAACACACAAAACACACACCGTCACACACAACACCACTTATTACAATGCTTGATTCTGATTGGTCAGTCGCAACATTCCGAGGTCAGTTATTCGCTGATAATGACCATGGTCAATTGCAATGCTGTATAATGGCACTCATACGGGCATTTGAGGTGTCTCTAGTGTTTCACTGCAGACGGACACGCCCTCTGGGGGAAGCAGCCATGTGATATGCAGGATAATGTACATTCATGTGTCTGTGAAGTTTCAGCTCAAAATCCCCCACAGATCATTTATTATAGCTTGTCAAATTTGCCTCTATTTGGGTGTGAGCAAAAACACGCCGTTTTTGTGTGTGTCCCTTTAAATGCAAATGAGCTGCTGCTCTCGCCCCCTTTCCAGAAGAGGGCGGAGCTTTAACAGCTCAACAACAACAAAGCTGGAGAATCTCACGCAGCCAAAATGAGGATTGTCAGTAACGGTGTTCATCCTTACATTGTTCAAACCGGAGTCGACACTGATGGAGAGACTCAGGAAGAAGTTACAACTTTTAGACGTTTCTGAATGGTTAGTGGATACATTTATGTAGTTGATTCAACCCATTTTATTATGTTTTCTTTCTATAAGCCAATGATAATGCTGAAAGAAAACACGCTGAGAGCCTATAATGAACTTTCAAAACAATAATAAATTGAATCGAAAAAGAATCGCAAACAACAGTGAGGAATCGATTCTTGGAATCGAGTTCATTGATTCCAGAACCAGGAATCAGAATCAGAGTCGATTCCAAAACATTCAGAATCGATCCGCCCTCCTGATCACCCTGTCTGGGTTTATTTTGCGATAACAACCGGTTGGATCCCACACAGAATAAATGTGTGTACCTGAATGACGAGCCTGTGGTCGCTCAGTAATCTGGTGTCGGTCAGATCTCTCTTCACGCCGTTGGGAAACACCAGCAGGTCGTGGCAGTGTGCGTCTCTACAGAAAGTCCGTCCTTCCAGCTGTCCGACAGATTTAACGCAGGAAAACCCTGATGTGCGTAACACTTCACTGACCTCCTCAAAACTACACACACACACACACACACACACACACACATGTTTGTTTTTGTGAATTGTGGGGACTTTCCATAGACTTCAATGCATTTTACACTGAACAAACTGTACATTCTATCCCCCTACCCTGCCCCTACCCCTAAACCTAACCCTCACAGGAAACTGTGCAAACTTTTACTTTTTCACAAAAACTCATTCTATATGATTTATAAACCCATTTACATTGTGGGGACCGCTGGCTGGTCCCCACGATGTAGGTGAACTCAGGTTTATATTACATCATGGGGACATTTGGTCCCCACAATGTAATATAAACAAAAGCACACACACACACACACACACACACACACACACACACACACACACACAGATGATGAAATTAAGTGTCAAATATAAGCCAAGAGCAACACGATAGAGAGGAGAAATCAGTGTGTGTGTGTGTGAGTGTGTGTGTGTGTGTGTAAGTGTGTGTGACCTCCAGTGCTGGTGATTGGATCTGTCTGCAACTCAGTGAAATTTACAGCCTCACACACACACGTGTGAAATAAGACTGGTCACCCCAGAATGGAGGTTAAACAGGGGAGAACCAGAATAATGCCACATCTGAACTATAAATCACACTCACACAAACACATTCTCATCTTTCTACCTCATACACAATAAATAATTTCAGTGGAAAATCATACGACAATACAAGGAAATGAGATGAAAACAAACCCCACGGCAAAAAACGATGTTCTGCCTCAGTATTTTTGTCTTTTGTTTTGCAGAACAAATATCTAAAGATCTAACGAGAAGCAAAATGACTGAAGATATTAAGAAAAATTGTGAGTTTGTGCTTAAAACAAGAACAAATATATGCTAATGGGGTCAGAAAAATACTGAGGAAGAACATAATTCTTTGCAGTGCAACAATAAGTGAAACAAACGTATTATTAACAGCTCTTTAGCAGGTGTTTGAGTGTAATCTGTCTCGTATGAAGCTCAGAGCACCTGCTGCGGAGCGTGTTGATCCACGCGTACAGCGGCAGCTGCGTCGCTCGCTCCTGTCTGTGCCGGATGTTCTCCGGCAGGATGTTTTCCAGCGTCAGCAGGTCGTGTTTGATCCGACATCGAGCCAATGACGCCACGAGTTTAGTCCTGAACCTATCACACAACGATAACACCAAACACGGCTTTACACACCTCACAAAACAGTTTCTGAACTCCTGAAACGCCTCCATCTTCACAATGTTCCTCATTTAAATAATTCATATGCAGAATAAAGGGGCGGGGCCTGGTTGAGTTAGTTAATAGTGTGTTGAAACTGGAGGTTATGGTAAGGGGCGGGACATTTCCTTAATGACTAATCACAACACACGGCTCCAGCCGGCCAATCAGAGCACATTGTGCTTTCAGAAGGAGGAGACAGGAACTAAACAGAGCGTTACTGACAGACTGGGAAGAGAGGAGCTGCAACAATGGAGAATATGAGGAAAATAATCAACCTGATACGCCCTCTTTAAATATATATCACAATGCATAGTTTCACTTGTGAATCTCTGAGTAATCTTACCAAAGATATGATTGTGAATTTGACCTCTGACCCACCTGAGCAGACACGCCTCCACCTCTCTGACAGCCTTCACCTCCTCCTCCGCCTGATTGGCCGGTTGCATTCGTGGGAGGAACTTCCTGTCCATTAAGTCAGTGAGCATGACGGCCACCAGACTCATCCTGCCGTCCAGCTGCAGACAGACAGAGATCAACCTTTATAATACAAACACACTAGAGGAATATACAATCTGCTTCATACTGAGGGAATAACTTCCTGCACTGCAATAAATCATGTTCTTCCTCAGTGTTTCTGTCTTGTTTTCAGCACAAATATCTAAACATTCTTAAATCAAGATACATTTACTGGAGAAGCAAAATGACTGAAGATAGTAAGTCTTGTTTATTGAAAAATGTATCAAAATGAAGAGAGATCTTGTTTTCTCTTTGAATTCTGCCTATTTTTTCATTGGCAGATATTTGTTCTTGTTTTAGGCACAATCTCACTTCATTTTGATGATTTTATTCAGAAAACAAAACTTAATATCTGAAGTTTCAGAATATAAAAAAAAAAAAATTAAAGGTATAAATTCATTTTAAATGATAATATAATATAATATAATATAATATAATATAATATAATATAATATAATATAATAATTACTGGCTGTTTACAAACTCTGTTTTTTTTAACTATAGCTTTTATTAATATTTTGAATTAGTTATTTGTTTATTTTCCATTTTCATTTTAGTTAAAGTTTTAGTAATTTTGCTTTTTTTTTGCCCTTTTTATTAATTTTTTTACTTCTTTTACTTCATTTTGATGATTTTATTCAGAAAACAAGATTTAATATTTGAAGTTTCAGAATATATAAAAAAAATTAAAGGTATAAATTCATTTTAAATTATAATATAATATATAATTTAATATAATATAATAATTACTGTCTGTTTACAAACTCTGTTTTTTAAACTATAGCTTTTATTAATATTTTGAATAAGTTATTTGTTTATTTTCCATTTTCATTTTAGTTAGTTTTAGTAATTTTGCTTTTTTTGTCCTTTTTATTTATTTATTTTTTTTTTTTTTACTTCTTTTACTTCATTTTGATGATTTTATTTAGAAAACAAGACTTAATATCTGAAGTTTCAGAATGTAAAAAAAAAAAATTAAAGGTATAAATTCATTTTAAATGATAATATAATATAATATAATATAATATAATATAATATAATATAATATAATATAATATAATATAATATAATATAATATAATATAATAATTACTGGCTGTTTACAAACTCTGTTTTTTAAACTATAGCTTTTATTAATATTTTGAATTAGTTATTTGTTTATTTTCCAATTTCATTTAATTTTAGTTAAAGTTTTAGTAATTTTGCTTTTTTTTGTCCTTTTTATTTATTTATTTTTTTACTTCTTTTACTTCATTTTGATGATTTTATTCAGAAAACAAGACTTAATATCTGAAGTTTCAGAATGTAAAAAAAATTAAAGGTATAAATTCATTTTAAAAGATAATATAATATAATATAATATAATATAATAATTACTGGCTGTTTACAAACTCTGTTTTTTTTAACTATAGCTTTTATTAATATTTTGAATTAGTTATTTGTTTATTTTCCATTTTCATTTAATTTTAGTTAAAGTTTTAGTAATTTTGCTTTTTTGTCCAATTTATTAATTTTTTTTATAACAATGTCTATTTAGTTTTATTGATTATTACAGTTTTCAGTTTTTGTTATTTTAGTAAATCAAGTTAAACTAAATGAAAATGAGAAAACTTGCTCTGGCAACTAGCTGAAAACGAATGTTTTCTTTTTTAATAAATATTTTATTTTATTTTAGTTAACATCTATATTTTTGATCCCAAGTAACAAACTTGTTTTTATGGTTTTTGTTTTAGTTAACTATAATAGCCCTGGCATGAGAATCAGCATTCAGCTTTTCAGCCATTGATTCCACGTCTGAATACATTTACGCCACATAAAGTTTGTGTAAAGCTGCCTTGTTCTTGTGATTACAAGCTTGTCAAGTGCTTTGTTGTCAGAAAGAACAGGAATCATGGAGGACACCAGGTTTATTCTTGCCTATTTATGGAGAAAATCTTATGAAAGCAAAAAAAGGATATTATGCATCCCATTCTTTGACATCCATATAAACTGGATAATCAGCTGGCTGACGATTCTGGAATTTCTGCCAAATACAGGCTATTTTTGCTGTCTATAAAACATACAATACACTTCAAATGATTTATCATGTATGTAAATATGTACTTTAATGACAAGAGCAGGCGATGTTGCTGTTGTGGAAAAACTAATAAAGAATAGCAGTCGCATCAATCGCTCTTCCCTCCGGCATGTTTAAAGTTCACGGATCGCCCAATTCAGGAACTTATCCCCGAGCTTCCCATTGGTAAATATGACTTCATGTGCAATTTTTAAGTAGGAAACTCATATTTATGATAATTCTGAGTGAAGGCATTATGAATGCAGCTGTAGATTAAGCAGATTTCAGTGGTAATCATCAGCAGCAGCTGGAGGGGTTTATTCCCTGTTCCTCGTGTTTGTCCTCTCTGAAGGTCAGACTCAGACCCGTGAGATTCCTCTCGTGTGTCGCCGGGTAACTGTGTCTCAGCGCTGCGGATCTAACAGCTCAGACCCATCAGAGACACAGGCCACAGGAATAAATCCCTCACGTTTAAATGTTTATAATGTTTAAATTCAGTCAGTTAACGCAACAAACATATGAACTTTTGTTCAAGTGTCTCAAAACAAGAGGAATACCTTGTATCACTAGTGTATTTTTAATCAATTAACTGACACATTAAGTTACATATATAATACAGCATGTAAGAACATTATTTAACGCACTCTTACTAGATGACAACATCTGAGACAAACATGATGAAACATCTCAGGTGAGAGCTTCGAAAGAGCATGTGTGTGTGTGTTAATATGCTGATTAACATTAGCGTCAGCTCGTTAGAGGTCATTCTGTGTGTGTGTGTGTGTGTGTGTGTGTGTGTGTGTTTGTGCTTCATTGTGTTCAGAGTTTATAGTCTCTCTTAAGATTCAGAGTAACGACCTGCCAAACCAGCAGCGGACAAACGATTCATCCTTTACAGCGGCTGTATTTCAGCCTCCAGTGTGTGTGTGAGTGTAAAATAAATGCATTTGTGAGTGTGTTTGCACCACGACCATCAGTACTCACATTTACCACCTGCAGTGCATTCTGGGAGTGTTTAGTCATTTATGGACATTCTGTTTCATTAGAAAGTCAGACAGACAGATTTGGCCACTCACACTCAGACACACACACACACACACACACACACACACACACACACAGTCCCGTCCTCCACTCACCATTGGCTGTGAGACACAGAAGCAGCTGTCAATCAGGACGTCCTCCAGAAGCTCCTGATCTACAGAAAAGAGATCAAATAAACATGTTCAGACACACTGACGAAAGCAACGAAACAGACTGATATAGTTTTAGATCGCAGGGAAAATGAAGAAACTGCATGAGAGAAAATATCCAAAACCATAAACCGAATCATTTACTCGAGTGACTCGTTCAGACCTCAGAGACGCTTTAAAAGACTCGCTTTGACAACAAAAAAGGATGATCTAATTACAGTTTGTAATGAGAGATTTTATATTAAACAACTCTGAAATAGTCCAAACAATTTCATTTTAACAAAATAATAAAAAGTTAAAGCCTTAAAACACAGAACATCTATCACATATTTTATTGTTAACTATTTTTTTATGATTAATATTAAATAATATAAATATTAGATGAAAAAACATAAATATTAGAAAGGTTGCCTTGGAAACTAAATGAAATAAAATACCTGACATACTAAAATTATTAAAACAAAAACTGAAATAGAAATTAATTAAAGCTATATAGAAATATTGAAAAAATATACTAATACACTAATAAAAATGACAAAATCACAAAATTACTAAACCTAAAATGAAAATATGATCTGAAAATCTAAGATAATTCAAAATATTAATAAATACTATAATAGTATATGAATAATACAAATGGTGTATGATGATTTGTGTGAGGAAAAGACACACGTTTAGATAAATTTAGACACATTTTTTGATGGTATCAATCATTATCCACTTTTCTTGTGTGGAAAACCGAAGCTCAGACATTCTGCTGAAGATTAAAGAAAGAAAGAAAATTGTACAGCATAGGAGAAGAAGAAGAATTCCTTTAAACATAAAACATCTCTCACATTTTCCCAAATACTCAGCAAAACCTTACGATGATCAAAAGAAGAGTTCGTGCAAATACATTTTATTGCTCATTTTTCCCTGAGTGGGTAAAAATAGACACCCTAATTCATTTTTATTTCATTTCTCTGGAGAATAGAGCTTGGAATTACGTATCATAAAGAAGGCATCTGTCTCCCTGAGCGGAGAGAGAGAGAGCTGGGAATTTTCCTTCATGTTACACGCGAGTAAAAGGGAAATCAGTCGTTGGGGATTTACGTGTGGCTGTTTTTAGTCGCTCCTGCGGGGCTTTCAGACGCAGCTACAGAATCACCTGAAGAGTCTCGCAGGAGTCGTGTAAATGATGCGTGTGTGAGTGAAGATAAGCTCTTATCTTGATTGACAGGTGTGATCCCCGTCTCTGCCCATCAGCGGTTTCCATGACAACTACAAACATCCCATTCATCCGCCCTGACAGGAAACCATCAGCGTGTGTGGGCAAGAAATATCAACAAACATCATCATCAATTCGCTGAGAAGAGTCTCTCACACACACACACACACACGCACAGGGTCTCGTGTTCCTGACCGCCTTGATTCAGTCATTAACCCTCTGATCTCTGACTCATTACACAATTAATTGTGTTCAAACATTTAAAATGAACACAGGAGAAAACATGTGACCTCCATTAATGAAGCAATCAGTACTGCATGTGGGCGTGGCTACAGCACAGCTGCTATCCAATCAGAAGAGAGCTGGGGCGGGACTAAGAAAGAGGCTGAAGAATCAGAAGAGAGCGGTAGAAACGGGCCCAGCGGTGGTCATCATCACATAGATCACATTTACAGCAGCTCCTCTGCCAAAGTCTCGGTGGAGAAACGTCTGACAGGATAAATCCTCGGCCGCACTAATGGTCTGGAGCTGGAACGGAATGAGAACGATGTTTATCGCAGCGCTGATCTGTTCGTGGCCATATACTGAGATTACGCCTAATTCTTGTTGAGGGTTGTTGGTTTAAAGAAGGGCCACTAATTGCTCTGGGTGGAAGAGCGAAGCAGGAGCGATGATGTCAGGACTGTGGGCGGAGTCATGATGTCATCATTCTGGATTCAGACCTGGGGTTTTCCATCTGGGGCCCTGGGAGGGAGTGCTTGGAATTCCGTGGAAAATTTTAAAGAAAAGGTGTACAAAAAATGTAAAAATAAATAATAGAAAAATAAATTTATGATTATTAAATTAATTAAATAAAATAAATAGATTAGTATTGTAATACTATTATGCTGTAAAAATTTAGTTTTTAATAATAAAATATTATATTACAGTTAATGAGCACAACTGTAAAATAACATTTTTATTATTAAATTTATTTTATTATTATACTGCAAAAATTTGTTGCAATATATTATAGTAATATATTTCTCAATAGTATATTGAATAATAATAGTATTGTACGTATTAAGAAAAATGTAATTTTACAATTGTACAGTACAATATTTGTTTAGAGTATAACAGAAGTTAAATAGTAATATATTTCTTAATATTTTATTCATTAATAATAATAATATAATAATAATAATTATTATTATTTTATTTTACAGTTAATAATACTTTTATTTACAATTGTACTGTAAAATAAAATTATTATTATTATTAAACAATATTTTTACAATATAAATATTACAATTATAATAAATGTCTTAATATTTAATTTAACAATAATAATTAATATATTTGAGTTATTTTACAAAAAATGTAAAAATAAATAATAGAAAAATAAATTAATAATTAGATAAAAATAATTAATGAATAAACCTTAGATTAAAACAAACAAACAAATAATCAGATGAAAATAAATTAGCAAATAAATTAGATTAAAATAAAAAAAAAATAGATTTAAAAATTAATAAATAAAAATTGATTAAACAAGTAAATGGGTAAATAAATAAACAGATAAATAAGTAATAAATAAATTATTAAAATACATAAAAAATAACTAATCAAAAATTAGAATGAGAATCAGAAATAGAATAAAAAATAAACAGTTTTTATATAAAATAGAATAAAATAAATAAACATTATATTAAAAATAATTAAACAATAATTTATTAAAATAAATGAGTGAGTAAACAAATAATCAAAAATTAGATTTAAAAATAAATAAATAAAAATTGATTAAATTAAATAAGTAAATGAGCAAATAAATAATAAATAAAGGATTAAAATAAATAAAAAATAACTAATTCAAAGATTAGAATGAGAATTAGAAAATATAATAAAATAAATAAACATTATATTAAAATTAAATAATAACTAAATAATTAAAATAAATGAGTACATAAACAAATAAAAAAGTAATACATAAATAAAATTAGATTAAAATAAAACGTAAATCAAACATTTGCAATAATCAAAAATAAATAAATAAAAATAATAATCAATTATTTGATTAAAATAAGTAATAAATAAACTACATTAAAACAAACATATAAATAAATAATTAGATTAACATAAATAAGTGTGTAAATAAACAAATAAGTAATAAATAAATAAATAAATATTACATTAAAATAAAAAATAACCAAAAATTAGATTAAAACAATAAACTTTTGATTAAAAAAGAAAGTAGATTGAAATAAATGTGGTAAATAAATAAATAAAATACAGCACTATAATGACTAGGAAGAATGTAACTTAATAGAAGCTAAATATTTTCCAAATAGTATTTTACATTATATAATATACATTTTTCACAGTATAAATTTGGTCTTTATACACAAAACTATAAAAATGTCTTTTAAGTTTTAGGATGGGCGTCCCTCGCACGATTACGATCATATTTAGGGTTCGCTGCAGGATCAATGATGTCATCGCTCTGGGTGGGGTCATGAAACAGAACTGATGATGTCATGCCTATGGGCGGAGTCCTACGGCACAGAGAGTCCAGTGATGGACGACAGCAGAGAAAAGAACAGCGAAACAAAGGAAAAAGAAATGAACGGGAGAACACAATGGAAGGAGCTCCATTTCTCTTCTTTATCTCTTCGATTGTGAGAAACACACTGTACGCATGTTCACAAAAACACGCCCATCTATCTGCCAGAAGACAACCAACCCGGCCTGAGAAACGTCTCATTCTGGCCCAGAGTTTTAATCAGGCCGTTTGCATGAGTCACATGCTCTCCGGCTGATATTTACCGTGGTATCACTGGCAGGGGAACCGTTGTGCTGCTCAAGGACAAAATCACTTTCTGTTCAAGCCTTTATCTCCTCCAGTGAACTGCAACAATCCCAGAAACCCTGAGATTCGGCTCCAATCTCCTCCGGACGTGTCTCCGCACTCGGAAGCCTGATGAAAACTGATGAAGCCGCAGGGGAATCATGGGAGAATAATCTGCAGTCGCCAATAAGTGATCACGGCGCCCGTGAGGTCACCTGACCAATCAAGTCTCTGCCCTTTATTCCCACAGCCTGCTTCATTTGCATCTGATGGATTTGATCTCAACGAGAGAGAGAGAGAGAATCGAAGCAGATCTACAGAGCACATTTTACACATATTGAATTTCACATTAAATCGTTCTGCATCTTTGAGCGCCTCACATACTTGATTCTTACACTTTTGCAGGCTGCGATCGGCCTTTCTGTCACGCTGAACCGGCTCGCTCCGGTGCACAGACATTTTAAAAAGCACTGGGAGGGCAAATGTAGAAGTGAAAGTATTTCTCTAAAGATCTCCTGATGGTGTGTGTCCGTGTGTATGTGAGTCACGTTTGCATGTGTGTGTGTATTGATCGTGCAGCGTGGAGTTAAGACAGATTAAAGCAGCTTTTCCCAGGTGATCGACCTCATGTGAAACACGCTCGCAAACCAAAACAGCCACATCCATATCACCGGCTTCAGTCTCTGCTCTGATCGACTTTCACACTGAAACCAGAGCAGCTCTTCAGTGTTATTCAGCCTAACATCAAATCAGTCAATCTTCACTAGTGCTGACAGTGATGTGATCGAACCTCTAACACTGAGCATTAAAGTTCATAGAACAATAATGATTTTGTTATGATTAATATTATTAGATGAAAATATTAAATAAAATAATAGATTAGTATTGTAATACTATTGTACTGTAAACATGGAGTATTTAATAATAAAATATTATTTATAGTTAATAAGTACAACTGTAAAATATTTTTTTTATTATTAAATGCAAGTACTGCAGTATAATAGTATTAAAATAGTTATATTTTTCTCAATATTTTATTTAATATAATAATATTAATTAATATATTTTACGTATTAAGAATAATTTAATTTTATAATTGTACAGTACAATATTTGTTTAGAGTATAACAGTAGTTAAAAAGTAATATATTTCTTAATATTTTATTTACTTTTAATAATAATTATTATTTATTTATTTACAATATAATAGTATTACAATTGTAATATATTTCTTACAATTTAATAATAATAATAATAATAATGACAATAATGTTTTAGTTAATAATTTTATTTCACAGTATAACAGTAGTTAAATAATAAATTTCTTAATCTTTTATGTATTAGTAATAATAATAATACATTTATTTTACAATTAATAATTTTCACAATTGTACTGTAAAATAAAATTATTACTATTATAATAATTATTTAAAATATAAATATTAAAATAATATTATACTTAATATATTAAATTACACTTAATGTATTAAACAGTAATATATTTCTTAATATTTTATTTAAAAATTATAATTGTACTTTATTATATTATTATTAAATAATAATTGTTACTAAAGTATTAAATAGTAATATTTCTTAATATTTTATTAGTAATAATAATTGATATTGATAATTTTATTTCACAATTGTACTGTAAAATAATTTTAATATTATTATAACTATTAAATAATATATTTTTTAACAATATTACACTTGTAATATATTTCTTAATATTTTATTTAATAAAAATAATAATAATTTTACTCTAAAATTGTACTGTATTAACAAAAATATTATTAAATAATAATTATCACAGTATAACAGTATAAAATTAGCAATATATTTCTTTATATTTTATTTAATAATAATAATAATAATAATGATGATAATTCATATATTTTACAGTTATTCATAATTTTATTTCACAATTGTACTGTACAATATTTGTTTACAGTATAACGGTAGTTAAATAGAAATATCTTTCTTATTTATTAGTAACAATACTTTTCTTTTACAATTAATAATAATTTCATTTCAATTGTACTGTAAAATAAAACTATAATTATTTTATTTATTGAACTTCCAGTGAAAATGGCCCTCAGTCATACAGGATCAGAATATGGTATATTCTTCAGTGAATGTGTTTGTATTTATTGAGCGCTTCACCGCGGCGCAACAAGCGTTTATAATTAACATTCAGCTCGTCTACAAGCTCCTGCATCTCATTACCGACTCTAATTAAGGTGCATGTAAAGGCCCAGAGACGTCTGTGAGACAACTGTGATCATGTCTTAACTCCTAATTCTGCCTAATGAATACTGATAAACCGCCAAACCTGCGAACGACAGCAGAAAGGCATTCTGGGAAATGTAGGATTAGTGTATATCCACATTCGGACACTGATGGATGGATAACGGCTGTCAGACCACAGGCTCTACATGATCTTCACTGACACACACACAGAAATCAATCCTCGCTCCTGACGGATCCGACACGAATCTCATCACATCATCCGGCAGATGCCCGTATCGCCTCCAAGCAGCTCAGACAGCAGATGATTGGTCGAATTGATCTGTTGCATTGTGGGTAGCAGACCCAGCTGACACAGTCATCGATCATCATTCTATCTCTGACATGTTTAGAAGGTCCCAAAGGAGAGAAAAGTCACGAATGAGATCTCATTAACATCTCAAATGCTTCTCCTGCACTGCAAAGAGATTAAATGGAAAGTGAGTCTCCTGCTTCTCAGGTGTTTCTCAACACCAACATACAAATCTCACTATAAACTCAAGTAGCGACAGATCCTTTATTCTGTATCACGACGTACATCCGAGTGTAAAGGATCGCTGAAAAAGAAAAAAATGTAGGGCGGGGCTTGTTTCTGTGCAAGTGCAAGGAGTTGACTGGACGTTGAGATGTGGGCGTGGCTCTCAAAAGTGTATGCAGATGAGTGTGAGCTTGAGGGGCGGAGTTTAAGCGCACTTAACGATTGGACAATCATGCATATATCACCAGAGGGTAACACATTATAAGTAACGTGAGTTACGTAATCAGATTACTTTTTTAGGTAACTAGTAAAGTAACGCATTACTTTTAGATTTACAACAAAATATCTGAGTTACTTTTTCAAAAAAGTAACGCAAGTTACTTTCTTTTACCATTCATTTCACTTCTGGTATTAAAGGGCCTTTACATTTGCCAAAAATAGATTGTTACAGTTTTTTTCGATTGCTAAACGACAGTGAGAACAACTGGAGCTACATGTGCAAAACTCTAACTACAGTCTGCACTACCAACAGTCACCTGAGCTAAACAGTTAACACATGACTCAAAACAGGCTCAGTGCAGCCAAACACTATCACAACACACACTGAGATAACACACACTGAGAGTAAAAACACTAGCATCAAACACCAACACAGAAAATACAAACTTTTCATCTTTACAGTTTGAACAATTTCAGTGACTTCATACAAAGTAATATTTTCTTCAAAGAAAAGAGTGACATTCTTTCACATGATTTATTTAAATTTTTAGAACAACAATTCTTTAAGGTAAATGAAAATTGCTTCAATAGTCTGTAGTAATTTACGGAATTACAGTAATGAGGGAAAAAAAAGGTAGAAACTATATATAGCCTATATGTGTGTGTGTTCACTAACAAGTCTAAAAAAATAACAAGACACCTGCTTAGGCTTTCAGCTGAAATTGAAATCAGCAGTGTTTGAAAGGCACAAGGCTGAAATCTATTCTGTTTTGAATGTGTGGTTCACAGTTTTGACAGCAGTGTGTTAGCATTTGAACCAAGTGCTGTAAATCCACAGTGTTGTGCAGGTTGTGGTTAAAGTCATGGGATAAGTGTGTAGAGTTTTGAAAACTTGTGTTCAAGCAATGAAAAACAAACTAGAGTTTGGTCCACATGAACTGCTGCTGTGCAGACTGTAGTTAGAGTTTTGCACATGTGACTCCAGTTGTGCCCACTGTCGTTTAGCAATCGAAAAAAACTGTAAAAATCAAACAAGCAAGCCCAGCCCAGGAAGTAAGGCAAAAGTAACGTAATGCATTACTTTACATAAAAAGTAACTAAGTAACACAATTAGTTACTTTTTCAGGGAGTAACACAAAATTGTAACACATTACTTTTAAAAGTAACTTTCCCCAAAACTGTTAACAGGTATATAAAAAAAAAAAAAAATGTAAACACGCACGGATGAATTATTAACAATATGATCTATAACTTGCATTTGAAAATTGATCAAGATCAAGTGAATTTCATGCCGACTTTAAAGCTGCACTATGTAACTTTTTAAAAATAAAACTGCATGCATCTTGTGGAAGAACATTGTTTTGGTTGTGCTTCGGCTCTATCTTCAGTGATTAGGGCTGTGTATTGCCATGAATCTGCCGATACGATAGAGGGGTTCCGATACGATATAATGTGATATATTTCAATAATGTAAGAAAGAAAAAAATATTGCGATATTTTTTGGTTGTGCTTCGGCTCTATATTCAGTCATTTTGCCTCTAAAGTAAATGTATCTTGATTTAAGAATGCTTAGATATTTGTACTGGAAAACAAGACAGAAATACTGAATAAGGGCCGGTTCACACAGAACGTGTTGGCGCTGTTAAAAACGTGAGATGCAGGTCAGTGAAACAGAAAAAGCTCAAGGTCTAGAAGTGCCTTTTTTTAAAGTTTAACTTTTCTTGAGCGCCGTGTTATTAGAACATGGCGTGTCATACACCGTGTCGTGTGTGAGACGCTGTAAAAGACGTAAACGCAAGCAAAGACTAAAGTATAACACAAGACGCGTTACTTGTATTGTTTTGAATGGGAGAAAGTGCAACGTGCAATATGGCGGAACAAGTCCCGCCTTCTAAATAAGAGCCAATTGCCGACTGGTAAAGTCATCGCGTCACTGCAGCGGCCGATAGAAGCTCCGGTTCCTATAGAAACAGTCAGACGCGCGCCTCCAAAATGAGACACAAGAGACACGCATTTAGGTCTGCGCATATGCATTAGCTTGATCCAGCCTGGAAAATGCCATTTTTTGTCATGATTCGAGTGTTTAGAAACAGAATTTATGAGCCGGTTGTTGTTAGATTTCATTGGTGATTTCAAATATGAAATTTAATCGAAAGCTTGGCAGACAGATTTGGAGAATTTGATGTTTCCTCATTCAAAGAGATAGGAGCTGCACTTGAATGCCCGAGAGGCGTTTCAAAGATGGCCGCTGAGTGAAACGACTTGTCTTAAAGGGACTTTGACACAATGGTTAAAGGCCGTTTACACTGAAAAACAATGAAAAAGTAGCGCAGTGCAACGGGAAAAAAACACGTTTTCTATGAACCAGCCCTCATATGTAATATTTGACAACTTTTTTATGATAGAAATGTTCAGCGACCGACAGTAATATCCAGTGATGCAAACTACTCAATATTTTTATGAAATTTCAACAAATTGAATTGAAAATATGCTATTATTTACGAATCAGGTAAATCGTAACTGAATGTGATGAGACAAAAAAGTTTTGCGTATTCATATTAGACATACGATTAAGTGTGAATGTGAGCATATTTACAAATTACTTGAGACAATAGACCTTTTTTTTTTATTATTATTATTAAAACCCTTTTATTCATTTAATTATTTAATTTAATTTGAATAAAAATAAGCTTATTATTTATTTTTTTATTTAAAACCCTTTTATTCATTTAATTATTTAATTTAGTTTGAATAAAAAGACCAATAACCTAATAACATACCCCTGCAAAAAAACAAAACAAACTTTGGTGTTCAAGATGTTCAAGACATGCTTACGGTCTCGGACGTACAATTTCCTCTAAAGTCAGTCCTGACAGCTGTACAGTATAAATCACTATTAGAGCTTCATCACAGTGTATTTGAGTAAAGACATGCAGACGTAGTGTAGCTTTAATTATGACACATTACCTCGATGCTGATCGTCACAGTACTGAATGTAGTACATGTTGTGTCGTACCGACTCTGTCTTAGTCTCTTGGTCACAAAGCGGCTCATTAGTTAGCTGTCGTTTAGCACACTTTCTTCCACAGCGATGTGCAGCACGCTCAATAAAGCAGGCGTCCCTCTGGAGCTCCGGCACATTAATTATTCTGCTAAAAGGACACTGATACTGACCATCACGCAGGACTAAATTATGCTTCAGAAGTCATGCTCCTATTACCTGCACACCGCCAGAGACACCCACGCCGTCATAAATGGGAATAAATGTGAAATTAAAATTCACAATGTTTGCTTTCCAAATACACATTCCTGTTCTTAGTGTGAATGATTCAACGGTTATTCTAAAGAAAAAAGTAGTGGTAACAACAATACACTTCACTACATTTCAAAAATGTCTTTGTTAAAGCATTATAAGCCATGAACCTCACCTACGAGGAGAATCACGACACCACAGACTTTGATTTGAAGCAAAAAAGTATTTGAAAATCAGACTAAAATACAAAGGTATAAGACTGTGACCTAAACAGATTTAGTGAGGGAAAGAACTACAATCCCATGAAGCATTACGAATAGCATAATCAAATTAAAAACGATAGAGAAATATAAAACTACTCATTTAAAAATATTGATTTTATATATAAAGAAACAACATATTTTAAGTTTAATGCAAAATAAGCATTTACATATATATATATATATATATATATATATATATATATATATATATAAATATTTTGAGAGATTCTGTAGAGCATCATGGGTAATGTAGTTTTTCGCCACAAATTCTACTGTTAAGTGTGATTATTTTAAAAATAAGCTGAAATAATGCAGGCTGATGGCTTCTATAGAAGTAAATACCATCGATTAAAAACCTCGTAAAAATGTGAAAAGTTGCTTTTTGTGAAGAATAGCTTTTTAAAACATAAAGTGCATTAACAGATATTCACAGATACAACTTTTGATTTTAATAATGTATTAATAAATGTTGAAATTATCATTAATACTGTAGAAGTATTGTTCATTATCTAATATAGTTAACTTATGGTAACAGTATTGTATAGTATTTTACAATGTTTTTCATATTCAACAATAAACATCATCAATCCCTCTTATTTTTAACCACCTTCATCTAGAAACACTTTTCATAATCCAATCAAATTCTCAAGGAGATAATCATGTTTAAGAGTTCAATTTCTGCTCAATATCTGCTAATGGAGTTATAAAAATATTCTTATTTTTCCCTTTAAATATTTTTATGACCCCATTGGCAGAAAATACTAATTTTAATAAATTTTTCAGACTTAATATCTTCAGTCATTTCTCTTCTCCAGTAAATGAATCTTGATTTAAGAATGTTTAGATATTTGTGCTGAGAAAACGTTTTTCTCAGTGTGGCAAACAGTTTTGGGATGAATCTGCTTTTTGCTGCCGTAACTTCTCTTCATTACTCTGGGAAACATATTTTGCACTTACATTTGAGCGTGTTGAAGGCGAGCTGGAACGCTAATCGCTGTGACGCCTCGGCCCTGACCGCAGGCACGCTGACCTCTGACCTGCTGCCGTAGCTGATGAGCCTCTGAGCGGCGGGTTTCTCCAGGTGTGTGCTCTGAAAGATGGCAGCGGCGTGCAGGTACACCTGGTCCGGGCAGGCGGTACTCTCGTCTGGAGCGGACGGATCGGTCTGGAGTGGAGGAGGTTCTGCAGTGGCCGGATCCAGCAGAGAGAGACGCTTGAGAGCGGAGATGTGAGAGCCATGCTTCGATGAACGCCGCACAGCGCCGCCTTTCCTGACCATCCTGACCAAATCAATAATCAATCGCTCCATAAATACAGGGTTCAAACTCTGACTGCGAGCAGAGAATCATTTCAGTATTTGAAAACCTACTTAAAAAAAGAAAATCTGAATGTCACTTCATTAACAAAATATTAAATCATTTATTGTAAAAGATTTACAAACACACTCTGACAACAAAACATTTGAGAAGAAGGTGAGTGCAAAATATTGTTCTGACATTTATAAGTGCCTTTACAAGAAACAAGTGTACTTCAAGTTCATTTCAGTAAGTATACTAAAGTAAAGTTCAAGTTTATTTTTAAGTATACTTTATGTAGTAAGTACAAATAGTAGTATATTTGTAAGCGTATTGTTTTAATACTAGAGACTAGAATGGCTTGTTAGTGTATAAAGTATACTTTTAAGTATAATTTAAGTGTAATAGTAGTAAACTTTGAGTACACAACTAGTTTACAACTATGTTTTTTGTTTGTACTTAAACTATACTACAAGTATACTTATAAGTTTTCTTTATAATGCAATATTTTCAAACAATATAGTATTGGATGCCAAAATATGTACGTTTATAAGAAACTATATTCAATAGGCTACTCAATAAAAAAATAAACACAACTACGAGACAAGTATACTTAGAATACTTTTATTTATAATACTTTTAATCATATTTCGATCAAAAGATTAAGTACAAGTATTTGCCACAATATATACTATAGTATAGTATTTTATTCAAAAATAGTATTTTTGTTCAGACATTTATAGGTGCCCTTACAAAATCAAGTATACTTCAAGTTCCTTTTATCAAGTATATTTTCAAGTATACTTTATGTAGTAAGTACTAATATCAATGTATTAATAGTATACTTGTAAGTGTACTATTTCAATAATAGTTGGGACAAAAATGGCCCACTTGTTAAAGTATAAAAATATACTTTTAAGTACACTTCAAGTGTAACAGTAGTAAACTTTAGTACACAACTAGTTTACAACTGTTTTTTTTTTCTGCAACTAGTGAACTTATATATATACTGATAGTTTATTACTAGTTAAATACTTTTAGGACATTTTTTTTATTTTATGAAAGTACACTTTGAAGTATACTACAAGTATACTTATAGGTTTTCTTTATAGTGCAATATTTTTAAACAAATCTATTGTATTGGATGCCAAAACATTTAAGTTTATGTAAAATTATGTGGAAAATATAACAATAGGCTACTCAATAAAACAAGTAAACACAACTACCAGACAAGTATACTTAGAATACTTAATTATATTTTAAGTATATCTCAATCAAATTATTAAGTACATGTATTGGCCACAATATACTGTTTTCTGTCAGTATAAGTCATACTTAAGTGTAATTTTAAGTAGCCATATAAGAAGTACATAAAAAGTAGTACTTATTTTTAGTTTAAAGAAGTATACTAATAATAGCACACTTGAATAAATGTCTTTTTTGTAAAGGCGTCCAAATACTTTATATATTTAAACTTTATAATAAGGTTTCATTTGTAAACATTAGTTTAGAGTAAAAAATACTTCTAAAGTATTTATTCATCTTAGTTGGTGTAATTTCAACATTTACTAATACATCTAAAGTTTTATGTATTTTTTTTTTTACTAACTAATGTTAACAAAGATTAATAAATGCTGTATTGTATTAGTTAACTAACATCAACTAATATATTATTGTAATTTGACAGATTATTATAACCACAGTGATTTAAATCATTTCTCAACATCATTATTCTCAAGTTTTAAAGCAGAGATATTAAAAATACAAACATCTGTGCTAATCAAACAAATCAAAACAACTTCATCCTCAGTTTCTGTCAGAAAGAGTAGCCGAAATATTCGCTGATTAAGTGATTATTATGATTTATTCGCTCTGATAATAGTAATAATATCATTAATATAATATTTTAGACCACTGGTGGATGTTGTTTTCCTAAAAAATGACAGAAAGAAACTCACCCGAAACTCTTTGCTCATGAAAACATCGCAGAATCTCTGAAGATCTGAGGAAACTTCAGCAAACGAAAACAGCCTGAAACTGTCACGTGACGCAGGATTCCGTCTCCATGGCGACGGGAGGCGGAACGGCGGGAATGATGCGGTGAGGGAGCAGCTTTAACTTATTTCAGCAGCAAAACAAACGTAAGTTTTTACTTTAAAGTTCACACTAGGGGCTAATAGTTTACTCGTTGTGCCATTATGAGTCACTTTATACTTAATCGACCGTTTAATCCAATCTGCACAATCACATGTAGTGTCTGTATAGATAAAACGTTATATAAATACTCAAAACTCGCTGCACGCGATATTTAACAGTAAAAACGTTCAGTGAATCTGTTACCGCACTAAAATGAAAGCGTAAACTAGTGTAAATTAGTGTGTAACTTTATAAACTGGTTTAGAGATTAACGACAGATTGTTCAGTTTCTCTGAGGATCTGCTGCCATCTGGTGGACATGATCGGAACTGCAACTGCGGTGATCATCTGAAGCCTAATGCATAATAATAATAAACATCTGTACTGTTTTGATATTAATTCATACCTATGCTCGTTTATCAATTATTTATTTTCTTTTATTTCTATTATTGAAAGAGACCAGATTAGATATGTGATATATTACGTTAGGGGGCGCTGAAACAGGCGCAGAAATACTGATGGCAAATTAATATTATAAATGTGTAAAATATTTCATTTCTATTACAGTACATCATTGCGTTTTTGTCTACTTGCTGAAATACTGTTGGATATAAGTGAGATTTATTTTATCAAATAAACTTATTTAATCAAATTTTAATACTTTCAATAATTTAGTTCGTTAATTTATTTTTATTTAGTTATTTTTACATTTGTACTCTTTTTTTTCTTTTTTATTTAAACCAAGTTTTATTTGTTTAGTTATATCACATTTATTTTTTTTATCTATATGAAATGTTTTTATGTAGTTATTTATTTTTATTACAATCAAATTGTATTTATTTATGTTAATCCATTTATTTTAATCTGAAGTATTTATTAATTTATTTTTTTTTAATTTAAATAAAAGTTTATTTTAATCAATATATTCAAATCTAATGTATTAATTTATTATCTATTTATTTATTTAAATTAAATTGTATTTATGTATTTATTTTTATTTATTTATTTTTGTTTTAATCAAATTTATTTATTTATTTTTTACACAGTTTTCTCTAAGTATTTCCACAGACCCCGTCACTCCCTCGTGGCCCCGGACCCCTGAACTGAAGTACTGAAATGGGAGGGATTGGTGGGCCGGATGTGATACGATGATGGGTCTAAATCATTTTCTTTTCATTATACTTTTTTATGGCGTACAGTTCACTCTCTATTAAAGTTTCTCAGTGCCAGAATAACTTTAAACAAGGTTAAATCTCATGAACAGAACAGAGGAGTCAGAAAGATGATGTACACTTCATATATCACATCAAGTCCTTTGATTAAAGTCAAATGATCATGTTTATTTGAGCAGTATGTTAAGACCTGCTAACAACAGTTCCCATTTTAAGTCAAACAGCAGTTTTATTTGTGTTTTTGTTCTAATATCAGCACTAAGTCCATTTTTCCAAGTCCTGTCCACTAAACAATCAGAGACAAATAAAACAATAAAGGAATCAACAGAGAACAGAAAACAGCGCACCTCTTATGGCCAAACTGAAAAATAAACATGACAAGATTATTTATAGGTCAAAACATAAAACATTAATTTATGTAAAACATTTCTATGTACACAAACACAGGTGACACAGAAGCTTCTGGAAATTTACATTTATGCATTTACACTGCATTAATGCATTAAAGGTACAGTATGTATGTTATCAATCCAGCCCATACTGAACGTCACAGTATAATTGTGCATGTGTTTATCTAATATATAAACCATTATATGTCTATGTATGTGCTTATTTGCATAGCCGAGTGTGTGTGTGTGTGTGTGTGCGCGTGTGTGTGTAATGTAGATGGTTACAGCCTTCTAATGAACAACAGCAGATCTCTTTTCAGAAAGACGGACATAACTGATGTGCTCATTGAGAGGCAAGATAGTCTACATTATTAATACTCAGATTAACTTACACACACACACACACACACACACACTTGTACATTGTGAGGACATTCATTGACACAGCTTCTTACTCTACCCAATTATCACCTGATCCCTAAAACCAAGTCTGACCCTCAAACAGGCCTTAAAAGGATCTCAGAGAGTGAAGAACGGACTAAATGACCTCACTTTACTCTCTGTGTCACTGATGATCTAGTACACAAATACACTCACACATACACTCTCACAAACACACACACACACACATTTGAAGAAGTTAAGAAGACTCTTAAGACTCTTCTTAACTTAAATCACATTCTCTGAAGTTTTCTGCACTGCAAAGTAAACATGAGTTTGAGTATTTCTGTCTTGTTTTCCAGTACAAAGATCTAAACATTCTTAAATCAAGATACATTTACTGGAGAAGCAAAATGACTTAAAACTAGGGATGCACCAATGTATCGGCTGCCAATAATTTATTGGCCGATTTTTGCTCAATTTGTCATTTATTAATCACCCTCATGTCATTCCACACCTGTAAGACCTTCTTTAATCTTCGGAACACAAATTAAGATATTTTTGATGAAATCCGATGGCTCAATGAGGCCTGAGCAATGACATTTTCTCTCTCAAGATCCATTAATGTACTAAAAACATATTTAAATCAGTTCATGTGAGTACAGTGGTTCAATATTAATATTATAAAGCCACGAGAATATTTTTGGTGTGCCAAAAAAACAAAATAACGACTTATATAGTGATGGCCGATTTCAAAACACTGCTTCAGGAAGCTTCGGAGCGTTATGAATCAGCGTATCGAATCATGATTCGGATCGCGTGTCAAACCGCCAAAACTGCTGAAATCACGTGACTTTGGTGCTCCGAACCGCTGATTCGACACGCTGATTCATAACGCTCCGAAGCTTCCTGAAGCAGTGTTTTGAAATCGGATTTCAACAAAAATATCTTCATTTGTGTTCAGAAGATTAATGAAGGTCTTACGGGTGTGGAACGACATGAGGGTGAGTAATTAATTACAGAATTTTCATTTTTGGGTGAACTAACCCTTTAAAATCGGTATAGGCCCCAATAAATCATATCGGTGAACAAGAACAAATATCTGCCAGTGGGGTCAGAAAATAATCTTGTTTCCCCTTTGAATCAAGTTTATGTTTCTGACTTCACTGGCAGATATTTGCTTAAATAAAGTCAGCAAAACATGTGTTGTGGAACTTAGAGATGGTAACACAGATTGAATATGGCGGTCAAGTGTCAGGAGTCTCAAGGTGCTTTACCGATAATGAGGATACTCATGAGGAAGACCATGATGAAAAATATCCACATGAAGAATCGGTCCATCACCTTGGCAATCTTCTTCCATTCGGCCACTTTCAGGCACGTCGCCTTCTGCTCGCGGAAGCAGTTTGCGATATATTCGACATTCCAGACCAGCTTCGGGTCGCACCCGAGAATTCCACCGTTGCCACGACAACTGCAGTAAACACAGCGGTCAAAGGTCAGATGGAAGGCAGCCGATTTGTCATCATCAGGGCAACAGGGGGGCGGAGCTCCTTTGAGCTTCTTCTTGAGGTTCTGTTTGTGGTTCCGAAGGAAGGGCTCGGAATCCTCCGACTGTCCGAACGGTGACGCGCAGCTCTCTCCGACCTCGTAGACGAAGAAGATCTTGGACATGTAGTCGATGATGAGAACTTTGGCCCAGTACGGCACCGGTTTGGCCTCCGCTCCACAGAAATGAATGTTCATGATGAAGATGGTCAGAGAAGTGGACGCTGTGATCATAGTCATCGTCGCTACGTAGTACTTACCTAACAGAGAGAGAGAGAGAGAGAGAGCTCAGCGTTAATCTCTTTCTCACTATCTTTTATCTGTCTGAAGAGAAACACTCACTGTCCATCTGATCTCAGATACGGACACACTTCAGAATAGCAAACTATCAGAGGTCAAAATCGAGTAAAAGCTTCTCGCCAGTCGGCTGTTTATATTATTTGCATAATGTGTGGATTAAAGTGAACTAGATGAGTAAAGCTTGACAAAGTCTGAAAGTTTGAAATAACGACATGCACACACAAATATATATAAACAAAGACTATAGAATAACACAAGACGTGTCACTCGTTTTGAATGGGAGAAAGTGTAACGCGCAATATGGCGGAATAAGTCCTGCCTTCTAAATAAGAGCCAATCGCCAACTGGTAAAGTCACAATCAGAAACAATCAGACGCGTGCCTCCGAAGAGACGCGTATTTAGGTCTGCGCATGCGCATTAGCTTGATCCAGCCTGAAAAATACAGATTTTTTGTCATGATGCCCAGGATGCCCGAGAGCCGTTTCAAAGATGGCCGCCGAATGAAATGACTTGTCTTAAAGGTACTTTGATATAAAGCACATTTTAAAATTTTCATCATAACATGTATAGTTATTGCTAGCATGTTTTAACATGTTACTAGCATTAATTAGCATGTTTCTAACATGATTTAACACAATGCTAGAATGAATTAGCATGTTGCTAGCACGATTTAGTACATTGTTAGCAAGTTTTAACATGTTGCTAGCATTATTTAACATATTGTTAACACGCTTTAGCTTGTTATCAACATGATTTAGCATTTTGCTAGGATGTTTCTAACATGATTTAACATTGCTAACACGTTGCTAGCATTATTTAGCAAGTTGCTAGCATGTTTCTAACATGATTTAACATTAACTTGTTGCTAGTATGATTTAACACAATGCTAGAATGAATTAGCATTTTGTTAACATGATTAACCTTTTTTCTAGCATGATTTGAAACATTGCAAACATATTGCTAGCATGATTTAGCACATTGCTAGCAAGTTTTAACATGTTGCTAGCATTATTTAACATTATTAGCAAGCTTTAGCTTATTACTAATATGATTTAACATTGCTAACATGTTGCTAGTATGATTTAACACATTGATAACATGTTTTAACATGTTGCTAGCATTAATTAGCATGTTTGCTAACATTATTAGCAAACATGACTTGCTAACATGATTTATTTAACGAATTGCTTGCTTGAATTGGCACACTGCTAACATGTTTTAGCATTTTTCTAGCAAAATTTAACATGTTAACATTAACACATTGCTAGCTTGAATTGGCACATTGTTGGAATGTTTCTTACATGATTTAACACATTGCTAGCATTTTGCTAGCATTATTAAACCATTGCTAACATGTTTGCTAACATGATTTAACATTTCTAGCATGTTATTAGCATGATTTAACATGTTGCTAGTATGATTTAACATTGCTAGCATGTTTTAACATGTCACTAACATGATTTAGCCTTTTGCTAGCATGCTTCTAATGTGATTTAACATTGCTAACATGAATTAGCATGCATGTTGCTAGTATGGTTTAGCATTTTGTTATCATTTCTGTAACATGATTTAACACATTGCTAACATGTTGGCGGCTTGAATTAACAGATTACTAGCATTTTTTTAAACCTGTTGCTAGCATTAATTAGCATTTTGCTTTTTTTGCAACATGTTTGCTTTAATTGGCATGTTGCTAACATGTTTTAGGATGTTGCTAACATGTTTTAACCAAAGTCCCTTTAAGACAAGTCATTTCACTCGGCGGCCATCTTTGAAACGCCTCTCGGGCATCCTGGGCATCATGCAATCTCTTTGAATGGGGAAACATCAAATTCTCCAAAACTGTTCGCCAACCTTACGATTACATTTCATATTTGAAATCACCAATGAAATCTAACAACAACCGGCTCATAAATTTAGTTTCTAAACGCTCGAATCATGACAAAAAAACTGTATTTTTCAGGCTGGATCAAGCTAATGCGCAAGCGCAGACCTAAATGCGCGTCTCTTCGGAGGCGCGCATCTGACTGTTTCTATAGAAACCGGTGATTCTAACGGCCACTGAAGTGACGCGATGACTTTACCAGTCAGCAATTGGCTCTTATTTAAAAGGTGGGACTTATTCCGCCATATTGCGCGTTACGCTTTCTCCCATTCAAAACAATACAAGTGACATGTCTTGTGTTATTCTATAGTCTTTGTTTTAACACATTGCCTGCATGTTTTAGCATGTTGTCCTGTGATAGTTGTTAAGCTTTGCTAGTGAAGTTTTTCGTAATTTTGCTCATCCGGTTTACAAAAAACGTTAATCTGATCAGTTAGAAAAGATATAACAACCCGAGTCAGAACAGCCTGAAGGTCTGACCAGAGTTTAGTGGTCATAAATCGCATTAATTTTAGAAATTTAGAATTAGATAATTAAAGATTAGAATAGATCATTATAAGAATGATAATATGACCCTCACTAAAACAGCTAATTAATACCAATCACTAGATCAGAGACTCACCGATCAGAGGAACGCTCTCGGAGGGAGGCATGCTCTCCGCCACCATCATCTGAAACACGGTGAGCGCCAGCAGAACGGTCACGCCCAGCGAAACCTTCTCGCCCGAGTCGGCAGGCAGGTAGAAGCCCAGAGGCGCCAGGAAGGAGATGAGGAAACAGGGCAGCAGCAGGTTAAAGATGTAGAACGAGCTCCGCCTCTGCAGCAGAACCGTGTAGGTGATGTCGGGATACGGATCCGAGCAGCAGCCGTACATGATCACGTTCTTAGTGGCCGGCATTCCGTGACATTCCCACTCCACATTCTCCACGAAGTCCGAGAGGTCGCCGCTTTCCATCCCCATGCTGATGTCCACCTGGAGATGAATGGGCGGGTTAGATACCAGATAGTCGCACTTTATAATGCATGTCTGTCACACTATGGAATTATTTAAATGAGTCTGTTCTGCACTAGCCTATTACTGTAGTATAAACTACTATGATAAACTTAACCCCTAAAGTGCAATTGTTGTTTTATGTGTCAGTCTCTTTCTGTCGAAGTGGATGATTTTTGCCCAGAATATTGCATCGGTTTTATCACTGTATCTACTCATGGCAATGCTCATGTATTTGGTCTTGGCAGACTAGATCGGTTGCTGCTGATTATGATTGTTATTGCTGCTGCTGATTATGATTACTGCTGCTGCTGATTATGCTGATTATTGCTGCTGCTGATTATGCTGATTATTGCTGCTGCTGATTTTGATTATTATTGCTGCTGCTGCTGATTATTGCTGCTGCTGATTTTGATAATTATTGCTGCTGATTATGATGATTATTGTTGTTGCTGATTACTGCTGCTGCTGTTAATTATTGCTGTTGCTGATTACCGCTGCTGCTGTTAATTATTGATGCTGCTTATTGCTGCTGCTGATTTTGATAATTATTGCTGCTGATTATGATGATTATTGCTGCTGCTGTTAATTGTTGCTGCTGCTATTAATTATTCATGCTGCTGATTATGATGATTATTGCTGCTGCTGCTGATTATTGCTGCTGCTAATTATTGATGCCGCTGCTGATTATTGCTGCTGCTGATTTTGATCATTATTGCTGCTGATTATGATTATTGCTGCTGCTGTTAATTGTTGCTGCTGCTATTAATTATTCATGCTGCTGATTTTGATGATTATTGCTGCTGCTGCTGCTGCTGCCGTTGATTATTGCTGCTGCTGCTGCTGCCGTTGATTATTGCTGCTGCTGTTGATTATTGCTGCTGCTGATTATGATCATTATTGCTGCTGCTGTTAATTATTGATGCCTCTGTTGATTTTTGTTTCTGCTGCTGCTGCAGAGCAAGTATGAACATGCTACTGCTAATAGATACACAGACACACTGCTGTGAGTATGTAAGATATGCTGCTGCTGCATGAAAATACATAAATCCTGTAGCAGATCTAGACAGGTGGAGCTGGGGAGGTGGAGGGTTTCAGAGGAACTCTGATAGTGTAACAAAGGACTAGCTTACAGCAAACACTGAACCAAATTATTTAAATGTTGAGCAAGCAATCTCATTGGCTGCTGGATCAGAAGAGACCAATCAACTTGTGCCATGCGGTAATGATGTGATTGCTTGCAGATTGCACCTCTCAGACTGTGCCCTCTAGAGTTTCACAGCTGAACTAGATATTCATAGAAAACTGGGGTGTATGATAGAAATTTGTGTATTTTACATGTTTTTGTTTGTTTGTTTGGTTTTTTTTTTTAGAATGCTCATTTGGAAAGTAAAGGCATATACCGTATATTAAGTGAAGAACATATGTTATGCAATTATTTATTTTATTAGGAAAATACCAAAGAAGTGGACTCTTTGCAAACCAAATTTTTCACATTTTATATAATGGCTATACATAAACCCTTTGAAACAAACTAAAAACAAATAAAATACTGAAAACTTTTAATGCTTTTAAAGCACTGAAATTAGCTTTTTTTTTCCCTCTATTTTTTTTTTCTTCTTTCTGGCAGCTAATGTTAATAATGTGATTATGTAAAACCTCTTGTTCTTGTGGCATTGAATTAAACAAATTCTTGGCCAGAATTAACTGTAAACTGGACTAGATTTGTATCTGACTTTAAAAACTTTTTAGGCAACACCAGGACAATCTGACGATGATCTCACCAAATTTTGTGCTGATACGTCAAAGCTTTCAAGTCTAGATGCAAATCTTTTTTTAGTTTGTTTCAGTTTACATTTATTTTATTTCAGGAAATGAAAATATTTTTCATGGTTTTGGTTTTAGTAAACTATAATAACCCTGAAATGTGGGTATTTTACAAAAGATTTCATGCACTTCTAAAAATGAATTTCTTCCCTCATTATTTTTGTCCGGTTTTCCAGTACAAATATCTGAACATTCTTAAATCAAGATTCTTAAATCTTTAGATATTTGTAGTGTACTGGACAAAAATACTGAGGAAGAACATCATTTTTTTTGCAGTGTTCAGATGTTTGTTTAACATAGCGCTCAGAACATTGAGAACTTATCTATGAACTTTAAAAACATTAAAAGACCATGTTGCAGATAGTTTCCTTGAGATCTTTTATCAAATACAAATACTATCATACAAACCTTGTTTGTTTGAAGAATGTTTGTTCCTAACATTATCCAAATGTTTGGGACATGGTACAGCTGAGGACGTCTGTCAGATGTAATATATTGTGTTTGGTGTTTGTACCTGGTTTCCATTGTAGGTCCATGAGCCGAAGGTAAGGTTGCACTGCTGGCTGTCGAAGGGAAAGTAGGATACATCCACCACACAGGAGCTCTTAGTGATGGCCGGAGCGTCCCACGTGATCTCACCATTATACCGCAACACCACATTAGTGTCCACCGGCCCGGAGAAATCATCATCCGCCCTGCGAGAGCACACGTGTGTTTTGCAGAGGAAAACACACAGAGAGAGAGAATTCAAGTTAAAGAGGACCTATTATGCCTTTTACAAAGTCTTGATTTATTTTTTTGTGCTCTACTATATAATGTTTTGATGCTTGAATGTTGATTATTCTCCTCATATTCTCCATTGTTGCAGCTCCTCTCTTCCCAGTCTGTCAGTAACGCTCTGTTTAGTTCCTGTCTCTATGAAGCCCCTCCTTCTGAAAAGCACAATGTGCTCTGATTGGTCGGCTGGAGCAGTGTGTTGTGATTGGTCATTTGGGAAATGTCCCGCCCCTTACCATAACCGCCAGTTTCAACACACTACTAACTAACTCAACCAGGCCCCGCCCCTTTATTCTCCGTATTAATTATTAAAATGAGGAATATTGTGAAGAAAGGATCTGATCTGATCATTTTCCTCACTGCAGCTGTATAGAGACATCAACGGAAAAAGTAACAGGAAAGCCAATGTGTGCGTGAACGTACTGGCGTACTTGTTATACAGCACCAGGTCTGGTCTCCACACGAGGCTGCTGGGAATGCGAATCACCTCCAGACCGTCATACTCCTCTTTATTCCACTTCAGGTAGGCGTCGTGCCACGTCTGTCTGATCCACAGATACGCGATTAACACCTGGTTCCTCTCGTCCTGCACAGAGACGGACAGGTGATGTTGAGATCGTGATGTACAGGGTGATTCTCCACTTTACACTCTAAAATCTTAAAGAATTAAACTACTACATTATCTTTGTGTTCAAACATTTACACATGCAAGGTTAATCACATTAGCTGTTTGGAAATTATGTTTCTTATTTGTGTTAAAACATCACATGACCTTAAAATAAAGATCTGATTTTGGTCTTGACAACCTTCTACTAGATTTTAATATGTGTGATGAAGTCATTCAGCAGAATATAAACTGCACATTGTCCTTTCTTTCTCTATTCCTTTCACACACACTATGCCTGTATGATGTTACTAAAGGTCAGTTGAGCAGAGACACTCAGACTGCTGTTAATATTAGATGCCAACCAGAGACAGAAAGAGAGAGTGAGTGAGAGAGAGAGAGAGAGAGAGAGAGACGATGGCTATATATATCACATACGCACTCTTAAAACGAAAGGGTCTTTATTGGCATCTGTGGTTCCATGAAGAACTTTTAACATCTATAAACCTTTTTCATTGCACAAAAGGGTTCTTTAGAGTGGAAACTTTATTTTTAAGTGTGTTTGCTGTCGCTTTTGGAACCATTTTTCGAACCTTGTATTTTTACGAGTATATGATGTGGCTTTTGGAACAACTTTTGGAAGCTTTATTTTTAAGTGTGTATGATGTCACGTGATTGACAGCTACAAAAACCCACTTTTGGAACCTTTATTTTACACGTGTATGATGTCACATGATTGACAGCTGTGAAAATTAACTTTAGGAACCTTTAATTTTACGAGTATATGTTGTCGCTTTTGAAACAACTTTTGGAACCTTTATTTTTTACAAGTGTATGATGATGTGTGATTGACAGCTGTGAAAACCCACGTTTGGAACCTTTATTTTAAGAGATGTTATGATGTCGCGTGATTGACAGCTGCGAAAACCCACTTTTGGAACCTTTATTTTTACAAGTGTATGATGTCACATGATTGACAGCTACGAAAACCCACTTTTGGAACCTTTATTTTTACAAGTGTATGATGTCATGGCTAGTTCTTCTACTACTAAGACACACATTTCCCAACATGCACCAATAAACGAATGATGAGTTTCTGACCATGTCTTTGATCTGAGACAGCGTGACCTGCAGCGTGACGTTGAGGGTTTTGTCGGTGTCGTCCACCGGTCGCAGAGCAGTGGAGTAATTCTCCATCAGATCATTCAGGAGTTTGTGTGCGTATCGACCCTGAGCACAATGAGCAACTGCAGAAACATGTTAGAAATGTTAGAAATCCCTCCAGATGATCAACACAGGATAAATGAACATAAAAGCTATATATATATTTAATGAATTATTTCACCATTTTCTGTAACTGAACATGCAAACAAAATAAAATTACTCATTTTACTTTATTACATTTTGATTTCAGTTTTTCTTTGACTCTGGATCTCAACTGTTTTAGGTTGTATCTGATATAAAGTAAAGCTCTCAGACTAAAACACAAACCCCTTCTGCAAAGATCAACATTTTCATGTTACATTATTCTGGTTATTGCTGGTTTGGTGCTGTCATGATCACCAGTTGGAGTGCCCTAGTTAGCCATTAGAGGGCACTCCAACACGGACTATTTCTCACCATACTTTTGGACTTCATTTCCCATAACCCACTTCCCGGACTCATTATCCCTTCATTGCACCCAGCTGTTTTGTGTTTGTTCATTAGTGTCTGTCTATTTATACCTGGTTTGTTTCTGTTTTTGTTATTGTGGTTTCATTTACGGTCACCGGCTTCTGTTTGTGTTTGTGTGAACTTTAAGGGAACATGCCATTTTATCGTTCTTCAAACATTATGTGAACGTTACTTTAGAATGTTCTTTGAACGTTCTGAAACAAGTGACATTTAAAAAATGTTAGATGAACATCCTACTAAAACGTTTCAGAAAAACATTCAATGAACGATGCATAAATAATGTTGACTACATAACTGTGAACCGTTACTGAAATAACATTTGTTTATATCTTGACAGAACGATAGCTAAATTTCTGAGAATGTTCCCTGTTAGCTGGAAAGCGGATTAAAATGGAACAAAAGTAATGTGTCAAAGAGCCAACAATATTCATAGTATGCCAGGTTTTAAAACAATTTTAACACATCCATGTTTTCTTTTTACAGTAATGGGGTCGGTTATAACAACAGCACCGTTTGCACCATTTTGGGATAAATTTGAGATTTATAAAATTTATAAATGTGAGAATATTATGTCAAAGTTTAAGACGCTTAGCAAAAAAACAGTCTGTCAACTTTCCCCCGTCTCCCCTACTGTGTAACAATATTAAAACATTTAGATATGTTTAAATAATAATTTAAGTAAGACAAGTTTTAAAGCTTAAAACAAGAACAAATATCTGTCAATGGGGTCAGAAAAATGAACTTAAAGGTTTAGTCCACTTTTAAATAAACTTTTCCTGATCATTTACTCACCTCCATGTCATTCAAGATGTTCATGTCTTTCTTTCTTCAGTCAAAAAGAAATTAAGGTTTTTGATGAAAACATTCCAGGATTATTCTCCATATAGTGGACTTCAATGGCCTCCAGATGGTTGAAGGTCAAAATTACAGTTTCAGTGCAGCTTCAAAGAGCCATTTTCAAAACAAAAAAAAAAATACAACTGCATATGCTTTATAAACAAAAAATATCTTTCCGCATTCTTCAAAACGCTTACGCTGTATGTCCTACGCCTTCCCTATTCTACTTACAGAAGGAACGCGGCGCCAGTTTCGTTTTTTCCCGTAAGTAGAATAGGGAAGGTGTAGGACATACAGCGTAAGCTTTTTAAAGAATATGGAAAATGGAAGCATGTGCAAGCCGATCATATGTGTTTATAAAGCATATACAGTTGTATTTTTTTTTTTTTTTTTTTTTTTTTTGGAAAAAGAGCAATAGTTTCTCTAGATAAGACTCTTATTCCTGGTCTGGTGTCATTTAAAGCTCTTTGAAGCTGCACTGAAACTGTTTTGACCTTCAACCGTTTGGGCTCCACTGAAGTCCACTATATGGAGAATAATCCTGGAATGTTTTCATCAAAAACCTTCATTTCTTTTCGACTGAAGAAAGAAAGACATGAACATCTTGGATGACATGGAGGTGAGTAAATTATCAGGAAAGGTTTATTTAAAAGTGAACTAATACTTTAATTAAAAGGGAAAACAAGATTACTTTTCTGAACCCACTTACTCTTTTTTTAAGTGACAAAAAGTCACTTAATTTTGATACATTTTTAAGAAAACAAAATATCTTAAGTCATTTTGCTTTCCAATAAATCTTGATTTAAGAATGCTTAGATATTTGTTCTGGAAAACAAAACATTTATCAGAAATTATACTGCGCTGTAAACATTTTAATAAATAACTTCACCCAACTGATTAAATAACCCAGAGAAAAAAACATTCTAAAACGCTTTTGTTGAACATTTAATGTTTTTATTTGTTTCAGAACGTTCAAAGAAGATTCAAAAGTAACGTTCCTAAAATGTTTGCAAAATTCTGAAATGGAATGTTCGCTAATCGCTCGCATGACGTTAAACCCATATCAGAGAACATTCAAAAATAACGTTTCATAACTTAATGGGAACGTTAACAAAACGTCCTTAGAACATATTTTTGTAATCTGGGAAGAACATATTGCTTAATTAGCTACCACTACCAAACCAGCCTGGAATTAATCTTCTAGAATATCTCACCTTCAGCGAGCAACAACGCAGAAAAGAACAGCATCTCCACCCAGATCCTCTCCATCACCCTGAGCAGAGATCATCCGCGGCAGTGCTGCTCTGTTCTGGCCCGTTACGCGCTGGATCTGCCGTCAGGCGTTTAGGACACTGGAGCTCCGGGTGTCGCGTTGCGCTCCGGGTAACCAGATGCGCCGCTATTCAGCTGTCAATCACGCGCGCAACAGGTGGGCTCGCGGACAGGTAACAGAGATGATGTGGGGATGGAGACGGAAATGACACCTTTAACAGTACGTGTCCTGAAATAACACGGGAGCGAAATGCAATCTAGGTCATCTCTCTAGTGCGCCTTTGGTTTAGTTTTTGATGTTAGAAGCGCGTTTTAATCCCGTGTTGCGGGAAGGTGATGCAGTTTACCCGTCCTTTCAGCACAAAGATAGGCATCTAGCCAACAGAAACACGACAAAACGGGCGTTACCTGAGAATCCGGATCAGTTTGGACTGGAACCAGAGGACCGGAGCTCAGTGTAATACTATGGTACTTTAATATAAACAGTGGTTCTGAATGATTACCGTATGCATCTCACTGTAAATTGCTTCAAAACTACCTATAGGCAAACGTCCAAAAATATATCATTACTACTATGTCTGAATACTGTATATAAAATCCAAAAATAGTAAAACAATTGATATATTATGCCAAGATCTGTCTCCATGATCATATTTTCAGAGAGAAAGACATCTGTATGAACCTGCAGTCAATGCAAAATACACATCATCCAAACATCACATGCTCAGCCATGAAACTAGTGTTTATTTCACTATTCCACAAAGCAATAATAAATAAAGGCATTGCCACATTGCTTTAATTTATACAGACTTTAATAGCTTTATTTACAGATGAACTCTCGTCTTTTGTATATTTGCGTGTGTGAGTGTTTTTTTCCAGTCTTGAATGTTTGAGATTAACATCTATGAGTGAAGGTACCATTTTTGACACTGTAGTTTTAAAAATGTTTTCCAGATTAAAGGGCCAATGATTGTGTGGGAGGGAGAAAGACTGCAGTGCTGATTGGGTGTGTGTGTGAGGGGGCGGGGCTACAGTCGGGCTAGAGTCAGATTGCTGGACTGATGATGATGATGATGATGAGGAAGATTGTAAGAGAGAAAGAAAAAAAAGGCACATCCAAACCAAAATAAGTAAACAAAAGAAAGAGATAGAAAAGAAAAAAGATCACCCCAAAATGAAAGTAAACGTGTCTTTTACTCACGCTCATGTTGTTCCAAACCTGCATTTTTACTGCAAAATTACCAGCCGCTTTCTTGGTACAGAGAAAGAGCAGCGTGAACATTCATCTAAACTACTGAAGAAATACAAGTTCAGATCAACATGAAGACGACATTTTCAGTTTGGGATGAACTATTTTGAATGAAGGAATGGAAAAGATGGAGAGAGTACAGGAGGATAAAGAGAACGAGAGAGAAAACAGGGCTTGTGATGAAGGAAGAGGGTGGGATTGTGTCGGATAAGGTGCTTTGGCCCCTCAGGTTGGACTCAGTTGCTGAGCAGCAGTTCTGTCGCCGTCTCCACGTCCCATGATTTCGACGACAGCGCCACTATTACTGCGTTCTGCAGAGAGGAAAAGACGTGATTCTGAGGGGAGGAAATACTCGTTGCACAATTACTACGTCTACTAAATAGTATGAAAAATCACATTTGAGGTATTTAAATCGGAGCAAGTGCATTTGCGCAAGCTTTTTTTGCATAGAAGTGCTACAGAAGAAGCCTGGATATCAGGGAACGTTCTCAGAACGTTCTGACTAGGTTATGAACAAACGTTCTTTCAGTAACATTAACAGAATATTCAATCAAACTTATCTGGTCTTTAATAATGTCCTCAAAGTATTAGCACAAAAACATTATTCATGGAACGTTTTTTTCTGAAACATTTTTAAATGTTACTATTTGTTTCAGAACGTTCAGAGAACATTCAAAAGTAACATTCCCTTTTGATTGAAGAATGCTGAAATGGAACGTTCTCTTAACATTCGTATAACCAAGAATTTGAAACATTTTGAACATTCAAAAATAAACATGTTTATAAGTGTTTTAGCAAGCGTGTGTTTATTTCCTCACTTTCTCAAAGCCCATAGAGCAGAGTTTGTCTATTTTGCGTGTGTAGTCCGGGCTGGAGACGGGAGCTCCTGCGTAAACATGTGACCAGAGTCGAGCCGTCTGTTTGAACATCTCTGGGTTCTGTTTATACTGTGAGACAGGAAATAAACAGAGTGAAAAGAGGACAGCCTAATAAAATCAACCGCCCTCCATCTGAATCCCTCCCAGACTCAATTTTCACGGCCGTGTTTACTTTAATTAACAAGTAAAACAATCTTTTCTAGCAGACAGCTTTCTGAATTGCACGTTTGTCATGTCAGTCATACATGTAAAACTATGATGGGACAATACTGTTCAAAAGTTTGATGGAAGTAAGTATGTTTTTGAAAGAGTCTCTTCTTCTCACCAAAGCTGCATTTATTTGATCAAAAATACAGTAAAATTGTGAAATATTATTATAATGTAAATCATCTGTTTTCTATGTGAATATATAGTAAAGTGTAATTTATTCCTGTGATCAAAGCTGAATTTTCAGCATCATTACTCCAGTCTTCAGTGTCACATGATCCTTCAGAAATCATTCTAATGTGATGATTTGATGATCAAGAAACATTTATGATTATTCAGATTTTTTGATTAATAGAAATTCAAAAGAACAGCATTTATTTAAAATATTATCTTTTGGAAAAATCAATCAATTTAATGCATCCTTACTGAATTTATGTATATATAAATAGGTGGATGGAAACATAGCTAGTCAGTGCTCACATTTAATTAATTACATCATTGCCTTTTGAAGTTTAATACGTCAGTGTAAAAAATAAATATTTATACCATTTAAGATATTCAAGACTTTTTATGGCCTTAAAATCAAACTAAATTAAACTTTTTAAAGTCACCATAAAAATCAAAATAGACAATTCTTGTTTTTTTAAACACTGAATACTGCAGCGATTATTATAAATGATTAATCAGTGCACATCATTGTTTTAAATTCATGTTCCTTGTAATCTTGAATCAGAATAACTTCCCCTCTTCTTGCAGCATCTCTTCTCTGATGACGAGGGCGGAGCAACCTGTCACTCACATGAGATCCACCAATAGCAAACCACAACCATCCAATCAATCAAATCAAGCCCCGCCCTACATTTGTTCTTGTTCAGAAGTGTTTCACTCTGATATACGGCACAACAGAGAAGAAAAGACCAGCACAGCTTCAGTTTCATGACGACTTTTAGGTCCCATTGGGGTCGCTTTACCACTAGAGATTTTGCTATACTATTTGTACGGCCACTTTTTGTTGCGCATTCCCGACACAAACTCACATTTACCTGATTGGCGACTACTGCGTCCTGTGGATCATCTGGTTCAGCCGCGGCCAGAAGAGCCTGTAGTGACAGTAACACTGTTCGGAGGGTCATGGCTGCCGCCCTGAAACACACACACACACACACACACACAGAAAATATTTAATCAGTTTCAGCGTTTACTGTTGCTTCAGAGCTCTATAGTGCGTTCAGTAAGATCTTACCACTGGTCCTTCAGGATGTCCAAGCAAATGGCACCTGTTACCGAGCTGATGTTGGGATGCCAGATCTTCGTTATAAACCGAACCTGAAAAACATCAGTGGAATTAAGACCCTTTTTGCTTCTAGTATCTTGATTAATGAATGTTTATATATTTGTACTGGAAAACAAGACAAAATACTGACAAAGAACATCATTATTTTTTGCAGTGTAAAGTGTTAAAATAAAACTTGTTCTGCCTTCTTTAGTCTTAGGCTACTGAACTTATAGTGCTGATCATGAACTACTTACTCCACAGCACTCCTGACCAACAGTACCCTCATATCACACACCACATCAACACTAGCATATGCTTTTGTAAGTTAAACTAGATTAGCCAGTGTTTATCCCTGCAGACCAGCAGATCATCCTCTACATGAGGAACATCAGATGGGATCAATGTGACGTCTGCAGCTGGACGCCCCTCACGCCGCTCCCGTTACTCACCTTTGGCGGATTAAATGGATACGTCTCTGGAATTTTAATTTCTAGCTGATATCTGCCACCTACAAATGAGGAAAAGACAGAAAGTCACATAAAATATCATGTAATATCAGGAAGATTCATTGCTAGAGCTTTGGAGTTTTGGAAATATCATTAATTTGGTTTCATCTGCATTTAAAACCAGTTGAAGTGACGAGACTGTACAATATCAAATGCTGATTGCAAGTGTTGGAGAGCTTGTGAAGCTGATGATGCACAACAATAAATGGCAGTATCATCTGTAAAAAGATGATATCTAGCATTGGGAATGTTATCACAGATATTATTTATGTAGGGTACAATGGGACTAAAAGGTACCTTTGATTTTATTTTCCTCTAAACCACTAGATGGCACAAAAACTTGCTGCAGCACTTTCCTAAACATCTGCTTTTCAAAATGCACGTGCAAATTTGTCTGATCCTTGACGTGATCGTGGGCAGCAACGCAAAGTTGATTCTGAGGTAGTTTGATCTAATGTTTTTTAAAATGTTGTTGATTTAAGTAGCAAATAAGAATCCATTAAATTAATGTTTGTATTTTCAGACAAAGGTCTCCTTAATGATTTTCAGTTTTGTTCAAGGTAATTCAAGCAACAGTTTTTCAATAACAGAAGAATATGTAAAAGTATGGTATTTGGGGCAAAAGGCACAATAATTGACATGACAATGAACAGCTGACTGACTTTTCTATTTCTTGACATGACATGGTTAGATTCACATAGCAAATATCATATATCAGATTGGGTATCCATCTTAGAGATAATACCCATATTTATGAAACAATCATATTAATCATATCATAATAAAATATCATTTTATATATTGTTTAACATATTGTTACTACTGTAAATCTATATTATGGGATCTCCTTCAATGCTTTCAGAATCTTTACTTTTGAAAATAATTTTGTTTCTGTATTTTTAAAATCTATTTTTATATTTTATATATAAAATATATATCACATAGGCCTATTTTAATGACAGTATATTTATTGAACAAAAATGAATTCATTTATTTATCAAAATAAACAGAAAATAGTACAAACTTTGCTAAAGTGATTCTTTTGAACAAGTATTAACCTAGTCATTATTAAAAACATTATTTTAGCTAAAGTATTTGTATGAACACTGTGTGCCTTTTACCCCCTCACCACCTCATACATTTATAAGATTTTTAAACAAAATTAACCACTTTATGATTTTTTTTCACACAAAATATGTTGCTCCATCAATGTTCAATACAAACATATATATTTTTCCTGCAATCATATACTTTGAGAGTAGTGAAAAGCACAATTTGTCTTAAGGTGTGCCTTTAGCCCCGTTGTACCCTACAAGGAAAATAAAATGGGTCCCAGAACAGACCCCTGAGGGACTCCTTCAGAGACAGACCAACAATTGCAAGTCTTTTTAAAAGAATGGCATGATCAACAGTGTTAAGCCTTCGATAAATCAAGGAAAAGAGTTGAACAAATTTGTTTACTATCTAAGGCATTAATAATGTCACTAAACACTTTAATAGCAGCAGTAATGGTGCAATGCTGCATTCTAAAACCAGATTGAAAAGGAGAAAGATTTTTTATATCCACAACTATATATATTGTTCATAACAATAATGCAAAATACAGTTTGACAGCTGTTTGTAGGAGCTATTGGCAGGTGTGGCAAAACATTTGGACCCTGCGTATTACAGATGGTCTATAAAAATTAAAGCATGCATCAGATATCTTGAGATGTTTGTGCACGATCAGGTAAGACAGAAACAGATCAGATTAATCCCTTTTCTCTCACCTTCATAAGGCGTGTCTGGCGGTCCTGCGATTTCCCCCCTCAGTTCTGTAAAATTCTCATCCACTAAATCCACCTTGATCTGGTTTTTACTCGTCTGTGAAAACAAAAAGAAATGTCAGGAAAATCGGTCAACAACTGAAATATCTAAAAAAAAATATTCAAAAATCCATTCCACATAATTCTTCCGCTTTCATCCACAAAATGAGAGCAGAAAACGCCTAGAAAAGTCTGAATTAGGTTTCCAAGGTTGGGACGCTATTCATTTTCTTGACGCCCTCAAAAATAAACAAATTTAAAAATTTAAATGCCAAAATCCTATTAAAGGGTTAGTTCACCTAAAAATGAAAATTCAGTCATTAATTACTCACCCTCATGCCGTTACACACCCGTAAGACCTTTATTCATCTCCTGAACACAAATTAAGATATTTTTGATGAAATCCGATGGCTCAGTGATGCCTGAGCAATGACATTTCCTCTCTCAAGATCCATTAATGTACTAAAAACATATTTAAATCAGTTCATGTGAGTACAGTGGTTCAATATTAATATTATAAAGCCACGAGAATACTTTTTGTGCGGCAAAAAAAAAAAAAAAACGACTTTTCAACAATATAGTGATGGCCGATTTTAAAACACTCCTTCAGAGCTTTACAAATCGAATCAGTGATTCGGATCTCCTATCAAATGGCTAAACTGCTGAAATCACATGACTGATTCGTAAAGCTCTGAAGCAGTGTTTTGAAATCGGCCATCACTAAATAAGTCGTTTTGTTTGTTTTTATGACGCACCAAAAATATTCTCATCTCTTTATAATATTAATATTGAACCACTGTACTCACATGAACTGATTTAAATATGTTTTTAGTACATTAATGGATCTTGAGAGAGGAAATGTCATTGCTGGCTATGCAGGCCTCACTGAGCCATCGGATTTCATCAAAAATATCTTAATTTGTGTTCCGAAGATGAACAAAGGTCTTACAGGTGTGGAACGACATGAGAGTGAGTAATAAATGACATTATTTTCATTTTTGGATGAACTAACCCTTTTAATCCGATAGCACACGTACATCTCAGACACGTATCTGGAAGATGTATTTTTTAGAGTGTTTGCTGATCTGAAATAGGATATTTCCTGTCAGATGTCAAATAGATGTTTAGAAAATGTCTTTAAGATGTTTGATTTAGAATGCATGTAAAACTGACATCTTAAAGACGTCTATCAGATGTTTGTAAACAGCAGATGTTTTCCAGATGAAGTGATCTTTAACAGACATCTTGTGCTATCTGGGATCCAAAGTGAAAAATCTCCCAAACTTCGCAACTAAATCAAAAATATTCAAACCCAACAAAGTCCAACTCGGACCAACTCTTGCAAAAACATCCCAGAAAGTTTTTTTAGCAAAAAAATTCTAATAAAACATATTTTTGCTAAATAGGATACTGTAGTAAATTCATGATACAGTGATGGCATCAGAAGGTAAAGAAAACATGAGGGTTTTGGTACTATGGTAATACTATGGTATTTTTGGCACTTCATTTGTGACTGACAGTTGTGACAACTTAACAAAGCCTTACTAAGAGCTCACTAGAGTTTGTTATACCCAACTAAACCTATCATTTAAGTTAAATAAATACATAATGAAGGATCAGATCAGAGATTTAGATGGTCAATTCAGTTCAAGTTTTAAATTCAAGTTTCACACAACACTCAATACACACATTAGTACATCATCACACACATTATTTAACATTTTTACATTAATCATAAGTCACAAATGGAGGTTTTAATGTAAATTCAAGTTCGTAATACAATGACAACAATCCTCAATCTTATCATTGTTGTGATTCTGTCGATGCTATATCACTTCTGTCAAAACTGCCGTAAAAGTTTAAAAGCCTGTCAGCCCACACAAATTAACCCAAATATTAACTGTCGTGCGTCTAAAATGTTGTTTAAAACGTCAAATGTGATGTTTTAAAGCGTGAATGTGTGTTTATGAAGCATTAGCTGGCCTTCAGTTAGCACGCGGCTAATCACACACGGGCCTTTATTAAAAACACCACAAACACACCTGAATACACATCAAACCACTGAATAAACACTCCAGAATCGATTAAATAAGCACATTTAAACCCCAGAGCTGTGTTGAGACTCGTTTCGGTGGGTTTAGACTCATTTTAATGCGGTTCGGCCTGGACGGGACAAACATCCATAACATTCCCCCGAATCGCCTCTCCGACACCCCGAACACACATTAAACTGCATTATCTCAATGAACGAGACTAATCACAGCTTCCGGGTTCGGTCCGGATCAGCTGCATGTGTCTGTGAGTCACAACCGATCCGTCCATCATCTCACATGATTAAATGCACATGTGTGAGTCGTGATGATTGATTGACAGCTGTCAGGTGAAACGCACACGTGTGTGTATGTGTTAAACGAACCTCTTCGCTTTTCAGAACCTCTTTAAACTCCCGTTTGATCCGCTGGACCGCGATGTTGGCCATGCTGTTCATACACCACCAACACACACACACCTCTCTCTCTCTCTCTCTCTCTCTCTCTCTCTCTCTCTCTCTCTCACACACACACACACACACACACACACACACACACACACACACACACACACACACACGGTTCACAATAAAAATGTGTAGTAAACTACTTTTTAAAATACTCAGACTAGTTACTTTTTATTGTATTACATGATTACATATTATTTACTCAATGGCAGTAAGTTGTTCACAATTCATTGATTCTACTATTGTTTCATTTTTTTTACATTTATATATATTTTTCATAATAAACCTAGCTGCCACTTATATACATTTCTGATTCTTTGAGTTTTTCTGGCGGTGGGAGGGAAATATAGATGAATATGAAATATTGATGAAATATATATATGAAGTAATAATATAATAATAATAATATATGAAATATAGATTAAATATTTGATGTAGCAGTGATATTGCTGTGAGTGAATATCATGTTTTTCAATATTTGTTTTTGTAATGTTTACTTAATTTTAAGTAAATATGCTTTAAAATCGTTTTATTCAGTGTTACTATCAGTAAACACTAACAGGTACATTAGTGTTAGTATTTTGAAGTATTAATTCTCCACACATTGCACTTTAAAAAGAATCTGTTGAGGCTCTTGTTGGTGAATAGAATATATTTTTTCTTTGTATCTGTCAAAATAGCACAAGATTATCCTACAATATGTGACATCAAATATGGGTTAGCACAAAATTAATATAAATGTAATCCAAAAGTAGTCAGATTACGTCACCAAAAATGTGTAATCTAAGAGATTATATTACTGATTACAAATTTTGTCATGTAATTTGTAATCAGTAACTGATTACAGCTCATAAGTAATCTACCCAGCTCTGCATGTACCATGGTAATACCATGGGATGTTTTGATGTGCCTTGGTATGAATATATCTTTCGATGTTATCAATGTACCAGTAATGGCTCCTGATACCAGTAATAAACACCACAGTACCTTTAGCACAACCTTCAGTTTTTGTCCTAGACTTCATTCAGAGTGACTGTGAGGGAATGTTGTAAGAAGTTTTAATTTTAAGGTGCTTTATTGTCATGACAAATGTTTTTACATTTGTATTTCCAAAGCATTTGCTGCCTAATTAAAACTGCAAAATGAAAGTAGTGCAAAACAACCCAAACAACATAAAAACTGAGTAATTTACAAATAAATATAAAACGGAATTAAATAATAAAATGAATTCATAGGTAAAAGTGCATTAAAAAATAAATAATAATAATAACAAGATAATATAATAAAAAAATATGAAAGAGCATTAATAAATTGTGCTGGGCCCAGTTGTTCAAAAAACTGAATCTGGATCAGAATGATCTGTATTTGGAAATCCCAATCCATCTTACTTTTGTGCCGGTTTTTCAAAGCCAAATAGGATTGGATCACTCTGATCCAGATCCACACTTTTTCAGATAATCAAATCCAGTTTAGCAGTGCTCCAAATGGGATCATATTCACAATGTAGATGCTAGTAAAGAACAACAGGTAGAGTCAATGTGGGTCACTTTACATGTTTTATTTGAAGAGAAAGAAAATAACAAACGTCCCCTTCCATTTTCAATTTCCTTTAAACAATCAGACCCCTACAGAGGCCTAAAGAGACTTGGTGATGGGAAAAAAAATGTGAAATGGGAGAAAAATTAAATATTTTAATGGTTTAATGTTCTTAATGTTTTGTGTCCCACCAAGAAACTTTGTGTTCATTCGCAAAGAACTCATTTTGAGAATGAATGCAAAGTTTGTCAATGTAGTTTATATACAGTGATTAAAAAACACTTTTAAATATAATTTTTTGTTTTGTTTTATATTGACAGCTGTTTGAGGGATTATTTTATGGTGTCAAATACAAAAAAACTACAGCATTTGCATCATGTAATAAATATACACACTGAAGTTCTAGTACTGTATAAATAAATCACAAAGCAAGGCATTGGAGGGACACTGGATCCAGAATTTCAACATTTCAAGACGTTAGAAGAATTTCAAAACATCTGTTATGAAAAAGGCAATTCATTGTCAGAGTCGTTGTTCATCATGCCAGCGATCTAACGATGGTAAACCAATCTTGAAAATCACAGTGAGTCATGGTTCAGTTATCACAGAAGGAGAAATTGGTTCATTTTGGGTTTTTTGCAACCTGTTCAATGACTATAAAACTTTAGCAATTAACTGACAAAAGAAAATTTACTAATTTATTTTATAATATCTCATTTTAATTAATACTATATTTTTTTTTTTACTCAAAAAGTCACCTAAATCTGAAAACAGAAAATGTGCATCATTCTATTTACTGTCAGTCGATTTTGGAACCGTTATATAAATAAAATATAAACTTGTTAGCAGGGGTGTAAAATACTTGAGTGATTTTACTTGATTACTGTACTTAAGTATTATGTTGGGGGATCTGTACTGTACTCAAGGACAATTTAAACTGACAACTTGTACTTAATTACATTTCTGAAGGAAAAAACAGGACTTTTTACTCTTGAAAAGGCATTTTTGCATTTTATTCTCTTCTCATTAAATATGGTAAACGGAAGCTCAAAAGTGCGCGCTTGATGTGCGAAAACCAATTATCTTTGTTTTTGAGCTTCAGTTATAACTTTCATCAGTGAAATTTCTGGCTTCAAGAGTTCGCCATCAAATCTGAGGAAGCGTATTGAGGTAACAAAGCTGCTTTTCCCCCTAAAAATCATTATATCTGTCTGTTTTGATATAGCCATTAGCTGTCTATGTAGTAACTTGGCTGAATGCACAAGATTGAGTGCAAATAAAATCATTGATGAGAATTTAAGTAAAATTTATATTTTGGTGGACTTGATTGCTTTTTGAGCCAAAACTGTGGTATTGAGCCAATTCTAATATACAAAGAGACTGATTAAAACAAACAAACAAAAAAAAACTTTATTTGTGTTCATCTGAAGAAAGAAAGCCATACATATGGGATGGCATGAGGTTGTAAAGGATGGAGTATCCCTTTAAGGGCTGTATTTTTTTGTGTTCCACTGTGCTGCATTTTAATTGTTGTTGTATGCAGGACTTGACATTAACACCCACCAACCTGCCAAATGTGGGTGTATTTCATATATAATATATACGTTTTTCAGATGTAGTCTTTTAAAAAGGCATCTGAAATAATAAACTAAGTGCAATGTAGTGGTTTTAAGAATATAGATTTTTCGATACATATCGATACTGAAATATCTGAAACTCTTCCAATATTCATATTCTGCAGAATCGATACTAGCTGCTATTTCTCTCTGTCTCATCTCTCCCACAGCGAGTTGACACACCCGCATCGTTTCATTTGCTCCGGACGAATACTGTTAGTGTTGCAGGGCTTGAATTTCGGTGTGGGATTGTGTGTATTGCACACAATTTTACTCATTTCTCAGATTTTGTTCTCCAAAGTGCGCCACATAAAGCCGCCTCTCAGTACTAAATTGAGTTCTTTTTAGCTGCTTATTGCACTTAAACAGTCAAACACACACCAAATGCCGGTCTTGGTGAGTATTCACGTAAACACAGTCAGTTATGTTTGAAGCAAACGTGAACAGTTGAGAAAGTAAACGTATGTGTAACAGTATAATGGATCTGTGTTTCAGGGCGTAAAGTGACAGCAGCTTAATAAACCTGCTGCCAAATTATGAGATAATATGTTGAATGTTAAAGTTCATGACAGTACAATTAGAAAAATTTGGGACAAGTATGGCATGTTTGGACGGCTTGCCAGAAGGAAGCTTCTTCTTTCTTAAAAAAAAAAAAAAGCAGCACTTAGGTTTGCAAAGTTGCATCTGAACAAACCACAAGACTTCTGGAATAATGTCCTTTGGACAGCAAGACCAAAGTGGAGATGTTTGGCCGTGATGCACAGAAAACCAAACCCAGCATATCACCTCAAACACCTCATACCAACTGTTCATCACGCTGGTGGAGGGGTGATGATTTGGGCTTGTTTTGTAGCCACAGGACCTGCGGGCACCTCACAGTCATTGAGTCGACCATGAACTCCTCTGTATACCAAAGTATTCTAGGGTCAAATGTGAGGCCGTCTGTCCGAAAGCTAAAGCCTGGCTGAAATTAGGCCATGCAACAGGACAATGATCTGAAGAACACCAGCAAATCTACAACAGAATGACTGAAAAAGAAAAGAATCAAGGTGTTGCACTGGTCCAGTCAAAGTCCAGACCTCAACCTGATTGAAATGTTACGACGGGACCTTAAGAGAGCTGTGCATAAACAGATGCCCACAAACCTCAATGAACTGAAGCAACGTTGTAAAGAAGAATGGGCCAAAATTCCTCCAGAATGACACGGTGTAATATGTCATGTGTTATTGTTCATCTGAGGGCATTTTAAGACCAGATGATTTGACACTTAAAACCATAGAATTCAGAAGGGTGTCCTTTCTTTTTCACATGACTATATTAGGGCTGTTAAGCGATGAAAATTGTTTAACTAATTAATTGCATGATGTGCCAATGAATTAATCGCAAATTAATTGTGCATCAAATTTGGCTGAGAAATTACCCCCAAAAGATGAAGTCATTATTGTGTTAAATAAGAAAAGCATCAAAGAGACATTACGCAAAGTAGCTTTAGAAAGAAATATTTTATTTGATTCAACATAGAATTTATTACACGTAAACTTTTAGTCAAGAGTCAGCATTGTGCTTCAACTTTTAGTGATGGTAAGCCTACCTTAAATATCTTTCAGTGAGTCAGCTGTTACAGAAGGAGAAGTTGGTTCGTTTTGCAACCCGCTCAAATCACTGGTATCTACTTTAGAAGACTTTAGCAATTAACCAGTAGACAGCAGAGATACTGCTGATACAGTGCAACTTAATGATGACAAAAGTAAAATGCACTAAAAATTGCAAGCTGTGCTGCTGGTCCTTCTCATGAGGGACCTAGCATTTAATTCGGGGCTCCAGCAGAGGATCAGATGTCGATCGCTGCATTGGAGACAGGGCTGTTATGCTCTGGAGCTGATGATGATGACGCAGAGTTTCCAGCTTTGGCGGTGCTTGTATTGGATTCAGAGTTGCAGCCGCACTTGCCTGGGCTGCTGCACGCTTGGACCTGCTCTGAGTGATTGCGGCAGGAAGATTGGTTTCTGGGGGCGCAGTGTGACTCATAAATCGCCTTGCCCCACCCCTGTGCCTTTCTTTCTGGAGGTGAACAAAGAACTTAGGCAGTATGGAGGCAAATTTGTGCCCGTATGAAACACCAAATGTGCCAAAATCTGCTTTAAGTTTTTTCTCTCTCACAACCCTAGATGGTGGGGTGGTCGAGGGGTTGTGGGGACTCCCCAGGCAGACTGCAGCACAGGCCCAGACGATGTCCATCTTGGTGGTCCAGAAGCGTCCCCAGAAGCTCAACAGCTTCACCTTTTCAGCGATGTTGTCGAGGACTGTGCCCTGTGGCTCTCTGTGATCCAAAAGCAGGCTGAGGCTGTCAAGAGTGTGCCCCGACGTGCTTCTAGATTATCAAGGGCTGTCCTTCAGTCTGCTCGTCACCAAAGGCATCTGTCCTCTGCGGCATGGCCAGCTCAACCATACGCCGAGTCCCCCACAGGTGGATGACGCCACCCATTTCAGTGCTCGGCAAAACACCAACCCTGAGACAGGTGGGCCAGGTGGAGAATCTTTGTTCCGCCACTGGCTTTAGAACTACTGCAGTGAGGAGCTGTTTCCTCTGTCTCTGGGTCTCAAGAGGGCACGGTTGGCACTGTGTGATGCTATGCCTTGCCACTCTCATCCCCCTCTTCAGCAGTGTGCGGTTTGAGGACACGACCCAACCGTGGAGCCAGGTAAGTGTTGCACCGCACACTCAGACACCACTTCGGGATGCTATGCCTTCTGAGTCGGGTCCCTGCACCCCACATCACTGCCCCATTGCGGGTATACCTGTGGTTCCTCTGGTCCCACTTGTACGGTCTATGTGAGCCTGGCTAGCGCTCCCCAGCCTGTCTCGTTGGCACATTCGGACCATCAGACTCGGCTACGCAATTCAGTTCACCCGCCGTCCCCCCAGGCTCAAGCTCTTAACCTGTGGCCGGGGATTGCAGTTCTACGGGCGAAGGACGTGCTACAGCTGGTACCTTCAGCCGATATGAAGTCAGAGTTCTACAGCTCCTACCTCTTAGTCATCTGGAGCTTTGGGTTAACTGAGAAAAGAGCAAACTTTCCCATGCAGAGGATCTCTTTTCACGGTATGGAGTTGCAAAGAATGCGGTTCCATTGAAACTGTTTCAGAGGCTCCTGGGGCTTATGGCATCCACAGCTTGCAGTCACGCCACTCTGATTGCTTCAAATGAGACCACTTCAGTGTTGGCTTTGTGAGTCCTGAGATGGGCATGGCGACGCTGCATGTAATGGGTTACAATCACCCCGTTCTGCCGCCAAACCTCCAGCTCGTGGTTGGACCTTACTTTCTTTCGGGTTGGAGTTCCCCTAGTAAAAGTGTCCAGGCACATTGTTGTCTCAACAGATGCCTCTGCCACCAGCTGGGGTACCATGTGCAGCAGGCATGCAGCATCAGGCTTCTGGACAGGACCCCGACTGCATTGGCATATCAATTAGACAAATAATGAGTCTCGAGGTGCTAGCAGTATGGCTGGTCTGGTCTGGTCTGGATGCTTACATTAGCCATCAAGGTGGTCTACACTCCTGTCGCATGTCGCAACTTGCCCGCCATCTCCTCCTATGGAATCAGAAGCATCTAAGGTTGCTTTGTGCCTTTCACATCCCGGACGAGCTCAATCGTGCAGCCAACAGCCCCGGAGGAGTGGCGACACCACCCCCAGACAGTCCAGCTGTTCTGGAGATGCTTCGGGGATGCTCAGGTAGGCCTGTTTGCCTCTTCGGACACGTCCCACTGCCAGTTGTTCAATTCCCTGTCCGAGGCGATCATCAGCACGGATATACTGGCCTCGGGGCTTACACAAGTATGCATTTTCCCCAGTAAGCCTTCTCGCACAAACACTGTGCAAGGTCAGAGAGGACAAGGAGCAGGTCTTACTAGTTGTGCCCTACTGGCCCAACCGAACCTGGTTTCCAGAACTAATGCTCCTTGCAACAGCCCTCCCTGGCAGTTTACTCTGAGAAAGGATCTGCTTGTTGTGCTATCGCTGCACATCACAATGCAGTAGATGGTAAGTCCATGGGGAAGCAAATACTCCTTGCCCTCATCTCATGCCTTCTTGGGATCTCTCTTTGGTCCTTACAGCCTTACAAGAAGAACATTTCGAACCTCTGCAGTCAGTTGAGCTCAAAGTAAAGACAACGCTCCTGACTGCACTGGCTTTGCTCAAGAGGGTGGGGGACCTGCAGGCATTTTCGGTTGACGAATCATGCCTGGAATATGTGCCCAAGGTTCCCACCATCCCTTTCAGGGATCAGGTGGTGAAACTGCAAGTGCTGCCCTTGGAGGAGGCAGACCCAGCCCTTGCTCTGTGCTCTCCTGTTCATGCATTGCACCTTTATGTGGACAGAACGCTGAGCTTTAGAACCTCAGACCAGCTCTTGTCGGCTCTCCCACTGCATAGTGGATGCTATAGTGTTGACTTATCAGGCCCAAGATCAGCCATGTCCCCTCAGGTTAAGGCAGGGCTATTCAACTATGCAGCATGGCCCAGTGGTTCACAGAATAAAAGCTGAAAGCTGCGTTTATTCCCGGTTGTGGATACCATTATTAAACAGCGTTGCGACATCCATTGACAAGCGTTTCAATTCGACACACACCTCTTGGTTACAAACCTCAAAACACTTGATGATTAAACTAGATTTAAGTCGGATGAAACAGCCATTCCCATTCCCAACATTCCCAACAAGACTGATGAGGAAAACAGGAGAAACGTGCCATGAATAAAGTTAGAAAATTTTTAAATCCCAAAATCACCACCCTTACAAACATTTACCATGAATGAACTGTAGTAATTTACTATGGTTTGTGGAAATGTGAAATATTTATATTGAATACTATGTTATAGCCATTTATATTGCAATAGATTTATTAGGTGGGTAGGGGAATATATAATTCATTTGTTTGTGAAGGTGTTTATAGTTTTTTATAGGCCTATATAACATATAATAATATAATATCATTTGACAGAGGTAGTGGTTACTTGTGGTTACCAAGTCTCACTGTCAGAATAATTTAATTTATGCCTAAAATAATTATTACCAATAAGACATTGCAGGACCACAGCAGAGCAGCCGTGTCACCGGCTCGGCTCCACAGCGAAAACCTGAATGTGCATTGCATCTGCTCCTGCATTTATACCTGTGCTGTGGGGCAGAGTGCAAGATGCAAATAAAAAATTGATGCCAATGTGCATTGACTCATTAAGTTTACATTTGAAGGTGATTGGGCTCTCAGGCGAGATCACCGATTTGTAAGACAGGGAACGAGGGTTACATACATAACCGAAATGTTATCTTATGTTATTTTGCTTTTCAAAATATCTTGATTTAAATTTTAGACATTTTTACTGGAAAACAAGACAAAAATACTGAGGAAGAACAGCACTTTTGCAGTATACGTTATTTATATTGTAAAATGAACATAATGGAGAGCTGCATTAAGTTGCATTTTTAAACTGTTGTTAATTCAACTCATTTTCTGCTCCAATAAATAGAGAACACACTGACATATTGTGTTCTCTTCAATTTGGTTTCATTTAATTGGTCTTAAACAGGTCTTAAATTGATCTTCATAAAACCTGCACAAACCCCATAAACCAGAATTTTCTCATGTGAAGCCCATATGAGTATTGCCTATTTAGTTGGTTAATACTTAAAACAAACAAAAACAACAAAAAACACAGCTTTAAACATAAACTTTTATTGCTTCAAAATCAAAGCATGTAGAAAAGCTTGAAGTCATGAGCCCAATTTCATCACATTTTTATTTAAAAGGACAATGGTGTCAAATTATTATTATTTTATGTGCAATTTTCCCTCACTGAAAGCTGATGGGACATGCTGGTCACCATATGTTAAGAAAGATCCACATGAATGCATAATAGTTGTGGATATATGTGCACAAGCTGCAGTCGTGAAGCATTTGTAACCCCTGGTCTACATCACACGTGTGATCTTCATGGTGATGGTCTTCACAGATTTCCTGTTGTTATTCAAGTAATACCAGTTGGTCGAAATAAACAAACTACCATCATCTTTCCCCCAGAAATACAGACCAGTGGGGTTTGTGTGATCACAATTGTTGTACCAAAACCCACCCATAGAGTATGTTAAAGCACAGGAGCCATCTTTCCAATTGTCTTGGTCTTTGTCAAAGGTGGAGAACTTTATTCCATTGTGGTAAGTCAAAGAGTCACCTGCAGAAAGGAGAAACCTTCATTACCAAGACACTTTGATTTAGACAAATAAAATAAACTGATTTTTTAAAAAATAACATAACTTTAAAAAAAGCATTATACTGTTAAAAATTGCAAAATTTTAACAGTATAATCCTGTTATATTAAAAAGCAGCGCATTACTGTTTTTTTACGGTTGGTGAAATGATGTAGACAATTTTTAACGGCATTTTACTGTATTTATTCCACGAAGGAAAGAAAACAGTACTTAACAGTATTTTTGGAACTGAAAACTGCAGTGAGCACATGTGGATTTTCATCCGTCTTTACACCGTGATTTAACCGGTGAGTGCACCTTTGCCTTGCTCCTTTTACACAAGATAGGCTACACGTTTGCAATTGCAAATAACTGTGCAAATAACTGTAATAATTGTGGATGCTGAGCTTGTAACTGTTTTATACGTCCATTTCAGTGCCAAACCCGTCAACGTGCAAACTGCATCACAGAGTGGAGCTGGATTTCTGATTCAGATATTTCCAGATTACAAGGTGAGTTCAATATATAACTATATATATATAAGTATTTCAAATATGATATACTATAAACTCTTCTGCAAAGTAAGCCTTTAACATCATAGCAACAAAGTAATATTGATGTATTTGTATCGCGCTGAAATTCGTGAAATCACGTTTGCTAATTTTAGCTTGAGATCTTTATTGCCTAATATACATTTAGTTTATAGACAAAACATTGATTTCGGTAACGTTGTGCTTGCAAATTTGGGTAGGCTTGTTCTAATTTGTACATAACTGTATTATGAGGGGAGTTTTTCTTTACTAGTGTTGCTGTTTCTTTAGTGTTGGCTGTATTTTGGATTGCTTCAATCCAAGTTAGCTTGATAGAATAAGTTGCGCTACAATACTCAGTAAGAATAATTCCTGTTCAATTTTTTTGTGTTGATGACCCTTAACTAATTGTTAATTAATATGTAATTGTGGTTATGGGTTTTGAATTAATTTTGAATTAGTTAATGGTCATGTGCCTCAACAAGTAAAGTCATAACATGATACCTTTGTAAATCATTAGCTAATGATTAATTAAAGCAGACAACTGGAAGTTGAAATGCATGGCTTTGACCGATTGTGGTAATTAACACGTTAATTTACATTATTAGTTAATATAATATGTTTTTAGGGAATTAATACATTATGACACATTTAACTAATAACAATTTAATGATTACTTAATATATTAATCATATAGAATCTTCATTAGTTGCTGATGCAGTAATCATTAATAAATGGTTTAGTTCTTCATGAGTCATACATTAACTCATGATTATCTGTGCATTATAGTTAAGCATGAATTAATGCATATTAGCGCACCCGTATTGTAAAGTGTTACCTTAATTTCTATTCACATTCTCGTTATGTAAACTTTTACCCACACTACCTCTGAATGTACGCATTTGTTTTTCAAGCGCTTCATTGGAATAAATCCTGAAAAAGGCACCAAGGGTGGACAAAGTGGACAGGGAAGGTCGCCCACAAAAAGAAATCAGTCAACTCTTGGGTTGCCAGTCTAGTTAAGAAGCTAATGGACTTTGAGTGGGACTTCATATAAGTGAACCCACTCATTCACACACCTTACACATACTCTTCGAAAAACAACAAAAACATGCTTTTAGTGTGTTAGTCACAATTTTTTCAGGTGTTCACTAATAATTCAGTAATTCTTATTCACACAGTGAGTCACTCATTTAGTTTTTTCTAATGTTATATAAATGTTTTGTTTATTCAGTGAAACATTTTATTCTGAAGCTTAAGCTTTTTTTCCAAAGTTTTAATAAAGCACATTTTGAAGTTACACTGCATTGTGTTAAATGTTTAATGTTTCAAATGATATATTTGTACATTGTATTAAAACATGGTTTTAAAGCAAGACTTCTAAGGGGTACTTCATAAGTAATTCATTATAATTCATAATCAAAGAAATATCTAGAAAAATAATTCCACCTTTTTTCTTAGCAGTCCATTTCTCAATATAATAACATATTTGTAGCTTACAGTTAAAAAGTGCAAATAAACATGAATTAACTGTTAATGCTTTTGACAGTAATTTACTGTTAATGTAGAAAATAACAGCTTTATGCTGTATTTACAAAAACAGTAACAAACTGTAAATTTCAACAACAGCAAGACACTGTTAATTTAACAGCAACTTGCTGGCAACCGTGCTGCCAGTTACTTACTGTTTTTTAATGGGACAATTTTAACAGTGTAGTTTAAACATGGTTTAAAACATTCTCCTTCTCCTTCATTACAATAATCTAGTTTGTGTAGATTCATCATTTTAGTCACTCATTTGAAAACTGGAAAATTAAACATCTGTAGATTGTTTTACCTGCTCCTCCATTTACAAAGCCGCTGACATGCAGTTTGTACCCATCAGACTCGGCGTCCACAGAGAAGGACTCGTACACAGCGTAAGCCTTCTTCCCATCAAAGTCCTCCAGATCTACTCTCAGTTTATACCGATTCCTGCGTGTCAGCAGGTGAAGAAACTCTAAACCTGTTAAAAACGTGAAATGAAACCAGTTTAGTATGCTCACTAATGCCCAAACACATCTGCATTTATACTATGGTCCAGATAAAGGGTACATTTACATGACAACAAAAATGGAAACGTTTTTCCTTTGCATTTTTCAATTACAGACGACAACGTTGTCAAAACAATCCCCGTTCACACTGATCTGCAGAAACGACTAAAGGCGTTTTTTTCTGCTGCCAGGCCAGTAGTTTGGTGATGTGACTTTGCATGACGTCACTGTTTTCATAAATTCACATTTTTGTAGTTTACATGGAGACAATAATGGTGTCATTTTCAAAAACTTGCACTTTGAAATCAGCTTGCATTTTCAGGCCCACAAAACACATAAAGTGGCCAAAACACATCAAAAGTTTTCCATTTTTAGTTGAAATCAGTGTCATGTAAATAGCCCCTAAATGTCTAAGTTTTCCATGCGTATGATTGCTTTGTTTGCTTTTTTTTTTAGCCCAAAACATCACAAAAACACTCACCCAGCCAGTATTCTCCTTCTTTATTACCAAAACCCCGTTTATAACTGTCCCATGGCCTATAGAAATTCACCTCACCGTCTATTCGCCTGAGAATCACCTGAAACATTCATAAATCATTCATCGATTTCACACATCATATCTTTTATAAATTAAGATGTTCAGGGTGTAAAGCATTAAAAAAAAAAGTTTTATTTTTTAAGTTGACAGGCTTTCTTTAGCAACAAATGTAAATTTCTGAGCCACTAGCGTCACCAAATGTGTCTTTTATGAAACTATTTCATACTCAGATACTGTATAAGTCAAATAAAAGAGCACAAATAAAAGCACTAGGTGACAATTTGGATAATAGTTTACAATGTTACTATTAAATATGCAAATAGTATCATTCACGCTGCTAATGAAATAAGGTCTCAAGATAAAACACTCTTGCTCAGACTGAAACTCTTACCGTCCAGTGGCCTTTGCTGTGATTTTCTCCGCTGGGGATCATGTCACAGTAGATCTGCACCGGTCCATCTATTGAGGAGACGGTGTACACGCCACTGCTGGTTTTATCACTTGAATAAACATCAGAGCAGTCAGTGGCAAGAAAGCAATTAGAGTTGATCACTTCAGTCCCCATCAACACGGGAAACACCGCGGACAAACACAGCAACACCTGAGAGAGACACACAACTGATGTTTGATGTCTGACTAAATCTTACTTACATTCTTACACACAAAAACTCACAATCATGTTTGAGAAGTTTCTTCAGAGGTTCAGCTCAGAGGATTCAGTGGGATTTGCTCCTGAAATACAGACAAATGAAATCCTTATTGTTACGACATGAACGGAAGAAAGAAACTGTATCATATTTATATTTCCTGAGACCTGCAGAATTTTCAAAATGACCATAAATAAAACTCACCGTATCTGTGAATGTTCAGGCAACAGATGCATCTTTAAATATCTTTCTGATTGTCAGGCTCCTCCTCTATATCAGGCATTTACAAAATAAAAAAATTAAAAAAGGAGGAGGGAAATTTTGACCATTTCATTTTGTTTTGCAACCTGCTTTATCATCTCTGGGGGAATCAAAAGATAAATTTATTTCAAAACTTGTAACAGTTTTAACAACAAAAATTTCATCATCATTTCAATGAAACTCTACTTTCCAAGCAGTTCTACTGATGGAGCTGCTGTCTCTCAGTCATCATCTGATGATCATTCAAAAGACTTTAGTGACATACTGTAAAAACAAAATTATGTACTTTGTGGTCTATGCACATTTGATTAGTGTTACTGTTATGATTAATGTATTATAGTTATATATATATTTTTAAATATTAATATTCGATTACTAGATTAGACCCTGCAGACCAGCATCATCCTCTACATGAGGAAAATCAGATGGGATCAATGTGATCCAGCCAGGGGCTGATCTACAAGAAGTTTTAGTCTTAAGGTGCATAATTGGCATGACAAATGTTTTTACATTCGTATTTCCAAAGCATTTGCTGCCTTTCTGCATGCAATTAAAACTGCAAAATGAAAGTAGTGCAAAACAATACAAACAACATAAAAACTGAGTAACTGACAAATAAATATAAAACAGAATTAAATAATAAAATGAATTCATAGATAAAAGTGCATTAAAAATACTACTACTAATAATAATAATAATAAGATAACATAATAATAAAATATGAAAAAGCATTAATAAATTGTGCTGGGCCCAGTTGTTCAAAAAGTTGAATCTGGATTAGAATGATCTGTATTTAGAAATCCCAATCCATCTTACTTTTCTGTGCCGGTTTTTCAAAGCAAAATAGGATTGGATCACCCTGATCCAGATCCACACTTTTTCAGATAATCAAATCCAGATTAGCAGTGCTCCAAATGGGATCATATTCACAATGTAGATGCTAGTAAAGAACAACAGGTAGAGTCAATGTGGGTCACTTTACATGTTTTATTTGAAGAGAAATTAAATAACAAACGTCCCCTTCCATTTTCAATTTCCTTTAAACAATCAGACCCCTACAGAGGCCTAAAGAGACTTGGTGATGGGGAAAAAATGTGAAATGGGAGAAAAATTTAATATTTGAATGGTTTAATGTTCACTCACAAATGTTTTGTGTCCCCCCAAGAAACTTTGCGTTCATTCACATGTAGTTTATATACAGTGATTAAAAAACACTTTTAAATATATATATATATATATATATATATATATATATATATATATATATATATATATATATATATTTTTTTTTTTTTTTTTTTTTATATTGACAGCTGTTTGGGGGATTATTTTATGGTGCCAAATACAAAAAAAACAACAACAACAACAAAAAAACACTACAGCATTTGCATCATGTAATAAATATACACACTGAAGTTCTAGTACTGTATAAATAAATCACAAAGCAAGGCATTGGAGGGACATTGGATCCAGAATTTCAACATTTCAAGACGTTTGAAGAATTTCAAAACATCTGTTTTGAAAAAAGCAATTCATTGTCAGAGTCGTTGTTCATCATGCCAGCGATCTAACGATGATAAACCAATCTTGAAAATCACAGTGAGTCATGGTTCAGTTATCACAGAAGGAGAAATTGGTTCATTTTGGGTTTTTTGCAACCTGTTCAATGACTATAAAACTTTAGCAATTAACTGACAAAAGCAAATTCACTACTTTATTTTATAATATTTAATTTTATTTAATAATACATATATATATTATATTTATTTATATATTTTACTAAAAAAGTCATCTAAATCGGAAATCAGAAAATGTGCATCATTCTATTTACTGTCAGTCGATTTTGGAACCATTATATAAATAAAATATAAACTTGTTAGCAGGGGTGTAAAATACTTGAGTAATTTTACTTGATTACTGTACTTAATCAAGTCTTCTGGAATAATGTCCTTAGATGAGACCAAAGTGGAGATGTTTGGTCGTGATGCACAGAAAACCAAACCCAGCATATCAGAACAAACACCTCATACCAACTGTCCATCACGCTGGTGGAGGGGTGATGATTTGGGCTTGTTTTGTAGCCACAGGACCTGCGGGCACCTCACAGTCATTGAGTCGACCATGAACTCCTCTGTATACCAAAGTATTCTAGGGTCAAATGTGAGGCCGTCTGTCCGACAGCTAAAGCCTGGCTGAAATTAGGCCATGCAACAGGACAATGATCTGAAGATCACCAGCAAATCTACAACAAAAATACTGAATAAGAAAAGAATCAAGGTGTTGCACTGGTCCAGTTAAAGTCCAGACCTCAACCTGATTGAAATGTTACGACGGGACCTTAAGAGAGCTGTGCATAAACAGATGCCCACAAACCTCAATGAACTGAAGCAACGTTGTAAAGAAGAATGGGCCAAAATTCCTCCAGAATGACGTGAGAGACTAATAAAGTCATACAGAAAATGATTACTTTAGTTTATTGCTGCTAAAGATGGTTCTACAAGCAATTGAATCATAAGGTGTACTTAGTTTGTCACACATGGCTTCTCCATTTTGGCTTTTTTTTTGTTGAATAAATAATGACACGGTGTAATATGTCATGTGTTGTTGTTCATCTGAGGTTGTATTTACCTCATTTTAAGACCTGCTAAAGACCAGATGATTTTTTATTATGTCCTGATACTTAAAACCATAGAATTCAAAAGGGTCTTTTTCACACGACTATATTAGGGGCCAGATTTACTAACAGCTTGCGCCAGCGCAAACTCTCTTTTGGCGTTAAAAAACTACTGTCAAGATTTACTAAAGACGCTGTAACGAAGGCGGGACTCAGAGTAAGATCCAAATGCAGCGTTTTATTAGAAGTGAGCGTGGTCGTACAGGCAGGGTCAAACAGGAACAAACAGGAGCAATAAGGAACAGGCAGAGTCGTAGTCAGGGTACAGGCAAGGATCGAGGCAGGCAGCAATGGGTCGTAAAACAGGAATCAGGCAAGATCAATCACAGACAGGCAAACAGGATACAAGGAAACGCTCAGAAATGTAACACAAGTGAAAACAAGACTTCGCGGTGAGGTGGTGTGAGTGAAAGTCCTTTATAGTCCTGTTAATGGGCTGCAGCTGGGTGTGGTGATTAGTGAGGAGTGTGTGCATGGCTGTATGTGGCAATAGGTGATTGGTGTGGAGTGAACATGTGACTGGCAGGGAGGATTGTGGGAAGTGTAGTTTGACAGGAGCAGACGGTGATCATGACACCCGCAGTGCAAAATTAGCGCTGAAAATGCTAGTTTTGCGGCTGACCTTATTGCATATGCATTTGTAGGAGTTTCCCTTTCAGACGCAAAATTTTTGTGAGCAGAATATTTAAATGAATCAAGCAACGTGATTTACTAATCTTTGCACTCGTCAATTTACTGGTATTTGCGCCATTATTTAACGCCCCAAAAAAAGTATGTCTTAACCCATTTTGCGACATGGCTGCATGGCACAGAGAGCATGTGATAGAAGAGAGAAAATATTTTCCCCTCATATTAATTTCTTTGGAATGCCAGAGAAAGACATTATCCGACCACATCATTTGCCAAGCCATAAAATATATATGCCAGCATGGCTTGGTAAACAATATTAGACCTTTATATGTGTATGCGTGTCAGCAGATAGACAAGGAACACAGAGGTAAGTGATATAAACAACAACAGGTTTATTGAATGGAGACGAAACAACACAGCAGAGAAAGCAGTCCAGGTAAGAGGGTTGGGATATGAAATGTCTTGGTACAGCTTATCTGTGAATGATGCAGTCCTTGTTTCTTTTCAGAAGATCCGGTAACTAATGAGCATGGAGAAGACAGAGAGCAGGGGCTGAGGAGAATTAGAGCTGCTTGTGGGAACAACAGGTGAGTAGAGCACAGGTAAGACGGTCGTGGAGCTTGACATAGGAGTAGACAAAGACGTTGTGCTTTTCCATAGATGAGACCCGACAGCAAGTGAAGTGTGTGAGGACCTTATGAGTGGTGCAGAAGATGAGTGGCAGCTGGTAGTGATGACAGATGGAGTGCAGGTGATGAACCAGAGGGATGCTGGGAAGTGGAATCCGGGGAAGGTGAGACAGACGATGACTGTGACATTATTCCCCCCTCCCAATAGGCGCGTCCTCGTGCTGTAGATGGAACAACCGGGGAGGGAGGGCGGGCGTCCTGGAGTCTTAGGTGAGTGACAGTGCAGGTAGATCTGCCGCCTCCAGGACGGAGCCGGGAACTCAGGGGCCCAAGGCGGCGCGGGCAGCTCAGGAAGCCACATCAGCGCTGGCCTTTCTGGAGGCCATGGGGGTTCAGGTTCTTCAGGTTCCGTGCCCATAGCCCAGACCCAAGGTTCGGCCACCAAGGTCAGGGACAGATGATGACAAAAGTAAAATGACAAAAGTAACATGCACTAAATTAAAAACACTTCATTTTTTGAATATTCACTCAAAATACATTTGAAACCAGAAATTGTGCATCTTTCCATTTACAAATCTAAATTTGTCTCTGACATGCTGCTCAAAAGTCGCCCTGACCACTGAGAAAAGTCTCAGTTTTATCTCCAGTCCAAACCTGGTTATTTCAACAGGGTTTTACATTTTACAATAATCTGTCACTAGCTTACACTCATACACTGTCATTCTACATAATAACCAGGGTTTCTGCGGGTCTTAACAAGATTTAATTCGCCCTTCCACAAATGAAGGGCTTAAAAAAAGTCTTAAACCAAGAGTAACAGTATTAAATTCATAAAGGCATGACATTAAATGTTGCATGCACTGCAAAAAACTGTATATCTTCCACAGTATTTTTGTTCAGTTTTCTAATACAAATATCCTTAAATCAAGATACATTTACTTGATGTCACATTCTATTCAGTTTAATTTCAGTTTTCATGGACCTTGTCATTAGTCACGTGTTCCTTTGTTCTATTTTCCCGCCACTCGTAAGTTACCATGAACACTAACACTTATCATCACAGCTGTTCGTCTTTTAGTTAATCATCACTGTGTATTTATGTTCCTGCCTGTGTTCTGTTCGGTGTCCGGTCACGTTAATGTGTTGTGTGCATTGCCCTTGCCTGTTTGGATCGATACCTGTTGGATTATACTTAGTAAAGTTTGTGTTGGAATCTTATTCTTCTGTGTCTTCATCTTCCTGCCTGAACGCACCCGTGACAGATGACCAGACATCCAAATATGGATCATAGAGTGTAATTTATTGTGATGGCTCAGCCACGATTTCCTCATCTTTACTGCTGGGATTTTCCATCTTGCCATCACCTCCACTTAACATTAACTAACATTAAAGCAACAAGAATACTTTTTGTGCAAAACAAAGACTTTTCAACAATATCCATATGGGCCAATTTCAAAACACTGCTTCAGAGCTTTACGAATCGAATCAGTGAATCGGAGCTCCAAAGTCACTTGATCTCAGAACTTTAGCCATTTGATAGGAGATCCGAATCAATTTGAAACAAAAGATTGCAGTGTTTTTTTTAAATCAGCGCATCACTAGATATTGTAGAAAATTAATTATTTTGTTTTTTTGGCGCTCAAAAAGTATTCTTATCACTTTATAATATTAAGGTTGAACCACTGAACTTACATGAACTGATTCAAATACGTTTTTAGTACCTTTATGGATCTTGAGAGGTGCAGTAACATTGCTGGCAATGAGGGCCTCACTGAGCCATCGGATTTCATCAACAATATCTTCATTTGTGTTCTGAAGATGAACGAAGGTCTTACAGGTGTAGAACGACATGAGGGTGAGTAATTAATGACAGAATTTTCATTTTTGAGTGAACTAACCCTTTACATAATAAAATTAATTTATAGGTAAAAGTGCATAAAATAATAATAATAATAAAATATGAAAAAGCATTAATAAATTGTGCTGGGCCCAGTTGTTCAAAAAGTTGAATCTGGATCAGAATGATCTGTATTTGGAAATCCCAATCCATCTTACTTTTCTGTGCCGGTTTTTCAAAGCAAAATAGGATTGGATCACTCTGATCCAGATCCACACTTTTTCAGATAATCAAATCCAGATTAGCAGTGCTCCAAATGGGGTCACATTCACAATGTAGATGCTAGTAAAGAACAACAGGTAGAGTCAATGTGGGTCACTTTACATGTTTTATTTGAAGAGAAAGAAAATAACAAACGTCCCCTTCCATTTTCAATTTCCTTTAAACATTAGACCCCTACAGAGGCCTAAAGAGACTTTTTTTTTTTTTTTTTTTTTTTTTTTTTTTTTACAGCATTTGCATCATGTAATAAATATACACACTGAAGTTCTAGTTCTGTATCAATTACGATGTTGCAAATAAATCATAAAGCAAGGCATTGGATCCACAATTTCAACATTTCAAGACATTTGAAGAATTTCAAAACATCTGTTATGAAAAAGGCAATTCATTGTCAGAGTCGTTGTTCATCATGCCAGCAATCTAACGACAGTAAACCAATCTTGAAAATCATTCAGTGAGTCATGGTTCAGTTATAACAGAAGGAGAAATTGGTTCATTTAGTTTTTTGTTTTTTTTTGCAACCTGCTCAATGACTATAAAACTTTAGCAATTAACTGACAAAAGCAATTGCACTCATTTATTTTATAATATCTAATTTGAATTAATACTATATTGTTTTTTTTACTCAAAATGTAACCTAAATCTGAAAATGCATCATTCTATTTACTGTCAGTAAATTTTGGAACCGTTATATAAATAAAATATAAACTTGTTAGCAGGGGTGTAAAATACTTGAGTAATTTTACTTGATTACTGTACTTAATTAAGACTTCTGGAATAATGTCCTTAGATGAGACCAAAGTGGAGATGTTTGGTCGTGATGCACAGAAAACCAAACCCAGCATATCAGAAAAAACACTTCATACCAACTGTCCATCACGCTGGTGGAGGGGTGATGATTTGGGCTTGTTTTGTAGCCACAGGACCTGCGGGCACCTCACAGTCATTGAGTCGACCATGAACTCCTCTGTATACCAAAGTATTCTAGGGTCAAATGTGAGGCCGTCTGTCCGACAGCTAAAGCCTGGCTGAAATTAGGCCATGCAACAGGACAATGATCTGAAGATCACCAGCAAATCTACAACAGAATGACTGAAAAAGAAAAGAATCAAGGTGTTGCACTGGTCCAGTCAAAGTCCAGACCTCAACCTGATTGAAATGTTACGACAGGACCTTAAGAGAGCTGTGCATAAACAGATGCCCACAAACCTCAATGAACTGAAGCAACGTTGTAAAGAAGAATGGGCCAAAATTCCTCCAGAATGACGTGAGAGACTAATAAAGTCATACAGAAAATGATTACTTTAGTTTATTGCTGCTAAAGATGGTTCTACAAGCAATTGAATCATAAGGTGTACTTAGTTTGTCACACATGGCTTCTCCATTTTGGCTTTATTTTTGTTGAATAAATAATGACACGGTGTAATATGTCATGTGTTGTTGTTCATCTGAGGTTGTATTTACCTCATTTTAAGACCTGCTAAAGACCAGATGATTTTTTATTATGTCCTGATACTTAAAACCATAGAATTCAAAAGGGTCTTTTTCACACGACTATATTAGGGGCCAGATTTACTAACAGCTTGCGCCAGCGCAAACTCTCTTTTGGCGTTAAAAAACTACTGTCGAGATTTACTAAAGACACGCAGTGCAAAATTAGTGCTGAAAAGGCATGGACTTAGTTCCCTTTCATGGGAACATCGACGCTGCGTAGTCGCTTTGGGAACGCCTCTGCGCGTTTTGTCTTGAAGCACTCGTGAAATCGAACCAATAGTGTGACGGGACGTCAGTGCGGGTGACGTCACGGACCAGGAAACTATAAAGCACTCCTGAGAACAAAGAACGCCAGCTTCTGTGTCTTCAGCAGCGCTCTGTGTTATCGTGTGTCTTATTTGGTGTTGTCTGTCAATTACATATACAGAGACGATCTCTTTTGTTTGAGAACAAGAGTATCAATATTACACCACATATATATGTATATAAAAGACACTATAATGGCGAGCAAACGGCATCAGACCGTGTGCTTCTCCCTACCTTCATTACTTCACGGGTGGGGATACACACGAGCTCTGTGTTGTTTGTCCGGGAGCGGAGCATGCCCAGGCGGCCCTCGAGGGGGTTGTTTGCGAGCATTGTAATATAAAACCTCTCCACTCCCGCCGGGCGCTCTTTGAGGAGGGCGCCGCGGCTCGCGTTCTTCGTGGTCGGATCCCGCATCTGCCGAGGCAGACAGGCGGTTCAGATCATGGGGTTCGCAGATGAATTTGGCAGAGGGGTTAGAGACGGGCGCTGCCCTTTTCTCTGCCCTTACCTGCCAGGTTCAGTGCCTCTCCCAGGTGGAAGCACGCTCTGCGGTTTCTTCCTCCGGGCTGAGGCACCGGTACACATGTCCAGCTCTGAGGAGGTGGATATTGTGATATTGATTTGAGGACTCGCCACCTCACACACATATCGTGTTTCAAAATCACACGTTTATTATTCTAACATCAGAAACAAATCAGTTGTGTTTGAAAGCCATGATTATTTTGTTAATCTGAAATATTCAGACCGTGATAGACTTGTCTGATTATTTTCTCGATTTAACTGAGAAGTTAAATATCTTTCTGAATTTGTCAACTTACAAATATTGAAGATATATTTATATATATAAAGAAAGTGAACAGCAGTTTGAGTGCTATACTACAAAGCGAGTAGGGATGCACACGCGCGTGGAGCATGCACGTCAGTTCACAGCTGACAGTGTTCATTCATAAAAATGTCCCGAAGTGTAAAGAGAAGTATGCACTAGCGGGAGTTTTTAGCTCCACTCCTGTTGGCTTTATTCTCGAGGGAATAAAAGTCCAACGCAAGGCTCTAATCTCGCGTTTGCCGCGGCAGCGCGCAGATTAAGTCTGCAATAAAGAATATATAGCTCGGATCTCGCGTTTGCCGAGGCAGCGCGCAGATTAAGTCTGCAATAAAGAATATACGGCTCGGATCTCGCGTTTGCCGAGGCTGCGCATAGATATCGTGCCCGTAATATATAGCCGATTATATATAAAATGTTTATATATATTTGGAGGGAACTGAGTAGACGGGAGTTCCCTTTCTCTTTTTCCCTATAATATCTTGCAAACTATTACGAGCTATAATTCTTTTTGTATTCCAATATATTCAGCCTGTCTTTTTGACTGTTTGTTTTTGGCTGCATTTAATTTAAGGATTAAATGAAATATTGAATACATTAAATTCTGAGGAATTTAAAAGAAGAGAGGCCGGTCTGCCAACCCTGCCACCTCGTGTGCTTCAGGGTGCAGCGGTTTCCAGTGATCCTCTAAGAAGAGGAGGGTCATAGAGTGGTCAGTTCAGTTGTTCCTTGCCGGTTCGCCGTTTCAGGGCACTGAAAAAAAAAGTGTCGTCACCCGTGCTCCCCCGCAGAAAGCTTGGGGACCGGGACAGGCAACACAGCTGAAGTCTTTGTGGGGTAAGACAGATCTGCGGACTGTTATCACCAAGAAGACTTCGAAAAGGTCCTGACGCCAATGGCATAGGACATTCGAGGGTAGCCCCTTTCCGAAGAGGGTTCTTTACCACACTATATGGTATCCGCCCCTCCTCGGTGCCCTCAGGGGGCCGTTCTGCCAACCCTGCCACCTCGTGTGCTTCAGGGTGCAGCGGTCTCCACTGACCCTCTGAGGAGGGCCGGTCGACATTTGATTCGGTTGTTCCCTGCCGGTTCGCCGCTTCAGGGCGCCGAGTCAAATGTTCAAAAAAAAAAAAAAAAAAACACCAGAGGCCAGTCTTGAGAGACTGGTTCCCTTAGTAGATTTCTGGTAGAATGGAAACTTCTTCCAAGTATTTCTCAATGGGTACTGCTCACAAAGAAAGGGTTACAGAATTCGGGTCTCGCCCGCCCCAATTTAACAGGGTCTTCCCTATAGTGGTGGACCCCTTGCAGTCTCTGGTATTGGAACACATAGTTCTGACGCTCTTGCAAAAAGGAGCTATAGAAGGGTTTCTCCTCCCAGCAAGCTGTCAGGGTTTTACAGTCTGTACTTTGTTCCAAAGAGGGTTGGAGGGTACTTTCATGTATCCATCCATCCTCAGCACAGGAGGTTCCTCAGATTTGCTTTCGGGGGCGAAGCTTACCAATACAGGGTTCTTCCTTTCTGCCTAGCTTTCACCCCACACCTTCACAAAATGTGTGGATGCAGCTCTGGCTCCTCTGAGACTCCAGGGCATTCGCGTGTTGAATTATATCAACAATTGGTTGAATTTAGCTCAGTTTGAGCATATGGCAGTCCAACATTGAGATGTTGTTCTGTCTCACATCAGAAGGCTAGGGCTGAGAATTAATGCCAAGAAGAGTGTGCTTCTTCCAGCTTAAACTACCAACTATCTAGGGGTAGTCTGGGATTCCATCACGATGCAGGCACATCTGTCTCCTGCTCTGGTGCGTTCCATTCTCTCGGCCGTGAATGGGGTGAAATTAGGCCAGTCACACACTGCAAAACAGTTTCAGAGACTGTTGGGTCTTACGGCAGCTGCGTACAACGTGATACCTTTTTGGCCTGCTGCACATGAGACCCTTACAGTGGTGGCTCAGGACCAAGGGGTTTTCTCTGAGAAGAAATCCTTTTCGCATGATTAAGGTCACGCGGCGATGCCTTCGTGCCTTAGTCATGTGGAAGAAGCCTTGGTTCCTGTCCCAGGGACCTGTGTTGGGGGCTCATTGTCGTCGTGTAATGCTAACGACGGATGCTTCCCTCACAGGCTGGGGGGGCGATCATGAGTGGTCGCTCGGCTCAGGGTCTTTGGGAGGACCATCTACTTTCCTGACACATAAATCATCTGGAAATGATGGCGGTATTTCGAGTACTCAAATACTTCCTCCCACACCCGAGGGGCCATCAAAATGTGGGGGCAGACATCCTGTTGAGGCAGGGGCCGAGGCCCGGGGAATGGAGTCTCCACCCTGAGGTGGTGGAGCTCATTTGAGAACTTCGGTCGTGCAGAAGTTGACCTATTTGCTTCGAAAGAACATCTCTTTGCCCACTGTGGTGCTCTCTGACTAATCCACCCCTCTGGGGTTGGATGCTATGGTGCAGACGTGGCCGAGGTTACGTCTGTACACACTTTTCCCCGATCGCTCTGTTCCCAGGAGTTCTGGAGAGGGTTTGCCTAGAGAGGGTCTATCTCATACTGATAGCCCCATTAAGGCCAACCCGAGTTTGATTTGCAGACCTAGTGTCTCTTCTAGACGGCTCCCCCGTGGAGATCCCCATCAGACAGGACTTTCTGTCTCAAGCGGGCGGCATGATAATTTACCCCCGCCTGGAGTTGTGGAAACTCTGAGCTTGGCCTCTGAGGGGGCTAGGCTCATAGAATCCGGTCTCCCAACTGAGGTTGTCGAGACCATACTCCACTCCAGAGCTCCTTCCACGAGAAAGCTATACAGACAAATAAATGGAAGTTGGTTTCTACTTGCTGTAGACAACGTCAGCTGGACCTGTTCCACTCTTCTATCAGTCTTGTGCTGCAATTTCTCCAAGTATAAAACTTGGATGGTTTATCTCCTTCTACCTTGAAGGTTTATATAGTGGCTATTTCCACTTATCATGCTCTGTTTGGGGACTCTTCTGTGGAAGAGACCCCCTATTTATACGCTTTCTCTGTGGTACCCAGAGGCTGAGGCCTTCTGTGCGTACAAAACTCCGGCCTGGGACTGGGCTATTGTGTTGGAAGGGTTAGCTGAGGCTCCCTTTGAACCATTAGAGGAGGTGTCTGGAAGATTCCTCTCAAAGCTGTCCACCTGTTGGCAATTTCATCTCTCAAAAGAATTGGAGATCTTCAAGCACTTTCGGTTGCTCCCTCATGTTTGGAATTTGCGCCTGGTATGTTCAGGGCTTTCCTTTATCCTAGACCTGGTTATAAATCCAAGGTCCCCACCAACGTCCCAGGACCGATTGTACTGCAGGCCTTTTGTCCTCCTCCTTTGATTAATCCGGATCAGGAAGAATGAGCAAGTGGGTGGTTGAGGCCATCTCTCTTGCCTATGAGTCATACGGGCAGCCTTCACCTTTGGCTGTCCGGGCACACTCTACTAGGGGTATGGCTGCCTCAAAGGCTTTGATCTCGGGGGTTCCCATTAACGAGATATGTGATGCGGCTGGGTGGTCATCTCAGCATACCTTCATTAGGTTGTATAACCTTGATTTGGGCTCCACTCCAGGGTCCTCGGTGCTCTCGTCGTAAGATAACAGACAGGCACTTGGTCTTATGGCCTAGTTGGGATAGCGTTCCCAAAGCGACTACGCAGCGTCGATGTTCCCATGAAAGGGAACGTCTCGGGTTACGTCTGTAACCCTGGTTCCCTGAATAAGGGAACGAGACGCTGCGTAGCTTAGCCATACTCCCTGCACGCCTGTGAGCGTCTGCTTCATCCATATCAGAAGCTGGCGTTCTTTGTTCTCAGGAGTGCTTTATAGTTTCCTGGTCCGTGACGTCACCCGCACTGACGTCCCGTCACACTATTGGTTCGATTTCACGAGTGCTTCAAGACAAAACGCGCAGAGGCGTTCCCAAAGCGACTACGCAGCGTCTCGTTCCCTTATTCAGGGAACCAGGGTTACAGACGTAACCCGAGACGTTTTGCAGCTGACCTTATTGCATATGCATTTGTAGGAGTTTCCCTTTCAGACGCAAAATTTTTGTGAGGAGAATATTTAAATGAATCAAGCAATGTGATTTACTAATCTTTGCACTCGTCAATTTACTGGTATTTGCGCCATTATTGAACGCCCAAAAAAAGTATGTCTTAACCCATTTTGCGACATGGCTGCATGGCACAGAGAGCATGTGATAGAAGAGAGAAGAGACATTATCCGAACATATCATTTGTAAACAATATTAGACCTATATATGTGTATGTGTTTGTCAGATTAAAGATGAAGTTGAACCTGTGTCGACCCGCACTTGATGAAAGCATCAGCTCTGCTTATTTGTGACCCAACGCTAATTTGCACTGCTCTCGTTAGACTGCGTCTGTGTTCTTTAATTTGTGTGTCACTTTCACCCTGTTCTTCTTCAGAAATCCAACAGTGGCCTTAGATGTGTGTTGTCATGTTGGAAAAGGGCACAGAGTGATGGTAGCATCTTCTCTTTCAGTATAGAGCAGTACATCTGTGAATTCATGATGCCATCAATGCAATGCAGCTCCAGACACCAGCAGCACTCATGCAACCCCACAAAAGGACACTGACAACACCATGTTTCACTGTAGGCACCATGCATTTTTCTTTGTATTCCTCACCTTTGCAACGAAAAGCATTTATCTTCATCACTCCAGAGTATAGAGTCCCAGTAGTCTTCATCTTTGTCAGCATGGGCCCTGGCAAACTCTAGGTGGGCTTTTTTGTGCCTGGGCTTTAGGAGAGGCTTCTTTCGTGGACGGCACCCATGATGCCATTCCTCTGCAGTGTACACCGTATTGTGTCACGGGAAATAGTCACCCCAGTTTGTATTTCTACTTCTTTAACTGCAGTGAACTTGCATGCCGATTTTCTTCAGCCCTTCTCATCAGAAGACGCTCCTGTCGAGGTGTTAACTTCTGTGGATGACCTGGACGTCTCTGTGAGATGGTTGCAGTTCCAACTTTTTGAAATTTTTGTACCACTTTTGCTACAGTATTCTGCCTGATAAGGCTCTTCTTGTAGCCTTCACCTTTCTGGTATAAAGAAATTATTTTCTTTCTCAGGTCTTGTGACATTTCTCTTCCATATGGTGCCATTGCTGACAGCATAAAATGGGGGTTTAACACCCTTTTATAGTCATCTGTCTGCTGGACACCTGTGTAATGAATAATTAGACTTACCTGTGGTTGAATTCTTGTTAAATTAGACATTTGTAGTCTAAAATGTAGCTTTGCTCCAGTGACTTTCAGTGGGGTGTACTCATTTTTGCATCACCCTAATTTGAGTAAAACTGAAAATTTTGTTCTCTAACTTATATTATTAACCTTACTTTCATGTTATAAGTTAAAATAAGTTAAACAGATGTTATATTAAACTTAGATTTGTCAACACTGTATGTAGACAATAAAGGATAAAATTGTATGAATATTACATGTAATGCTATTCTTGTCTTCATTTCTAAATATTTTTGTTTTATCAATATATAGCTATACATAGTCAATGCATTGCATTGCAATATTGAAAAATATAAGCATTAGTTTCCCATATATGGAAATGTATTGTTTAATATATCGCATTACATTTTGCAGTATATTCCCATATATTTTTGTTCCGTAAGGGTAATCATAAACTCACTTCATTTTGATCAGTTTCTCGGCAAACAACACTTGTTATATTTTGTCATTTTGCTTTCCAATGCATCTTGATTTAAACTTCAGACATTTTTACTGGAAAACAAGACAATACTGGGGAAGAACATCTCTTTTTTGCAGTAGATGTTATTTACATTGCTTTTTTGTAAACTTAATTCAAATATAATGGAGATCTGTTGGAAGTTGTATTTTCAAACTGTTTATACAACTAATTCCCTGCTCCCTATGTTTATGAACACATTGATATATTATGTTCCTTTCAGTTTGGTTTTATTTACTTGGTTTTCAAGAGGTCTTAAATTGTCCCAAAATAAAACATTTTCCTAATGCATATATGAAGCCCACATGAGTATTGCCTATTTAGTTGATACTTAAAACACACAAAAACAACATATTGCTTTGAGAATAAACTTTTATTGCTTCAAAATCCAAGCACACAAAGCATGTAGAAAAGTCATGAACCCAATTTCAATGCATCTTTATTTAAAAGGACAATGGTGTCAAATTATTATTATTTTATGTGCAATTTTCCCTCTCCAAAAGCTGATGGGACATGCTGGTCACCATATTTTAAGAAAGATCCACATGAATGCATAATAGTTGTGCACAAGCTGCAGCCGTGAAGCATTTGTAACCCCTGGTCTACATCACACGTGTGATCTTCATGGTGATGGTCTTCAGAGATTTCCTGATGTTCTTCCAGTGGTACCAGTTGGTCGAAATAACTGAAGCGCCATTCTCTTTCCCCCACAAATACAGACCAGTGGGGTTTGTGTGATCACAATTGTTGTACCAAAACCCTCCCATAGAGTATTTTAAAGCACAGGAGCCATCTTTCCAAAGGTCTTGGTCTTTATCAAAGGTGGTGAACTTCATTCCATTTTGGTAAGTCAAAGAGTCACCTGCAGAAAGGAGAAACCTTCATTATAGAGACACTTTCATTTAGACAAATAAAATAAACTGTTTTTTTTTTTTTTTTTTTTTTAAATAAAATAACTTTTTTTTTTTTTTTTTTTTAAAGCATTAGATTAAACATGGCTTAAAGCATTCTCTTCCTCCATTACAATAATCCATTAGAGTCACACAATTGAATACTGGAAAATTAAACATCTGTAGATTGTTTTACCTGCTCCTCCATTTACAAAGCCGCTGACATGCAGTTTGTACCCATCAGACTCGGCGTCCACAGAGAAGGACTCGTACACAGCGTAAGCCTTCGTCCCATCAAAGTCCTCCAGATCTACTCTCAGTTTATACCGATTCCTGCGTGTCAGCAGGTGAATAAACTCTAAACCTGTTGAAAACATGAAATGAAACCGGTTTAGTAGATTAACTTATGCCCAAATAAATCTGCATTTATACTATGGTCCAGATTAAGGGTACATTCACACAACAATGATGTTTTCTTTTGCATTTTTTTGCATACACACGGATCCACAAAATGACTAAAAACCCTTTATATGCCGCCAGGCCAGTAGTTGGTGATGTGACTTTGCATCACGTCACTGTTTTCACAAATTCATGTTTTTGAGGTTTACATGGAGATGATAACTGTGTCATTTTCAAAAACTTGCTCTTTGAAATCCATTTTCAAAGCTTGCATTTGCAGGCCCTCAAAATGCTGTTGTTGTGTAAATGAGCAGCAAAAACGCATTAAAAGTTTTCTGTTTTAGTTTTTAGAAAACAGTGTCATGTAAACGGCTCCTTAATGTGTGCCCAAAACATCACAAAAACACTCACCCAGCCAGTGTTCGCCTTCTTTATTACCAAAACCCCGTTTATAACTGTCCCATGGCCTAAAGAAATTCACCTCGCCGTCCATTCGCCTGACAATCACCTGAAACATTCATAAATCATTCATTTATCACTTTTCCATCATTCATCTTTTTTTAAATTAAGATGTTCAGGGTGTAAAGCATCAAAAAAGATTTTATTTTTAAAGTTAACAGGCTTTCTTTAGCAACAAATGTAAATTCCAGAGTCATTAAATGTGTCTTTTATGAAACTATTTCATACTCAGATACTGTATAAGTCAAATAAAACAGCACAAATAAAAGCACTAGGTGACAATTTGGATAAGAGTATATGTTACTATAAAATATGCAAATGGTATCATTCACGCTGCTAATGAAATAAGGTCTCGAGATAAAACACTCTTACCGTCCAGTGGCCTTTGCTGTGATTTTCTCCGCTGGGGATCATGTCACAGTAGATCTGCACCGGTCCATCTATTGAGGAGACGGTGTACACGCCACTGTCATTTTTCCCACTTGAATAAACATCAGAGCAGTCAGTGGCAAGAAAGCAATTAGAGTTGACCACTTCAGTCCCCATCAACACGGGAAACACCGCGGACAAACACAGCAACACCTGAGAGAGACACACAACTGATGTTTGATGTCTGACTAAATCTTACTTACATTCTTACACACAAAAACTCACAATCATGTTTGAGAAGTTTCTTCAGAGGTTCAGCTCAGAGGATTCAGTGGGATTTGCTCCTGAAATACAGTTCAGACAAATGAAATCCTTATTGTTACGACATGAACGGAAGAAAGAAACTGTATCATATTTATATTTCATGAGACCTGCAGAATTTTCAAAATGACCATAAATAAAACTCACCGTATCTGTGAATGTTCAGGCAACAGATGCATCTTTAAATATCTTTCTGATTGTCAGGCTCCTCCTCTATATCAGGCATTTACAAAATAAAAAAATTAAAAAAGGAGGAGGAAAATTTTGACCATTTCATTTTGTTTTGCAACCTGCTTTATCATCTCTGGGGGAATCAAAAGATAAATTTATTTCAAAACTTGTAACAGTTTCAACAACAAAAATTTCACCATCATTTCAATGAAACTCTACTTTCCAAGCAGTTCTACTGATGGAGCTGCTGTCTCTCAGTCATCATCTGATGATCATTCAAAAGACTTTACCATGATGTTATACTTTACATTTGATTACACATTTAATTAGTGTTGCTGTTATGCTTTAATGTATCATAATTGTTTGGTATTTTTATGCTGTCTGGTTCTGATTGATGCCATTATTGAGTCAGCATGTAAAACTCACTGAAATCTCAATGGGACTAGGGTTTAATAGTGTGGCGAGGAGGGCAGACCTGGACGTGTTCAGTTTTCATTAGTTTGAGAGAGACACTAAAGAAACTTGCTGATGTCTTCGTCCTTTTATCCTGCAGTTTACAAACAAGAACAAAATACTTCATGTCCACGTTTTCAGCCATAATCCCTCAACTCTATCCATTGTGATCGCATATTTCCTTGCAGTGTATTTCTTCAGACTACATGGGTATTTTGTAGTGAACAGCTCATTCCAGGGCCCAGTTTATGGCAGATTACAACAGTAGAGAAAGGTTGGCTACATTTTGATTGGATCTTGGTGGACTAGCCCAAACAAATGTCCAACACTATCAGATAAGGATGCCAGGACAACGGTCAGACACCTCAAGCGCAGGAAGGACTTCACATTGTTGAGGACTTCACCCATCTTGAGACTCTTCTCTATTTTTTAAGCACAACCACCATACAAAATTTTTTAGTGTGTTTAACTGTTTAGAAGCAGATCTCCTAGAAGTGGTAAATGCCTCACTTCTCTCTGGGACTTTTCCAAAATCCCTGAAAACTGCAGTTGTCAAGCCCCTCCTGAAAAAGAGCAATCTGGATAACACCATATTGAGCAACTACAGGCCAATTTCAAATCTTCCTTTCATAGGCAAGATCATTAAAAAAGTTGTTTTCAATCAGCTGAACAAGTTCTTAAGCTTGAATGGATACTTTGACAACTTTCAATCTGGTTTCCGACCGCATCACAGCACAGAGACAGCACTCATAAAGATAATAAATGATATTCGCCTAAACACAGATTCAGGTAAATTATCAGTGCTGGTTCTACTCGACCTCAGTGCTGCATTTGACACTGTTGATCACAACATTCTTCTTGACAGGCTGGAAAACTGGGTTGGGCTTTCTGGGATGGTCCTTAAATGGTTCAGGTCATACTTAGAAGGGAGAGGTTATTATGTGAGTATCGGTGACCATAAGTCTGAGTGGACATCCATGATATGCGGAGTCCCTCAAGGTTTAATACTCGCACCCCTCCTGTTCAACCTATATATGCTGCCACTGAGCCAAATAATGAGAAAGAACCAAATTGCATATCACAGCTATGCAGATGACACCCAGATTTACCTAGCCCTATCACCTAACGACTACAGCCCCATTGACTCCCTGTGCCAGTGCATTGATGAAATTAAAAAACTGGATGTGCCTAAACTTCCTTCAGTTAAACAAAGACAAAACTGAAATCATTGCGTTTGGAAACAAAGATGAAGTTCTCAAAGTGAACATGTACCTTCACTCTAGGGGTCAAACAACTAAAAATCAAGTCAGGAATCTTGGTGTGATTTTGAAGTCAGATCTGAGTTTCAGTAGCCATGTTAAGACAATAACTAAATCAGCATATTATCATCTCAAAAATATTGCAAGAATTAGATGCTTTGTCTCCAGTCAAGACTTAGAGAAACTTGTTCATGCTTTCATCACCAGCCGGGTGGATTATTGTAATGGGCTCCTCACTGGTCTTCCCAAAAACACCATAAGACAGCTGCAGCTCGTACAGAACGCTGCTGCCAGGATTCTGAGCAGAACCCGAAAACATGAACACATCACACCAGTCCTCAGGTCCTTGCGCTGGCTTCCAGTTGCATTTAGAATTGATTTTAAAATACTGTTACTTGTTTATAAATCACTCAATGGTCTAGGACCTCAATACATTGCAGATATGCTCATAGAATATAAACAGATCACTCAGATCATCAGGATCAAGTCATTTAGAAATACCAAGGGTTCACTCAAAGCAGGGAGAGTCTGCTTTTAGCTGTTACGCCAGCCGCAGCTGGAACCAGCTTCCAGAAGAGATCAGGTGTGCTCCAACAGTAGCCACATTCAAATCCAGACTCAAAACACATCTTTTTATCTATGCATTTGCTGATTGAGCACTGTGCTATGTCCGAACTGTTTGCACTTTTTTTTATACGTATTATCTTTTTATTCTTTTAATTCCTTTTCCTGTTTTTATTTCATTTTTAATGCATTTTACATCTTTTATGTATCATCTTGTTATTCTAACTTTTAATGCATTTTAAATACTGCTGTCTGGTTGAAAGAGCTGGGAGAATTAGGAAGAAAGTGATTAGGTTAAAATTTGGTAAATTTGGATAAGGGGACAAACCATGGGGAAATTTAAGCTGTAGTGCATGGTTAAGATATCTCTGGATTACAGTCAGGACACTTTCCAAAGGGGGAAATTTCCAAAGGGGAAATTTGAACTGCATTGCATAGGTAAGATATCTCCGGAAGGGGGATTAGGGCTGTGTGGTGCAGTTTGAGGTGTCTTGGCAAAAGGGGAGATTGAAACTGTGTTTATCAGTTTGAAGTGCCTTAACAGGTAGCAGTCCTGTCGTGTGAGGAAGATCCATTCAGATCCGCTCTGATGGATAGATCCATTTAGATCCAACTCTGATGGACGACAACAACAACAACAACAACAACAAACTCCCTGAGACTTCCTAGCTCTTCCATCCAGATAGCAAAATTCTCTGTTTTTACTGTTATTTCTATTCCTTATGTTCTATTTTTATTATTCTTTTTTATGTAAAGCACTTTGAATTACCATTGTGTATGAAATGTGCTATACAAATAAAATTGCCTTGCCTTGCCTTGCCTAGGACCCTTTAGATGCAGGAGCAAAAGAATCCATCTAAGTCCATTCAAAACTATGTTATGGAAACCTTAAAGGGGGTGTAATGCTATTTCATGCATTCTGACTTATTTACACTGTTAAAGAGTTGGATTCTCATGGTAAACTTGGCCAAAGTTTCAAAACATGAGTTGGACGGATTCTGTGCCAAAAATACTCTTCCAAATCCTCATAAACTTTGCAGTCTTTTTGTCGAGTATGGGGCTGTGTGACGTCATATAGGTCATAATTTCTTGTACGGGCACCCAAACCAGTGTGTTTTTGGTTGTGAGGGAAAGATAACCTTGCTTCCCAAAGAACCCAGCGTTAAGTGGAGCTGAGAGTTTTGTGCTCACGCATTACATTGATGCACTCTTGATATTTGTTACTAAAATAACCATAGAAACTGATAGTTTCAATCACTTTTTTATTGGTTAAAATGAATGGAGAATATCTCGTGTTTTTCCGTGGCTGCTCAAGCCCTCGGGATCGGTTTCATAAACAAGGCCCAGTTCTACACTGGATTTACAGATCGTTTGAAACTGAAAGATGGAGCGGTCACAGAGGTAATGATCCCGGTTATGAGTCGGAACCGCAGGTGGAGACTAAAACTGCTTCAAATGTCTGTTTTGTTGGCAATAGGCACCTAATGTAAACATCACGAATGTAGTGAATTCATAAATCATTATTCATTGTTCACTATATGATATATTCATTATAGTGATTCAAAAGTTATCCAGGGATAATGCGATGGTGAATTGTGTGTGTTTAAATACATTTGTTTATCTGACCGTTCATAGCTTGCAGACAAAAGCTGCGCGTGCTCGTGACTCTTTAGCTCCGCTCACACGGCACGCCTCCAGGCGCTCGGCTGTTTTCGGAAAGACTCGGTACAGCGTATGTATCTTTTATAATTATGATCAAACTAAAGACTTTTTGGAGATATAAAGGATGCACTACTACTCTGTAAGTACTCAAGATTAACATGAGATTGGCAGAAACTGTGAGTGATACCCCCCTTTAAAACTTATGTAAACTACAACACATCCGTTTCAAATTTATTCAGAGAAATAAATATTCTATTTGTACACAAATTCAGCTGTTAATGTACAAATGAATGCATGCATGATCTTTTTCCATTTTGTTTGGACTTTATGTGTTTAGAACATTGCCAAAGGAATTCTGGTGGTTGTTTGGAAAACGAGAAATGCATTAAAACTTTAAAGATACTATTCTAACTGTGTGCTTAAGATTATGCAAATCAGTTCCACATGAGAAAGAAGTTTGGGCCACACTTTGAGTGTCCCCCTGATTCCAGCAGCCAATTACAGCACTGGAATGGAAAAGCGCCAAATTGCAATCTCCTCCTCATTGGAAAGGGATAAATGTACCCTTTCAACAGACACTCCTTGTTCTAAATCTCTTGTGAAGATAGAGACAGCAACAGAATCCATAAATCTACAGCTTGTGAGGCAGCAACAGTCTGTGAGGAAAGAGACATTAACAGACACACTGCATTCAGAGTCTTCATCCAGTGAGACAATAACAGCTGCTGCACACCCTGAGTCTCCATGCCAGAGAGATGAAAGCAGATTTACCAAGTTCGAGTCTCTAGAGAGGCAGAAGACGGTTATATTCTTCTTTACATGGGTTCACGAGAGCACTGTGACTGTTAGTCGTCTTTTAAAGGGTTAATTCACCCAAAAATGAAAATTCTGTCATTAAGGTTTTTTTATCCTTCATTGAAAGCAACGAAATTACCATAATTACCACATTACCACATCTGGACAATTACATGTCCAGAAAAGTAGTAAAAACATTGTTAAAATAGTCAGATGTAAACATGGACATGCGTAACAACTGCGGAAGAAGAAAAAATGTTGAATAAAGTCATTATTTTTGTTTTGTTTGTTGCGCACAAAAAGTATTCTTGTCGCTTCTTAAAATTATGTTGACTATTTAACCGATGTTTTTACTACTTTTCTGGATATTGAATGTGGTAATAAAGTTGCAGTCTATCGGAAGTCAGTCAGCTCTAGGATTTCATCAAAAATATCTTAATTTGTGTTCTGAAGATGAACGAAGGTCTTACAGGTGTGGAACGACATGAGGGTGAGTAATTAATGACAGAAATTTCATTTTTGTGTGAACTAACCCTTTAATGCAGCACATAAACACACACTGCCAGAAGGTAACCACTTGCCTACTTAAACTTTGTAACACTGCCCTCTAGCGGGACGTTGCTGCATCAATAAACTCAGACATAATTACTTCAATAGACTGTATGCACATACATATACTACAAAATCAAACATTTGCAACAATGTTAAGCTCATGAGAGCAAACCTTCACTTCAAGGTTCCTTTGTCTGCATGTTCCAGATTGTTAAGGACCTTCTTCATCTACGTCAGGCCCTCATCTGCATGTTCCAGATTTTAGGACCCTTTGGTGCTCCAGGAAATCAGCATCCCATAGAGCTTCGAGTTCAAGGCTGTTGAAACGGATTCTGACTCCTTTACCGACTGCATTTTCACCCAGAACAACCAGTGGAAGACGTCACCGCCATCGGACTGCTCATTCAACCACATGGACCATTAATATCACTTAACCAAACCTCTTTCCAGAGTCCTTGGCATTGTTGTATATTATTAGTATATGATTTTCTAATTTTCATTACGGGTAGCTGATGCTAGTTAATAACAAATAATCTTTTATTTGTTTGATGAATAATAAGGTTCTTCACCTAATTAGTTTCAGAGGAACAACAGTTTATCTGTCCATAAAATAACATAATTCTGCAAAAGCCACTCCCAACTTAATCACATAGTATTTATCATGCACTTTATTCCTTTTTTATTCATGGTAATTATTTTTAAAAAGTTGATTTACTCTTGTTGATCTTTTTGCTTATAAAATGTATTTTATTACACTCGTGTCTTCCTTGTACTGATAATACAGAAGAGGCAAATCATTACATTTTTGAATGGCTGCTAATGGATAAGTATGTTCTTTGCAGTCAGATGAAACATCACACAGCTCACAAACAAACTCAGAATCAATGCACCACAACCACCTGTTAGAATGAGTAAATTATGAATCTAGAAAGAGATATTATATAGATTCATGGATCGCTGAAGATAACAAACCCAAAGCAGAATGAAATGCTATCTTGATTTGAACAAAGACAGCTCAGCTAAATATATCTTCTATGTCAGAGACATTATTTCAAGCTCAAGTTGCTCTTGCATTTTCCAGAGACGTTTCTGGTGTGAAGGTAAAAAGGAAGTACATATAGACTGCTTTGCAGAAAGGCAGAAGTCAACTGATTTCTGTCACATCAAGGTAAAAAATGATCAAAGAACTGACAAGAAGTGAAACTCAATAGAATGTTCCATTGCAGCACCGGCGCCCAGCAGCAGCCCTACGCTTCAGCCATTTTTGGGTGAAAGCGAGTTGGCAGAGCACTAGATTCTATGGCAATATCAGCTGCTTTGTTAAAAAAAAGGTACCTTAAAGCTGAAATCCATCCTGAATGATGACAACACAATAAAATACTATCACTAGTGATCATCAAATCCTTTTAACCGTTTATTTTACAGACTTTGTGTTTAAGTCTTCCACTTTTTTCACAAAATATTTGCTCTCTAGAAACCCAGTCAGTTTGGGTTAAAAGTTCAAATATTAGCATTATAAACACTGAATTAATACCAACATATGAAATTAAATTAAGGACATGCGTCAGAAAAACTGGGAATGTTGGACAATAAATATATATAACAAAATATCAGCTTGACAGTAAACTGTTTTTGCAGTGTTGTCTTATATTAATGTCCGCAAGGAGTAAACATAAAATGTTCAATAAGGTCATTATGTTTGATTACTATTACTATTACTTGGTCTGAAATATTTATTGTATGTTTTAATCCGCTTGTAGCGAACAATGAACTGAACAAACAGAGGGAAAGATATACAAAAGATAACGGACTCAAATACAAACAGGTGTGTGCTAATTAGTCATATAATGAATAACCATGGAAACAAATGACAAACAGGAACATAAGATTAAGGAAACAGGAAACAAAGATGAGCAAACTAAAAGTCCTTGAAAACGAAACCAACACAGATTAAACTGAGCATAATTGTGACATAACTCGGAAATCACATCCACGCGCAGTAAAGTCCAAATGAGGAAAGTTGGGTGGGGTCTCTGGAGGAGGATGAGGGGATGATGAAGGAAGAGGCTGATGGTAGGTGGAGCTAGGGAGGCAAGGATAGGAAGAGTAGCCAGGTGAGAATCCAAAGTGCAGACAGGATGAAAGAAAGCCCATGGCGGAGTCGATGGAGGGAGGAGCCATGGTGGAGTTTTGGCTGATAACACCAGAGTGACTGACGGAAATGAGGCCATTGGAGAGCAGATGGGACTGGGCAACACAGATGGTCCTGAGGGTGAGTAAAGCTTGGGCTAATTTTCATTTGAAAGTGAACTAATCATTTAGAGGGAACCTATTATGCCCCATTTTACAAGACGTAAAATAAGTCTCTGATGTCCCTAGAGTATGTATGTGAAGTTTTAGCTCAAAATACCCCACAAATATTTTTTTACAGCATGTTAAAATTGCCACTTTTTGGGGTTGAGCAAAAACACAGTGTTTCAGTGTGTGCCCTTTAAATGCAAATGAGCTGCTGCGCTCGGCCTGAGAGGGCGGAGCTTCAAGAGCTTGTTCTCCCCTGTCAGGATTCAGTGAGGATGCACTATAATGTCAGAAACTGCGAATATATGCTGCATGGAGATTAGGTATAGTAGAACAGGTATAGTTTAGTTCAGTTACCGTTATAACTTATATTGCAGAGGTAGGCAAGTTCGGTCCTAGAGAGCCGCTGTCCTGCAGAGTTTAGCTCCAACCCTGGAAAAAAAACTTCACCTGCCTAGCCATAGTAATCCTTAACAGCTTGATTAGCTTGTTCAGGTGTGTTTGATTAAGGTTGGAGCTAAACTCCGCAGGACAGCGGCTCTCTAGGACCGAACTTGCCTACACCTGTTATATTGTCTTCTTGTTTTTATCCACTATATTAGTACAAACCTGTTGTACCAGACCCTATTCGACTTTACTGATGAGTTTTATGATGTTTATTATACTTCACACAAAAGATGAAGCAGCCGTTTTCACTCTAGAAAATCTCTGTAAGAGCTTAATAAAACACAGTGGAAGTGTGCATTAAAATATTATCCATAATCTCTCTCTCCCTAGCATTATCGTCAACATACACAGCGAATTACACAGAAACACTCGTTACAAATAACAATAAACGAATATATAAAGACCTTATGCCTTTTCGGGTGGTGCTTAATAAACTGGTAAACTTTACATCCGTAAATCAACTCCGATGAACTGTAATAAAGTGCTCTCACCTTCATTAATGCCGTATTCAGTATCACTCTGGAGGCTGTAAGCTGGATCACAAACTGATCTATCCTTGAGTAACACATTTTTAGCACAACCTCTGTTTTGTATTGTCCCTTTGTATTGACATTCGTTCACAAAGTCTGGTGTGAAATTATTTGCGCAGACATAAATGAATTTCAGTAGACTTGAGGGAGCATTTTCTTCGAAAACAAAAATGAATTCACCGCGTCTTCAGCGGCTCAGATTTAGGGAGTAAATGGAGAGATTTATGTGGATTAATCCATCCAGCTACAGAATACCTAAAACACTTGGGAGACGTTCTCGTCAGTGAATGGCGGACTGTAAACCCGCTGTGAACTCGCTCAGGGCGGTTCTGTTATAATGACAAAGATCTTGTGAAGAAAAATGCAAAACACTCAGAAGTAATCTTTGGGAGCAGTTTTGAACAGTTAAACATCTAAACAGACACTGTAAATGAAATCAACCAAAGCCGACCGACTAAAGTAAAAGACCGAATGACTCCAGATGTGTAAAATAAATGTTGGATGGATGTGAAAGTCTTGGCCGTTCTGAAGTGATTTCTCACAGATGTGATGAGATCTGCTGCTGCTCTCCTCAATCTTCTGCTGTGTGTTCATGTCCTTCTCTAAATCTGCTCATTCTCACTTGTTGATCTTCCTGTTTCTTTCCTAAAAGCATCAGATTCTCATCATCATCTTCACACTCTTAATATTTGCATGTCAAATCCATAATGATGATGATAAATGTCTCTGACCTGACGTGTGTCTCATGTAGATGTGAAAACCTCCTAACAGACCCAACAGAAACATCATCTGAAAACACCAGACCAGAACATGCACCATAGACACTGAAAACAACACAGACACACCAATCAATCAATCAATCAATCAATCAATCAATCAATCAATCAATCAATCAATCAATAAATCAGTTAATCTATATGAGTTGATTATATCTGTAGATGAACAGTAATCATCTCACCAGGACAGTGTTTTACACTAATGTTCTTCTGTTGGTGACTGATGTGGTTCTTCACGCTGCAGCTGATGTTTCCATCAGTTCCCTCATCCAGATCAATGATGTTCCCATCCATCAGTGGATCTCCATTCAGAGTCCAGCTGAAGAGGAGCAGATCTCCATCAGAGGAGCAGAACACCCTCATCACCCCACTGGAGGAGCAGATGACTGACACTTCCACTGAGCCAATAGGAGCTGGAGGGAGGGACACATGACAGTCACATGACAAACACAGCAGAATGCCATCCTACACTACTCATATATTCCTGGAGTATGTAGTGTGTTTACTGTGTGTTACATGAATAAAAACCTTCACAGAGATTCATCTGATTGATTTGCATGAGAGTGAGATCTTTGGAGAACATGAGATTGTAATGAGTCTGATGAGAGAGTTACTGTACCTTCAACAATCACTTGAAGATCTCTAGATGTTTCTGTGCCATATGGGTCTTCGAGATATAATCTGTAAGTCCCTGAATCTGCTCTGATCACACCGTTTATTATCAGAATCCCTTTATAGACTGACACTTCAGGTCTGTTATTAAAAAGATCACATTCCTTCATCATGTCATTCTTTACTCTACAAACTGGATCATCTGAGTTGAAGTTTATTCTCTTTAGTATCTTCAGGTCATATCTACTAGTGTCTGCCATCAGCAGATTGAGTTTGTGTCCCAGAGCTGCGTAACAGGGATCTGACTGATTAAACCTGCAGTTAAACACCAGACCTGAAGAACAAAACACACACACACACACACACACACATGTTTGTTTTTGTGAATTGTGGGGACTTTCCATAGACTTCAATGCATTTTACACTGAACAAACTGTACATTCTATCCCCCTACCCTGCCCCTACCCCTAAACCTAACCCTCACAGGAAACTGTGCAAACTTTTACTTTTTCACAAAAACTCATTCTATATGATTTATAAACCCATTTACATTGTGGGGACCGCTGGCTGGTCCCCACGATGTAGGTGAACTCAGGTTTATATTACATCATGGGGACATTTGGTCCCCACAATGTAATATAAACAAAAGCACACACACACACACACACACACACACACACACACACACACAGAGAGAGAGAAAGAGAGCTATAAGACAGGAAAAGCAGCTGAACCATGTGATGAGGTGTGAAAACATGAATAGAATTGCGGGTAAATTTCTTAAAATAAAATGTTTGCTTAGTTTTCAGACTCATTAAAAGGTAAAGTAACAAGTTTTTATCAATCAGAGAATGATATTTGAATTTTCTGGTATGGAAGTACCAGAAACACCTGTTACACTTTGTCCATGAAAACCATATGCAGAATATAATTATAAAAACTATAATTTTGATTTCATGGGTCTTTAACACAGACGGTGACTGTTAATGAGACTTAAACACTGACATCTAACGTATCATAAAACTCCATTAATACACACTGTTAAGACCAGAAAACACCATGTCTAGATCCTGCGGATGTTTTTGGACATACTCTTAATGTAATATTACAATATTTTTATTGTTAGAGCTTCATCATTAGATGAGTTTGATCTGAAAGTCGACTCACATGCAGCAGTTTTCAGCAGCATCAGTCCAAAGATGAGCTTCATTTCTCTAGAGTCCAGAAGAGCCCAATAATCCAGCAGAAGAGAGAAGATGCTGCTTCAGTCACACAATCAAGATCTGCTGACCTTGATTGTGTGACCCACTTATCTGTGCTCTTGATATATTCAGACTATTGTACACTTCTGAGAGAAGAGGAAGTTTACATTGTTTACCGGAGAAGCTAAAGCACGAGGATAAAAAAATAACTAACACAATCGTTTCTTTTCTACCCTGCTATCTATCGGTTTTCCATCGACTATTGCTTCTGGAGTTTTTCATATTAATGAAGACATTATCATGTTAATAAGCTGATTTTGTCACCCATTGGTTATTTTTTATAATCACAGGATCCAAAATTAACACTTGACAAGCATCGACCGTGGTTTGGTTGTGCAAAGTATAAAAACATTGATAACTAACAAACATCTACTAAAACTTTACCCACATTTGAATCTGTCACGGTGGCACACAAAAACAAGATGGTAAGGATCCAAGTGCAGCGTACTTTATTAAAGGGTAATCCAAAGTCGAAATCCAGAGAACAGGCAAGGGTCAAAATCCATATAACAGTCCACATCAAACAGAAAACCAGAGTTAACAAAAGTGCACGTAACAATTAATAACAAACCACAAACAAAGGCAGAAACAACTGAGACTAAATAGACAGAACTAATGAGCAAACACAAAACAGCTGGGTGCAATGAAACGTACTCGGTTACTAACGTAACCTCAGTTCCCTGAGATATGGAACGAGTACTGCGTATGGGGGAAAAGTCTCCCTTTTTCCCCGCTACTGAAGCCTTTTCAATAACGCAGTGTAACTGCACCATCATTGGTTCACTCATAGACAAGTTGTTGAACCAATGGCGGCGTGGCTCAGCTGCACGGCCTATGGGAAGAGAGCGCGCGAACATTCCCGGCAAAAGGGGCGGGGTAAGGTGCTATATAAGCGGGCGTTTCGCCATAGGCCATCAGGCCATATCGACTGAAGCGACGACCTAAGCCGCAGCCTCGTGGCACGGCAAGTAACGCAGTACTCGTTCCATATCTCAGGGAACCGAGGTTACGTTAGTAACCGAGTAGGTTCCCTTTCGATATTTCACTCGTACTGCGTATGGGGGAACGAATTCAACCGCGCCGTGCCATAGCTGGGGAATGACAGAACTTGACCGGACGCCATTTAAGGGGGGACCAAGGACAAGTGAAGGCCGAAGCCGCCATTACCCTGTTACACTACAAAGGAGAGAACTCCTGGGTTTGTGCAAAAAGCGGAACACCTAGAGGGCCGCGAATTTACACTGAAAGGACCCAAGCATGTAAGGTCGGAACGTCCAACTGGTAGAATCTGACAAAGGTGGACGGCGAAGACCAGCCGGCCACTTCACAAATGTCTTTGATTGAGACTCCACTGGACCAGGCCCACGACGAAGCCATGCCTCTAGTGGAATGGGCCCTAACTCCGATGGGGCAAGTAGCGCCCACAGAGGAGTATGAAAGAGCTATAGCATCAACAATCCATCGTGATAGATGTTGTTTCGAGACCGGGTGACCCTTTGGTGTGGCCACCGAAACAAACAAATAGCTGATCAGACTGCCGGACAGGCTGTGATCGCTCGATGTAGACGCGTAAAGCCCTAACGGGGCATAAAGATTCCAGCTCTGGCTCGTCCGATGAACGGAGAAGCGCAGAGAGTGAAATCACTTGTGCTCTGAACGGAGTTGAGAGCACTTTGGGAACGTAGCCAATTTTTGGTTTCAAAATGACCATGGAGTCGTTTGGACCGAACTCAAGGCATGCAGGGCTCACCGAGAGTGCCTGCAGATCGCCAACTCGCTTTACTGATGCCAAAGCAAGTAGTAAGGCAGTTTTGAGCGTTAAGGGTCTGAGGCCCGCTAGACGCAGTGGCTCAAAAGGAGGACCTTTAAGAGCTCTGAGGACCACGGAGAGGTCCCAGGGGGGAACAGTGAGGGGACGAGGAGGATGCAATCGCCTAGAGCCCCTCGGGAACTTAATGACCAAATCGTTCCGCCCTACTGATTGTCCAGCAATGGGCAAGTGAAACGCTGCAATGGCTGCTATGTAGACCTTAAGCGTAGAGGGGGCTCGCCCCAACTCTAAACGCTCCTGGAGGAAGGTTAGGATGGAAGAAACATCACATCCTTCCGGGTCTATGTTGCGTGTGGAACACCAGCTAACAAAGACCGACCACTTCTGGGCGTAGAGGCGTCTTGTAGACGGGGCTCTCGCCTGTGAAATGGTATCTAGCACTTCCTTCGGAAGGTCAGATGATTCCCGTCGAGAATCCACAGATGTAGAGCCCAAAGCTCCGGCTGCGGGTGCCAGATTGTTCTGTTCGCCTGAGAGAGGAGGTCCCGTCTCAGGGGGATTGGCCATGGGGCTTTTGTGGAAAGCTGAAACAGCTCCGAGCGGCTGGACGAAAGCGGCTGGACGAAAGACCCCCCCGGCGATTTATATAGGAGACCACTGTCATACTGTCCGACTGGACTAAGACGTGGCGATCCGTCAGATAAGCCCGAAAGGCATGGAGGGCTCTTGCCACTGCCAGCATTTCGAGACAGTTGATATGTAGGTGGCTTTCCTCGTGTGTCCACGAGCTGAAGACCGGACTGCCCTCGCACAGAGCGCCCCAACCCGAGTTGGACGTGTCTGTCGAAAGTAACGTTCTTCGTAATACCGCCTGAAGGGGTACTCCGAGTGTGAACCAAGTGGGGTTCATCCAGGGCGTCAGGGCTGCCAGACAGGCCTGATTGACCTTGGGGCGCAGGCGACCGTGGCGCCAAGCGTAGGGAGGTACCCGAACCTTCAACCAGTACTGCAGAGTCCGCATGCGAAGTAGACCAAGCTGAAGAACTGGGGAGGCGGAAGCCATGAGCCCTAGCAACCTCTGGAACAGCTTCAGAGGGAGGTAGGCTTTGTTCCTGATGGAGACCGCGAGCTGCTGAATGGCCAGAGCGCGCTCTGGCTAGACTACTGCCGTCATACGGACAGAGTCGAAAACTGCGCCCAGGAACGAGATACGTTGAGTGGGAAGCAGTGAGCTCTTGGCTGGGTTGACCCTGAGACCCAGGCACTGTAAGTGGCTGAGAAGCACGGATCTGTGGTGCTCTAGTTCTGTGCGTGAGCTGGCTAAAATGAGCCAGTCGTCGAGGTAGTTTAAAACGCGTATTCCCATCTGTCTCAGAGGGGAAAGGGCCGCGTTCATGCACTTCGTAAAAGTGCGAGGAGCCAGGGAGAGCCCGAAGGGGAGGACCGTGTATTGGTAGGCCACACCCTCGAACGCGAATCTCAAGAATCGCCTGTGATGGGGGGCTATCTGGATGTGAAAGTAAGCGTCCTTCAGATCCAGTGAACAGAACCAGTCCTTGTGGCAAATCTGCGCGAGGATCTGCTTCAGCGTCAGGACTTTGAACTTTCGCTTCATGAGGGAAAGGTTCAGTAACCAGAATGGGTCTGAGACCGCCGTCTTTCTTCGGCACCAAGAAGTAGCGGCTGTAGAAGCCCGACTCGCTCTCTGGGAAGGGAACTATTTCTATAGCCCCCTTTCTCAACAGGGTTAAAACCTCGGTTCGGAGGACATGTGCGTCGTCCGCTTGTACCGAAGTCTGAATGACCCCGCCAAACTGTGGAGGTCTTCTGGCAAATTGGAGCGAGTAGCCCTGGCTTATGACCTTCAGAATCCAATCTGACACGCCAGGGATGGCTTTCCAAGCCTCGGCCCGGGTGGCGAGAGGGAGAATAATATCGGATGACGGCCCGCTTAGAAGGGGGTTGAGCACCGCATTGGGTGGAAGAGGAAATTTGCTCTTTTGTGAAATATTTAAAAAATGGGTCGCCGTGAAAACGACGGTTGGTGAGGGCGCAGCACATGTGGGCCCTATTACAGCAGGTTGTGTTTCACCCGCGCCCAGATATAAACGAGGCGGAGGGGAGTTTGCACGGGAGCGTTTTTGGGGGGGTCCGGCCGCGGCGGGACCTGCCCCAATCCTCTTCCCTCTCAGACTAGGATGACTTAGGGGTCACAGGGTCCAGCACAATCCTGGGCCGGGGTCCCTGGCGCCTGGGGAAGGAGGAGCGCTTAGAAGGGCGCGAGTGCTGGCGTTGCTCCTTGGGTGGTGCTGCTTGGGAAGCAGAAGGGGCGGGCTTGGTCTGCTGAGCCGGAGCAGGCCTGGGGCGGCTAGAGGCAGACGCTGCGCTAGAGCGTTTCAGCAAAAAGTGTCTCATAGCCTGAGAGGACTTTTGCGCCGCAGTAAAGTGCTCTGTGAAACTCTCCACTGTGGGTCCAAAGAGTCCTGACGGGGACATGGGGGCATCTAAGAAGGCCGTCTTGTCCTGCTCCTTGATCTCTGTCAGATTCAGCCATAGTTGGCGCTCCAGCACAACAAGGCTGGCCATTGACCTGCCAATGGCCTGGGCCGTGGCCTTCGTGGCCCGCAGGGCTAAGTCAGTAGCGCTGCGGAGGTCCTTAAAGGCAGGTGGATCAATACCGGACTCATCCAGAGAGCGGAGGAGTTTGGCTTGAAAAACCTGAAAGATGGCCATAGAGTGAAGTGCTGAGGCGGCCTGGCCCGCTGAGGCGTAGGCTCTTCCTGCTAGGGCGGAGGTGGTCCTGCAGGGTTTGGACGGGAGGGCTCTCTTGGCTTTCCATCCCACGGCCGCGGGAGGGCAGAGATGAGCGGCCACTGCTCCATCCAGGGGCGGCAGGTGTTCGTACCCTTTTTCCTCCGCGCCGTCCACGGCAGTGAGGGCCGAGCGGTGGGTCGTGTGTAGGCGGGCAGAGTAAGGGGCGCGCCACGACTTTGTCAGCTCCTCGTGGACTTCGGGGAAGAACGGGGCGGAGCCCAGTCGAGGTCCAGTTCCTCTACGGCCTTAGACAGGACACGGAATAACTCGGCGTCCATGCCGGTGCCGTGCTCAATAGGCTCCAATGAAGGCAGGGGGGCGGGGTCGTCCGGCTTGCCAGCCCACGCTTCATGCTCAGAGGCTGCCATGGATAAAGAGTCGAAGAGCGGCTCTTCATCCGATCCACCGAAGGGGACGAGGTCGCTCGCATCTACCGAGGGACGCTGGTCTGGGCGGGAGAATGAGACGGGGGTCTGCTGTCTGTGGGGAGAGGGCGAGGCACGCGGGCGTTGGGGCGACGTGTGCTCACCCGACTACATGCGCTGAACTGTTCTGCCCCGCAGTCTTTTCCTGGCAGGCACGGGAGACAGGAGGGCATGAACAGGGGGGTCGCTCTCGGAGAAGAAGGCGGCCCGCGAGCGCAGAGACGCTAAACTCATGCGTTCACAGTGTGGGCATGAGCCGCCGGCAAGCGCGTCATCCGCGTGGGCAACGCCCAGACATCCAACGCACTCCCCGTGTCAGTCATCTTCGTGCAGCGGGGCTCTGCACGTAGCACAGTGGTGAGGCATTAAAAAATGCCGGTAGCGCCGTGAAAACGGCGATTGGGAGGCTCTTTAACGGCGAGGGCCGGGCTCGTAGCAGTGAAAACCACTGGAAAGTTGCTCTGAGGCACGGTAAGGTGACCGCGGGAAGACGCTCTCAGGGCGCGCCGGATGGCGGGAAGCGGCCGGTTCGCGGAAGCGGGAGGCGGCGGCTCGACGACGGCGCGAAGGCGGCAGTCGGCGAGGGCGCGGGTGTTGCGAGGAACCGGCGAGTCAGCTGGGTCCGCTGCGGGGCCTCTTCGAAGGCGGCGAGCTTCTTTCGCGGCGAGCAGGCTTCTTGCGAGGATCAGTGAAGAGAAGTTTCAGTCGTCGCTGAAGGAGAAAGGACTGATGGCCTATGGCGAAACGTTCGCTTATATAGCACCTTACCCCGCCCCTTTTGGCGGGAATGTTCGCGCGCTCTCTTCCCATAGGCCGCGCAGCTGAGCCGCGCCGCCATTGGTTCAACAACTTGTCTATGAGTGAACCAATGACGGTGCAGTTACACTGCATTATTGAAAAGGCTTCAGTAGCGGGGAAAAAGGGAGACTTTTCCCCCATACGCAGTACGAGTGAAATATCGAAAGGGAACGAGGATAATGATTCCAGGAGTGAATTATGGGAAATGCAGTTCAGACAGGTGACAAAAATCCATGTTGGAGTGCCCTCTGGTGGCTAAACAGGGCACTCCAACTCATGATCATGACAGAATCCACGAGGCCTGGAACAAAATCATAATGGATGATGTTTTCTGTTATCTTCACTGACAATGGAAATTTACCATATGAAGTTTATCTAAGATAAAATGTTTTTCTACAGACACAAATGAGGAATGTTCCTCATATTAAACCACAGAAACTGAAATATGAGGGACAAATGACACAATGACCAGTGCTGCAAGTCAAATATTAAAACAAACAGCTAAATAAAATAAGCCTATAAAGGATATTTATATTATCAGTTTTAAAGCCTTCTTTTTATTGTTGCATGTGTGTATTAAAATATTTTCCCTGATAAAGAAGCTCAGTTTGTACTGCTGAAATGACACTCTTTACCACACGAGGTCTCCATCAGCACACTTACCAGTCTGTTGCCATATTAATAAATGAGGCTTTTATCATGCAGAAAATGTTATATATATATATATATATATATATATATATATATATATATATATATATATATATATATATATATATATATATATATATATATATATATATATATATATATATATGGAAACAGTTGTGCGGCACATGACTTCCATAGAATGGAAAACAATACTATGGAAGTCAATGGTGCCCCACAAGTGTTCTTCATTCTTCAACTGATCTTCCTTTGTGTTCAGCAGAAGAAATAAATTCATATAGGTTTGGAACAACTTGAGGGTGAGAATATGTGTTGACAGATTTTTCATTGCAAACTGTCCCTTTAAGATCTCTCTAAACCTTCTTCTCCACATAAACCACAGTTTGACGTACAGAAACAACTTAACATCTTAATGTGATGGTGGTTTAATACATGCATATGTATGATAGATAACATCATTGGAATCACTTTCAGAACTGCTGAAAGTGCTTTTCCTGCATCCTTGCACTATCGAATGAAAATGACAAAAGGGCTTTATAGGGTTAGTTAAATTTTGGGTTAGTATCCGCCGTATTTTGCAGTGTGGACGAAAAGCTATTTTAAGTGATAACGGTGTGCATTCAGGTTGAAGTTCCCACCGGGATAGAAACACACACACACGTCTGTCTTTGTGGTGACTCTCCATAGACGTAATGGTTTTTATACTGTACAAACTGTATATTCTATCCCCTTACACTAACCCTACCCCTAAACCTAACCATCACAGGAAACTGTCTGCATTTTTGCAGACACAGACAGACGAGCGGAAGTGACCGTGACTCAGATCCGCACCAACATTGTACAGCAGATGCACTGGGCTCAAGGAGCTTGTTCAGCCAAAATACAGTATATTTTGATTTTGTATAAGTAAACATTTGAAGTTTTTAAATAAATATATGAAATAAATAAATATTTCTTTGAAATCTAACCTCATCAGTTAATTCAAACCAAGGCTGCTTGGAGAGATAACAGGTAAAAAAAAAAATCAACATTCGAATTGCAAAACACCCATTATGAAAAACTCAACTCATTGTTGTGCTTCGAGTTCATCATTCAAGCGAAGTTGCTTTATTTGGCTTTGTTTTGCAACCTGCTCAAGTCACTGGTGTCTTTATAAAACTTGAGCAAATAACATGTAGACAACAGAGATACTGCTAATAGAGCTCTGGAGGTTGATGTCACGCAATCTAAACTCCGCCATTTTGGCAGGCCATGCAAACCGGACATGTTTAGACCTTACAAACCGTACTATTTCAACATGCTGGACAGCTGCTGTGTGCCAGGATGCCAGAACAGGCAGGGGAAAGCAAAGGGGAAATCATTTTATCATATTCCTAAGGATCGCGATAGACGACTGAAATGGTTCACTGCAATAAATTGTGCTCACCGACACAACAAAACAACAGATGGTTGTATTTGTATTTTTTGTCTTTTATCTCAGTATTCCAATAAGTGTTTGTATAAGGGTTTTTATGTTTAATAGTAACCCTAAAATGATATGAAACAGTTTAAAATGTTTTAAATAACTGGGCTGATAGGCTATATTTTCAGTATAATGTAACGTTACACATTATTCCACCGGTTACAATTGTGGCCGAACATAAAACAATTTTTCACACACGTTTCCATAAAAATTTCAAAAATAATTATTGATTATTTCAGGGGCAACTAATGACATCTCATTTGGATATTTTCATGTCTGGGAAAAAATTGGGATTAAACGGGTTAAGATATTATGACGTTTATGATGTCTACTGTATTCACAGTAATATAACGTTAGCTGTGCTGTATACCTACAAACAAGGACAGCTAGAGTCATACAATTTAATGATGCCAAATGAATACACAAAACAAAAGTAAATGCACTAATAGGCCTATAAAACAGTATTAATTCCATGAACACAAAGATATTCCAAACAAGGAGCCGATGGCAATAAACACAAACATGATGACAAACAGAACACAGGAGCTTTACAACAGATGTAAAGACATTGACCGACAACTACTGACTGAAACATTACATTTACATTACATTTATGCATTTGGCAGACGCTTTTATCCAAAGCGACTTACATTGCATTATACTATACATTTGTATCTGAGTATGTGCAATCCCTGGGATCGAACCCATGACCTTTGGCATTGCTAGTGCCACGCTCTAACCACTGAGCTACAGGAAAGCTACATAAGGGTATAAATACTGTACACAAAGCCAAGTGAAGGCAAGCCTGCAACATTACCCGGAAAAAAAAGCATAACGCTGCGGTACGCTTATCACCACGAATGCCGTTTTTGTCACAAATAGCAGGATTGATTATATACAACAGTTAAAAAAGAAGGTAATATTGTGTCATATTTTAGTCACAATATTGTCTGCTTTTGCGCAGTTTTGACAACGAAAATATTACCTATAAAGCCAGAGCAGTGGCTTTATAGGTAATATTTTCCACGCACACAATTTATAAAAAATAAACTTGGCGTAAATATGTACGCACCGTACGGACACAGACCGTGCGTACGCGCTCTTTAACTGGAGAGAGTGAAGTAATGAAGTAAACAGAATGATTTTAAACTTTTACATCTGATATACACATTTAGATAAAAATGCCTCTCTCCTTAATGGACTTAAGCACTAAAATTTCATGAAATCATAAGTTACAACATTTTTTATATTCATTTTAATAGAAATAATTTTAGGATGTGCTGCTTTTGAACACTTTTCCTGTGGCATGCTATGTTTTAATGTTTTAACGTCAGTGAGGATTGCTTGGCGCATATAATTAGCAAATAGCACAACTTGTTTTCCAAAAAAATATTTTTGTGCAAATAATCAATAATGCGCACTTGACTCTGTCTAAGCAGGTAGTATAATGAGAGAAGGACTCACTCAGTGATTGAACGGTCCATTGGCCGGATTCTATGTTGAATCAAATAAAATATTGCTTTCTAAAGCTACTAGGCCTATTTATAATATTTATTTGATGCTTTTCTCATTTAACACAATAATGACTTTAAATTATCTTTTAGAGGTAATTTCTCAGAGTGGTTTCAAAGGAAGAGGCACATTAAATAGATTTTTTAAAAGTGACCTAATTTGGCACTAAATCAATAAATAATCTAGACTAAGACTTAATGTAGAATTGTGGTTTATTAGATTGTTGACAAAACTTAAATAGTTTAAGTAAATGTGACTCAAAACAAGTAAAGAACAACTTGATACAATTAAGTTAAGTTTACTTAATTCAATTAAGGCAATGAGTATGCACAATTGAATTAAGTGAACTGAACAAATTTGTGTTTACGGTGAAAGTCCATAATCCATAATATTGTTTTCTCCAGTGAAAAAGCTGTTTTGTCTGAATCAGGAGAGAATTAGAGATCAAGCAATGTTCTCAAGCAAAAACTGTTCTTAACAAACAGGTTGGTGGGTTTTGAAGTGAGAGGACATCAAAAGCTAACTGTTGGATCAACTTAAAAAAATTAAGTTCCCTTTCAAGGGAACTTGCGTTGCGTCGAGAATGACGCTGTGGGGACGCTCTGCGTGATTGCATCATGAAGCACCAATGAAATCTGTCCAATGGCGTGACGGAAGGTGGGTGACATCATGACCAGGAAACTATAAAGCAAACCCAGACCAAACAATGTCAGCTTCTGTGCCTTCAGCAAGCGCTGTATGTGAAATTGTCTCTGTCTATTTATTGTTGTTTGTCCAGAAGCTTATATTTATCTAGACAGGAGTATAATGGTGAGCAAGCAGCAGTTTGAATCATGTGTTTCTTCCTGCACTCGCTGCTTCGAGTGGGGATACACATGATTTATGTGTTGTTTGTATGGGAGTGGAGCCTGCACGTCAGCTCTCATTTGGGCTGTCAGTATTCATTCATAAAAATGTCCCGACGTGTAAAAAAAGCATACACTATCAGGAGTTTTTTAGCTCCGCTCCCGTTGGCTTTATTCTCGAGGGAATAAAAGTCTAATGCAAGGCTCGGATCTTGCGTTTGCCGAGGCAGCACGTGGATTAAGGTCTGCAATAAAGATCAATGGCTCGGATCTCGCGTTTGCCGAGGCTGCATTTAATTTTGAGGAACTGAATGGTGAATTCCCGGGGGAAAATGGATAACACCTCATCATGCAGTGCCCATCTCCTTTTGGTGCTATTAGCTGAAGTCTCCTATTAAGACGAATCTGAGGATCATCGTTATCGCGAAGAAGGCTTCGGTGAAAAGGTTCTGACATCAGCGGTGTCAGACCTCTGAAGGCATCCCCTCTGGGGGAAATGGATTACACCTCATTTCATGGTGTCCATCTCCCTTCAGTGCCTTCAGGGAGCAATTCTGCCAACCCTGCCACCTCTGTGCTTTGGGGCGCAGAGGTCCCCAGCAAGTTCTAGTTCGGTTGTTCCCTGCCGGTCTCCCGTTTCAGGGCACTGAATTGGCTACTCAAGTTATGTCGGAGCCCAGTCTTGAGAGGCTGGTTCTCTTAGTACGAAGTCTTTTCGGGGTAAGATATATCTGAGGACCGTCATTATCTCCAAAAAGGCTGCGTGAGGGCAGTCCCCTCCAGGGGGAAGCGGTCGACACCTCATGACACGGTACTCATTTCCTTTCAGTGCCCTCAGGGGGCCATTCTGCCAACCCCGCCACCTCGTGTGCTTCGGGGCTCAGCGGTCTCCAGTGAGTTCTAGTTTCGGTTGTTTCCTGCTAGTCATCCGCTTCAGGGCACGAACTGGCTACTCAGAAACTCAGAAACTCGTTGTGTAACACTTACGACAGATGCTTCCCTCACGGGCTGGGGAGCAATCATGGTTGGTCGCTCGGAGTCTGTGGATGGCTTATCATTTCTCCTGGCACCTGGTGGTGATGATGCCTGGGCACCAGATTTAGGGAGTAGACATCCTGTCGAGACAGGGGCTGAGGCCCGGGGAATGGAGACTCCACCATGGGGTGGTGGAGCCCATATGGAGTTGCAGACGTGGCTAAGGCTGTGTCTGTACATGGTTTCCCTTATCATTCTACTCCTGGGAGTTCTGGAGAGCAGAGAATATGGGTTTGGCCTCCTGAGGAGGCCCAACTCGTAGACTCAGGTCTCTCAACTGAGATGTAAGACCATGCTAACTCCAGAGCTCCCTGCACAAGGAAACTGGCAGAAATCATCAGCAGGATCCAGTTACTGGCCGGCTGGTAGAGTGCTAGAATTTCTGCAGAATCGATTCTCTGCAGGGTTATCCCCCTTCACTCTAAGGGTTTACGTGGTGGCATAGCTGCTTACCATGCACCATTGGGTGGTGTCTTTGGGGAGAAACCCATTGGTGTTTCCTGTGTGGTGCGTTGGATCAGGAGTATGGCGGCTTTGGAAGCCTTTTTATAGGGGTATCCCTACAAGAGGTCTGTGATGTGGCGGGCTGGTCCTTTCCACACACATTCGTCAGGTTTTACAACCTAGATTTGGGCATCACCCCTGGGTCCCAGTTGCTTTGTCTTAGTTGTGCTCGCCTGATTTCACACAAGACAGGCACTGGTCAGTATGGCTGCGTGGGTATAAACATTCCCACAGCATCATTCTCAACGCAACGTGAGTTCCCTTGAAAGGAAAGTTGCATCACCCTGCCATACTTCCAGCATGCCTGTGAATGACTTGCTTCAGACAAATCTGAGGATCGTCATTATCGCAAAGAAGGCTTCGGTGAAAAGGTTCTGACATCAGTGGTGTCAGACCTCTGAGGGCATCCCCTCTGGGGGAAATGGATTACACCTCATTTCATGGTGTCCATCTCCCTTCAGTGCCTTCAGGGAGCAATTCTGCCAACCCCAGCTTATCAGAAGCTGACATTGTTTGGTCTGGGTTTGCTTTATAGTTTCCTGGTCATGACGTCACCCACCTTCCGTCATGCCATTGGACTGATTTCATAGGTGCTTCATGACACAATCATGCAGAGCGTTCCCACAGCGTCATTCTCCACGCAACGTCTCATTCCCTCTTCATGGAACTAAGGTTACAGTCATAATCGAGACGTTTTCTCAACTTAATTAATTACTACTTATCATCAATTCTGTCAGGACCACTATTGTCAAATATGATAGATAATGCATAGAGTTTGTATTGGCGGTATGGTTCTGTTCTGGGCAAGAACTCCCTGCGCATCCATGCAGCCTAGCATGGATAAGAGCAGGGAGAGCAGCAATAAACCCCCTAGGGTAAACAGAACAGGACCAACATGCAGATGTCATTAAATGTCATGATTTAATGTACACATATTTCGAGAATTAGTCTGATTCAGGGCCAATCCTGACTGAAGAGAGGAGGAGCTGGGGATGGAGGAGGGTAATTTGATATGATGATGATATGATCTGATATTATACTTTATTATCAGAACATGTCTGAAATTTTTCTTACATCACAGTATTTTCCATGTTTGCAACAACCATCTTTTACACAACATCACTTAATCCACACACAAAAAAAAAAAAAAAACATCGACCCTTACTGCATCCCACTACACAACACAGCACATTTACAGTACTCTTGATTTATGATTAAGTGTCTTATTTAGCTCAAGGATCGCCTGATGCACAAACAAATGTTTCAGTTTCAATTTTTTGAATCTTGGGATTCTGTACCTCCGATTTGATGGTAATAATTCAAACTCATTATGCAGGACATGATTAGGATCAGAAATTATATTATTAGCCAATCTTAACAGATTATTATAATAAGTTGTATCATATAACTTCTCTAAAGGCTGGCCAACAATCCTTGAGCAGATTTTTAATTGATTAAACAACTGTGTTTTTAACTTAACAGACAGACTTTTATACCAAATAGAGTTGCAATATTGCAATACACTCATTATTACAGACATAAAGAACAGAAGAATCTGTTTGCTTACGCCAAAAGACCTAAGACGGCGAAGAAAATAGATTCTCTGCTTTGTTCTTCTACAGAGAGCATCAATGTGATCTTTCCATGTTAACATATCATCGATCAATACACTTAAATACTTATAAGTTTTAACTTGCCTGATTTTACTTTCATGAATAAAAACAGGCATTATATGAGTATCCGATGTAGACCCAAATATAATCTCTTCTGTTTTACTTGTGTTAATGACTAGATCATTGTTCTCACACCACTCATGAAAATTAGTCACACCCTATTGATGAAACTCAGCACTGTCCGAATTGTTCAACGCAGATATTAACACGGTGTCATCAGAATACTTTAAAATATACTGATTTAACTTGTCAGTTCGACAGTCATCTGTATACAAGGTGAAAAGTATGGCAGAGCTAACACAACCTTGAGGTACTCCGACATTTGTTATGATAGCAGATGACAACGTTTTATTCACTTTAACTCTCTGAACTCTATTAGTGAGGAACGAGATATACCAGTGAATCAGATGGGGATTTACACCCAACTGTACAAGTTTTGACACCAATATATCAAACTTTATTGTATTGAATGCAGACGAGAAATCTAAAAACAAGGTTCTTACAGTTGTATCGGGTTTATCTAAATTTTTAGAGACAATATGCACCAGAGCAGCAACTGCATCTTCAGTATTACAACCTTTCTTATAGGCAAACTGCCAAGGATCGAGTTTATCTTTTACCATCTGAACTAAGTGCGGAAGTATCAGTCTTTCAAGACATTTCACAATTACTGAAGTAAGGGCTATTGGTCTAAAATCTTTGTATTCTCTTGGACATGGAACTTTAGGTAATGGTTTTATATATGCAGTCTTCCATAACACAGGGACAGTATTTGCTCCTGAGAAATGCAATAGCTGCTGATAATACTGAGGAGCTTATATATAGATGCCGTAATAGGCGTCATATTCCTATAGGTAGACATAAGTCACCTGGGAGTCAGCTGATGCAAGCTTGACTGACGTGACCTGCCAGAACTGACGCTAATGCTAGATCTTAATTTCACTAGGTCAATCACACTATTATTAGTGTTTGTTCAATCCCATTATTTACATCAGTCTAACTTAATTTTACCACATTCCAACTTAAATGTAGCCTGGGTGCCAGCCCGAACCCCGCCCACAACATTTTTTGGACGGGAAGTTCGGTCTGGACTGGATCCATTGTGGAGTAATTATGCTCGGCTCCCAGAAGGCCGAGCCAATCAAATTGCCAGGGCGGGCTTTAATCGATGATGGACAGGCTATCTGCGGTTACGTAACCACCCACGTCATCAAAGAGCGCTTGGGTTGAATTGGTTTTCACCAACGATGACTGCAGCTAGAGAAGTAAGATGTTTAGATTCCGCTATCACGTCTGTAATAAAAGAAATCGACAGCGCATTAATTTTAAAAGACGAACAAAGAACCGCAATCAAGGCATTTGTCGATGGGAAAGATGCGTTTGCCGTCCTTCCAACGGGATTCGGCAAAAGTTTAAGTACAAGTTCAACATACGTCACTTACTGCATTGCTCTGATTGGTTGTAGGTCTATCCAATTGAGTGCAGAGTTTTGTTTTTTTTACTGGTTCGGTTAAGACACGCCCCATAATTCAAGTGCAATGGAGCAGTATCAGACTCACATTCTGCCTAGAATATGAGTATGACGAAGTCAGGCTAACTTAAATGTGTTAATTTTACTCAAATCATTTTTTAAAAATTGCCTGCAATTAAAAACCTAATTTTTAAACATAAATTGCTTAAAACACAAAGAAACAACATATTGCTTTGAGAATAAACTTTTATTGCTTCAAAATCAAAGCAGACAAAGCATGTAGAAAAGCTTGAAGTCATGAACCCAATTTCAACATATTTTTATTTAAAAGGACAACAGATGTCAAATTATTATTATTTTATGTGCAATTTTTCCTCTCTGAAAGCTGATGGGACATGCTGGTCACCATATTTTAAGAAAGATCCACATGAATGCATAATAGTTGTGGATATATGTGCACAAGCTGCAGGCGAAGCATTTGTAACCCCTGGTCTACATCACACGTGTGATCTTCATGGTGATGGCCTTCAGAGATTTCCAGTTTTTCTTCCAGTGGTGCCAGTGTGGCCCAAAATGCACACTGTCATCCTCTTTCCCCCACAAATACAGACCAGTGGGGCATGTGTGATCACAATCTTTAAACCAAAACCCTCCCATATTGTGTTGTAAAGCACAGTTATTTTTCCAAAGGTCTTGGTCTTTATCAAAGGTGGTGAACTTCATTCCATTTTGGTAACTCAAAGAGTCACCTGCAGAAAGGAGAAACTTTCATTATAGAGACACTTTCATTTAGACAAATAATATAAAATGACTTAAAAAGCATTAGTTTAAACATGGATTAAAACATTCTATTCCTCCATTACAATAATCCAGTTTGTGTAGATTAAACATTTGCAGATAGTTTTACCTGCTCCTCCATCTACAAAGCCGCTGACATGCAGTTTGTACCCATCAGCCTCAGAATCCACAGAGAAGGACTCGTACACAGCGTAAGCCTTCGTCCCATCAAAGTCCTCCAGATCTACTCTCAGTTTATACCGATTCCTGCGTGTCAGCAGGTGAAGAAACTCTAAACCTGTTAAAAAAAAAATGAAATGAAACCAGTTTAGGCTCACTAATGCCCAAATAAATCTGCATTTATACTATAGTCCAGATTAAGAGTACGTTTACATGACAATATTGTTTTCTTTTGCATTTTTTTGTTTACATGGATCTGCAGAAATTACTAAAAGCACTTTATTATGCTACCAGGCAGTAGTTGACGATGTACGGAGCCCTAATCCTGACATAGAAGAAAAAAAACATTATATCGTGGCCACGAATTAGGAATTCGTTCCCACGATTTAACAATACGTGCGCACGTTTTATTAACTCGTTCCCTCGATTTAGTTAAATCGTTCCCACGTTTTATTAACTCGTTCCCTCGATTAAGCTAAATCGTTCCCACGTTTTATTAATTCGTTCCCTCGATTTAGCTAGTTAAATCGTTCCCTCGTTTTATTAATTCGTTCCCTCGATTTAGCTAAATCGAGGGAACGAATTAATAAAACGTGGGAACGATTTAACTAAATCGAGGGAACGAGTTAATAAAACGTGCGCACGTATTGTTAAATCGTGGGAACGAATTCCTAATTCGTGGCCACGATATAATTTTTTTTTTCTTCTATGTCAGGATTAGGGCTCCGTAACGATGTGACTTTGCATGACTTTTTTTTTTTTTTTTTTTATTTTACACTGAGACAAAACTTCCACTTTGAAATCGTTCTCAAACGTTTGCATCTTCAGATTCCCAAAATCGTGTAAAAAAAAAAAAAAAAAAAAAAAAAACGACCAAAATGCATCAAAAGTTTTCCATTTGTCGAGTAAACGGCCCCTTTCCATGTGTCTGATTGTTTATATTTCACTGTTTGCTTTTTTTGCCCAAAACATCACAAAAACACTCACCCAGCCAGTGTTCGCCTTCTTTATTACCAAAACCCCGTTTATAACTGTCCCATGGCCTATAGAAATTCACCTCGCCGTCCATTCGCCTGAGAATCACCTGAAACATTTATAAATCATTCATTGCTTTCACTCATCATTTCACATCATTCATCTTTTATAAATTAAGGTTTAAAGCATTAAAAAAAGCTTTTTATTTTTAAAGTTGACAGGTTTCTTTAGCAACGAATGTAAATTCTGTTGTGTGATTCCTGAGCCACTAGCGTCACCAAACGCCTGACAGTCTGTTATGGAACTATTACAGTTTTTTCCAACTGCTTACACACAAAATCTTTTCATGTTACACGATTTTTGAAGCCTGACACTCAAACAGCAGAACCATACACACAATCTGCAAAACCGCACACTTATTCTCAGCCTTTGACTCATTTTTCAATTTCATAAAACACTTTTTGCAATACACACACAATTCTCTATGTAACACACAAAAATCTTGATTTCCTTTTTCAAACACAACCAATCAAAATGCCACACTAATTCATCAGTGCCTCACACTAACTCCTCACATGCACAAACACGTATTGCTTTACTTAACACCAACCAATCATGGCATTAGAATAGGCCTATAAATTAGTATTTAAAAATAGTAATATTTTTCAACATCTCTCTGCCAATTACTTTCAATCTTGTACAGAAATGTACAGCTTATGTGTGTATATGATATATCCAAAAATAGAATATTATGGCAAATGTGTTTGCAAAGTAAGACAAATGTTTGCTTTTAAGTCCAGTTTGTGATATTTTGAATGCAGTTCTTTATTTTGCAAGATGTGAGGCATTTTGCATTTTGTGTGTGTAATTCTTGGATTTGTGTGTAAAGTTTTGAAAAAAAAAGAGAAAAAGTTTTGAAAATGTGTGTTAGCAGTTGGAAAAAACTGTAAATTAAGTAATAATAATAATAATAATAATAAAAGTAAAATAAACAAAGACAAATAAAAGCACTAAGTGACAATTAGGATAATGGTTTACAATAGTATATGTTTACATTTATGCATTTGGCAGACACTTTTATCCAAAGCGACTTACATTGCATTATACTATACATTTGTATCTGAGTATGTGCAATCCCTGGGATCGAACCCATGACCTTTGGCATTGCTAGTGCCACGCTCTAACCACTGAGCCACAGGAATATGTTACTATAAAATATGCAAATTGTATGATTCACGCTGGGGTTCATCTGCTAATGAAATAAGGTCTCAAGATAAAACACTCTTGCTCAGATTGAAACTCTTACCGTCCAGTGGCCTTTGCTGTGATTTTCTCCGCTGGGGATCATGTCACAGTAGATCTGCACCGGTCCATCTATTGAGGAGACGGTGTACACGCCACTGCTGGTTTTCCCACTTGAATAAACATCAGAGCAGTCAGTGGCAAGAAAGCAATTAGAGTTGACCACTTCAGTCCCCATCAACACGGGAAACACCGCAGACAAACACAGCAACACCTGAGAGACACACAAAACTCAAGATCTGCTGTTTGACATCTGACTTAAACACTTACATTGTTACACACAAAAACTCACAATCATGTTTGCAAAGTTCCTTCAGAGGTTCAGCTCAGAGGATTAGGTGGGATGTTCAGGCGGACGGTGTGTCTTTAAATATTTCTCTGACTTACAGGATCCTCCTCTGTATTTGCAAAAAAAAAAAAAAAAACACCTAAAGCTTTTTTTTTTTTTGGCAACCTGCTTTATCATCTTCAGCTGAAAGTGAGATTATCTGGAACCGATTGCAACAGACTCCAACATTTTGTGCGTGTGCGTCTCTTACCTGGGGAACACATGGCACCAGGATGCACTATGGGAAGAAGGTGAGCCGGCGGAGGCAGTGTGATGCTTTGGACAATGTTCTGCTGGGAAACCTTGGGTCCTGCCATCCATGTGGATGTTACTTTGACACGTACCACCTACCCAACACAATATTAGGAAGGTGGTCATAATGTTATTCCTAATTGGTGTATACCGTATATGTTGATTTTGTACTTTGAAATCCATTTTGAAAGAAATAAAATCAATTTAAAAATATAATATGTGTTACTCTGAAATCTAACCTCAATAGTTAAATCAGCAGAAGTTCACCCAAGGCTGCTTGGAGAGATAATAGGTTGAAAAATGAAACATTTGAATTTCAAAACATCTGTTATGAAAAAGTCAACTCATTGTCAGAGTCACTGTTGTGCTTCAAGTTCATCATTCTAGCGAAGTTGCTTTTTTGCTGTGTTTTGCAACCTGCTCAAGTCACTGATATCTTTTTAAAACTTTGCCCATGTCTAACCCATATGGTTTGGCCAAGAGGGTGCATATGTATTTCGCCATTCAGAAACCATAGATTACCTATGTGAATACTACCTTGGGCCCATGTAGACAGCGTATATGGTACTGATTGTGGTTGCTCAGATCTGATAATAGCCTCTCAAAGTATACTCAGCTCCTGTTGCAGCTCATGATTGGCCTCCTCCAACTGTCTGACAGCAGAGCAGAGCTCTTGTAGTTGCTGCACATGTTGAAAACAGTCAGGAAGACTAATAGACAACAATAAATATGGACAGCGTATAAATAATATACTTATATGCAGTATATGTTGATTCTGTACAAGTAGGCTAAACATTTGAAATAAATTAATTAAATAAATTAAAAAATATGATATGTGTTTCTTTGAAATCTAACCTCAATAGTTAATTCAACAGAAGTTCACCAAAGGCTGCTTGGAGAGATAATAGGTCAAAAATTCAACATTTGAATTTCAAAACATCTGTTATGAAAAAGTCAACTCATTGTCAGAGTCATTGTTGTGCTTCAAGTTCATCATTCTAGCGAAGTTTTGCATCATTTTGCTTTGTTTTGCAACCTGCTCAGGTCAGTGGTATCTTTAAAACTTGAGCAAATAACATGAGATACTGCTAATATAATACAATTTAATGATGTCAAATGAGAAGTATACAAAACTGACAAAAGTAAATGCTCTAATATAAAACACTTATTTTTCACCCAATGTTCACCTAAACATTTGAAAACAAAGATTTACAAAGCTGTCAGTAATATAACGGTATTTATTCCATGAACACATAAACACAAACATGATGACAAACAAAATAAAGGAGATTTACAACAGATGTAAAGACAACGACCGATGGGAACCATGGATGGCCTCCATTTTTATATATATATATATATATATATATATATATATATATATACACACACATACATACATATATAGCGCTTTTACAGTATATATACACATATATAAGCAGCTTTTCAGTGATAACAGGAACATATTTATATATATTTCTTTATATATCACTGTTATCACAATAATTTCCAGCTCTTGTTCTTCAGCATACAGATAGGCTGTAACTTTGTGCTAGTTCTGTTGTTCAGCAGATTTATTGTTGAGATATGACTTCCCTTTAACTCTGCATGCTTTCTTTATATGCCCAGTCTTTCCACAATTGTGACTTTTAGAATTTTTAAAATAACATTCCTGAGCATTGTGGTTTTTGCCTTTACAACAATAGCATAATTGTCTCTGGTGAAGAACAGTCTTTTCATTTACCTTATGCACCCTTCCTGCTGTTTTCCTCAGTTGTTGCGTGTCACGATCTGCAGTCTCCATGCTGAGAACAATTTCAAGCGCACGTGCAAAAGTGAGCGTGTCTTCAATCTTCGTTGACATGCTTCACTTTGGATTCCGATAAAACAAAGCAATCACGTAGAGCCTCGTCCAAACTTGCACCAAAGTCACACTTCGACGCACATTGTTCAGCAACATACTGGGACACAGTTTCATGGGGCTTTTGGACACAGCATTGAAATCGGTAACATTTAGCTATTATCAACGGCTAAAATTGGCCTTAAAAATATTCACAGTTTCTTCAAATGTTTTATCCTTTGGCTGAAACAGATTCCGTAGTATTCCATATGTGGAAGCTCCCACAGCAATCATCCATGTCATTTGCAATCATGAACAGTTCCACTCGTCACTTACACTAGATAACGTTACATAAAGCACCATCACTTCAGAAGAATTATATTTGAAACTAGACCTCTGAGTAATTGATATTGATATAAATTACAGCAACACCTCCCCATTTGCCTTTCAGACGAAGCTTGTGTTTATAACAGTAACCTTGAGGGGTGGACTCATTTAAAATAATGTAATTGTCTGGACACAAGTGTTACTGGTATTGTCCATAAATAGCTTTGTTTTTATTCCATTCACCTTGTTGAGCGTATGAAGTTGCACCAGATTAATTATACTATATCATCTGGACTTAGCCAGGTTTCTGTCAAACACAGCACATCTAGGCTATGATCTGTAATCATATCATTTACAACAAGTGCTTTTGAAGAAAGGGATCTAAGATTCAGCAACCCAAGCTTTATCATTTGTTCATCTGTGTTATATCTGTTTTTTATCTGTTGAACATCAATTAAATTTTTACCCTTAAATGGGTTTGGGAGTTTTTTGTTTTTACTAAATCTGGGTACAGACACAGTTTCTATGTTATAATATCTAGGTGAAAGGGTTTCTATGTGTTGGGATTTATCTGACTTCTGTGACATGAGGCAGCTAGCAGACGGTCAGTTTAGCCAGTCTGTCTGCTTCCTGACCTGGGCCCCAGTTTGTCATATTTCAGCTCTAAGACTATGTGCCATATTACTAGAAAGAAGAGCGGCACCATCCCAGGAAGGATGGATACCATCTCTTTTCAACAGGTCAGGTCTGCCCCAAAAACATTTCCAATTGTCTATAAACCCTATATTATTCTGCGGACACCACTTAAACAGCCAGTCATTAATTGATGACAGCCTGCTAAGTACCTCATCACTCCAGCGAACAGGAAGGGGGCCAGAGCAAATTACAGTGTCTGACATCGTACTTGCGAGCTCACACACCTCTTTAAAGGTGACCTATTATGCCCCTTTTGACAAGATGTAATATAAGTCTCTGGTGTCCCCAGAATGTGTCTGTGAATTTTCAGCTCAAAATACCCCACAGATCATTTATTATAGCTTGTCAAATTTGCCCCGTTTGGGTGTGAGCAAAATCAAGCTGTTTTTGTGGGTGGGTTGCTTTAAATGCAAATGAGCTAGTGCTCGCCGCCCCCAAGCTCGCTCGTCATTCCAATACACAATACAGCTGCTAACACAGCTAATATAGCTCGCAAAATGGATCATTAAACTGTTCTTGATGCAGCATATAACAGAGGTATAGCATGTATTTTCTGTATGTTTGCTAAAATTCGATTCTGAATGATTCTGAAAGCGTGATATGGTTAAGGTGGCTAAAGCTACAGAGAGACTCGATAACAATGAATGCTTGGTGTGTTCCGGGCTTTAGAGTATTTACGATTAGCATTAGCCAGCACTTTTAAATTTGCTTTGATGTCAGGCACTCTGGCTCCCGGCAAACATGTGACTATGGTGGCTGGTGTCTCTATTTTCAAGTTCAGTGTAATAGAATCACAAATAACTAGGGCACTTTCAATAGGATTCTCAGTGGGTGCATCACTGAGTGGAGAAAACGAGTTTGAAGTTCTAATTGGAAGGGAACAGCGGTGTTTTGCCCCGCAACTATGCCGTCTCACAGTCACCCACTACAACCAGAACCGAACAATGTACAGGGTTCACTAAGCTAGTCACATCCAAAACATACTATTCTTGATTAAAGTTTGGATGCGTGTCTCTAATTCTGAAATCTTCTCCATCAGCCTGACTATTTCCCTGCATTTATGAAATGCGAATCCTTCATCGTGGACTTCATCGTGATGGACTGAAGTCGTGTGGATTAAGGACACATGCAGAACAGCAAAGGTTTCTTCTCTGCGATCCATGTGCTGAATTCACAGCTCATCTGGTTGTCTGCGTCCTGCATCCGGAGGTCAGCAGAGGACAGAAAGTGCAGTGGGCGATGAAACATTTAAAGAGTTTCAAAACATCAGAGTCATTGTTGTGCTTCAACTTATTGCGATGGTAAGCCTAACTTGATTATCTTTCAGTGAATCAGCTGTCAAAGAAGGAGAAGTTGGTTCATTTTGCAACCCACTCAGATGACTTGTATCTTTGTTAGAAAACTTTAGCAAATAACCAGTAGACAGCAGAGATACTGCTTATACAGTGCAATTTAATGATGGCAAATGAGAAGTCCAAAACTGACTAAATTACTAAATTTAAAATGCTTCATTTCTCCAATATTCACTCAAAATGAATTTGAAACCAGAAATTGTGTATCTTTCCATTTACAAATCTAAATTTGACTCTGACATGCTGCTCAGAAGTCAGCCTCATCAATCATCAGTCCATACCTGGTTACAGTCCAGATAAACCAGATAAATAATACAGCTATATATATTTCAACAGGGTTTTACATTTTAGAATAATCTGTTTCTAGTTTACTCTCATACGTTATCATTTTAGATACAGTAATAAACAGGGTTTCTGTGGGTCTTGATTCACCCTTCCACAAAATAAGGCCTTAAAAAGGTCTTAAATCTAGTGTAGATAGTATTAAATTCATAAAGGCATGACATTCAATGTTGCTGTTACAATATAGCCAGACGGAGACAGCAGGTAAAAGTTAAGGCGGTTTATTATGGAATTACATTTGATCCAAAAATAATGAACGTAACTTTTCAAAAAAACTAATAAAAATATAAATTGAAACTGAATAAAATGTCTTTGAAACTTAAAAAAATAAATCGCAGGCAAAATGTTTGACTTTGTTTTTAATACACTGCATGTTTTGCTAACAGTTTCTTTTCTTTCTTTCACTGATCTTTACTTCCAAAAGCATTTCCAGAGTTTTCATTTATGCTTCTGAAGTTTTCGTTTACGATCCCAGAGTTTTCGTTCGTCTTTCTGGCACAAATCTCTCGCGGGGGCGGGGCCAGCAGTGGTGTGTACTCATTGGCTACTGGGTTTTTGATTGACAGCTTCTACTTGACCTGGAAGTGAAGACGTCAGCGTTGTGTTTACAATTACATGTGTGGAGGTGAGCGTCTGTAAGCGGCTTCTTATTTCATTTAAAGATATGAGTTTTGTTTTTGAATTTTATCTGTATTTATCTGCGGCTTCTACTTTGTCGACATAAACTTTTAGGAGCGTGAGAGATCAAACGCGAGAGAAAATGAATGTCTTGAGGTTTAATTGTACATTAAAGGTTATAATACTGAAGATATTGCATAATGTCCAGTGTTTTTGGAGAATATTTGATTATTTCTGATGATTCTTCTCTATTGTTGGGTCTGATTAGGTTGTGCTTTTACAATTTAAAGAGAATACTAGTATCATATACATGTATATATTCAGCCATCAAGAAAGTCTCACTCCAACCAGGTAATCAAGGTTGGCAACCATGGCCATCACTCTACCCATTGTTAGCATATGCACATACACCATCACAATTAATGATCACTCAATTCTGAAGGATTCAAACAATATGAAAATAACAGTCGTGGCTTGCTGTAAGACGGTATAGATCTCAAAGGGCATTTCAGTACTCCACACAAAGAATGATCTTGTTGCCATTTTTTATCATTCTAATAATTTTATTTAGTTATTTTATTTAGTTAACATTATCATCTAACATATAAAAGTAGATTTTTTTTAACAATCATCAACTGTTTCAATTGTGACTTACATAAAAAAAACAGTTGAATAAATGTAAATGAAAATATGAATCAATTCAAATAAACTTAAATTCTTTATTGTCACTACAGCATACACACAAGTATCAAAGTAAAAGTGTTGGATGCAATTATGTTGTGAAAGGAACGACCAGAATCCACAAAACACTAACTGCATATTCATGTAATGCACAGTATTCTCATGATATACAGTACATTACTATAAAAATGCACAAGCACCTATTATAGAATACATGTGTAAAATTCATAAAATTCATTTTATTACCATTTTTTTTTTTTAAATATAGTGAATAAACTGTATTAATGAATGGAATGAAATGTTCATGTTGTCTGAATACATTTTGGTTTGACTGTATGACTTTCATTCTCCACATAAGCACAAATATCTTTAAGAAAATAGTCCATCTCTGTGAGCCCATAAGTGGACTGTAACCCATACACGTATGATGGTTGGTGGGAAACGACTGTTAATAATTAAAACAGTTCAAATTATTAGTATTTTTCTCATCTATTGTTTCACTTCAGAAGACATTGATTCATCCACTGGGGTTGCATGGATTACTCAAAGGACTCGAAGACATGTATTATTTTCCTAAAAATCCTAATTCATGTTTATCTGTAGAAAGAAAGTAATATGCATCATGGACGGCATGAGGGTGAGTAAAATATATGAGAATTTTTTGGGGGTGAACTATCACTAACATTCATATGTTGTTGGTATGCTAATCCAAGATCAGTATGGACTAATAAGAATAAAGTACAACCTCTTGTGTGTTTGTGAACTGTGTCTTGTTTTAATCTAGAGCTCCAAAAAAATTAAAATATTTGCATAATATCAGATGTCTGAAGATCAAGATCCCAGTCAGTCAAAGGTGATGTGTCTGAACAAAATAAGATTCTTGTCTGATGGGGAGTGGATCTCTGGGGCTACCACTCCCTCCTCTGGGTCAGCATCAGAATTTTGTTAATGGAAAAGTTGCTCCACTTCCTGGAAAATAAGAAATCAGATCATCTGACCACCCATATTTATTTTTTGGTCTTTATTACAATGCAAACAGAAAATACAGGAAATATGCACACAAAAAAATCAGAACAAAATGGATTCTATAAGCAAAAATCAGTATTTAACGTGACCTCCTAGACTTCCAGTTTTTTCAAAGGAGAAACTTCTGATCAGATTTTGAAAGTTTTCTTGGCCTTCCAGTCATTTTCCATTCCATTTAGGTTTGAGAGAGCCAGGTTCTCACTATTACTCAAGTGTAAGGAGAGGTCACTAAATAGCCACTTTAGCCTGTAGAAGTCTTTTTTTTTTTTTTCTGTTTTTTAATAATGCTTACAAATTTAAAATTTATCCTGGTCATATTCTAATAAGAAGTCTGAAAAAAAATTATATGGTCACTATACCATTGCTAAAATAACATCTAATGGTGTCCTAAGACTTTTGCACAGTACTTTATATGTATTATTATAAAAGACTACCTTTTCCCCTTTAAATATGATCTAATCCAAGGCTGTATGTACAGTACATAACCAGATCCTGTAATGATTGGGTTAAATCAAGACAACACTGCTGTAAAGTGGGCTCTAAATGAGCTCTAAAATACCTCTCCATCTGAAAAAGCAAGTAATGTTACTTATATTGATTTTGTAAACGTAAAAAATACTAACTTACCGCGAGTATCCAGATAACGACGATGATTGATGATAATGATGATTATATCATTCGTCTGTGCTAGGCCTAAGAAATCATCTCACCATAGTAGCAGCAGATACCGATAAAATAATAAAAACGCCTATCTTTACATCACTAAAATGAAATAAGAAGCCGCTTACAGACGCTCACCTCCACACATGTAATTGTAAACACAACGCTGACGTCTTCACTTCCAGGTCAAGTAGAAGCTGTCAATCAAAAACCCAGTAGCCAATGAGTACACCGATGGGGACCGATGGGAACCATGGATGGCCTCCATTTTTATATATATATATATATATATATATACACACACATACATACATATATAGCGCTTTTACAGTATATATACACATATATAAGCAGCTTTTCAGTGATAACAGGAACATATTTATATATATTTCTTTATATATATCACTGTTATCACAATAATTTCCAGCTCTTGTTCTTCAGCATACAGATAGGCTGTAACTTTGTGCTAGTTCTGTTGTTCAGCAGATTTATTGTTGAGATATGACTTCCCTTTAACTCTGCATGCTTTCTTTATATGCCCAGTCTTTCCACAATTGTGACTTTTAGAATTTTTAAAATAACATTCCTGAGCATTGTGGTTTTTGCCTTTACAACAATAGCATAATTGTCTCTGGTGAAGAACAGTCTTTTCATTTACCTTATGCACCCTTCCTGCTGTTTTCCTCAGTTGTTGCGTGTCACGATCTGCAGTCTCCATGCTGAGAACAATTTCAAGCGCACGTGCAAAAGTGAGCGTGTCTTCAATCTTCGTTGACATGCTTCACTTTGGATTCCGATAAAACAAAGCAATCACGTAGAGCCTCGTCCAAACTTGCACCAAAGTCACACTTCGACGCACATTGTTCAGCAACATACTGGGACACAGTTTCATGGGGCTTTTGGACACAGCATTGAAATCGGTAACATTTAGCTATTATCAACGGCTAAAAATTGGCCTTAAAAATATTCACAGTTTCTTCAAATGTTTTATCCTTTGGCTGAAACAGATTCCGTAGTATTCCATATGTGGAAGCTCCCACAGCAATCATCCATGTCATTTGCAATCATGAACAGTTCCACTCGTCACTTACACTAGATAACGTTACATAAAGCACCATCACTTCAGAAGAATTATATTTGAAACTAGACCTCTGAGTAATTGATATTGATATAAATTACAGCAACACCTCCCCATTTGCCTTTCAGACGAAGCTTGTGTTTATAACAGTAACCTTGAGGGGTGGACTCATTTAAAATAATGTAATTGTCTGGACACAAGTGTTACTGGTATTGTCCATAAATAGCTTTGTTTTTATTCCATTCACCTTGTTGAGCGTATGAAGTTGCACCAGATTAATTATACTATATCATCTGGACTTAGCCAGGTTTCTGTCAAACACAGCACATCTAGGCTATGATCTGTAATCATATCATTTACAACAAGTGCTTTTGAAGAAAGGGATCTAAGATTCAGCAACCCAAGCTTTATCATTTGTTCATCTGTGTTATATCTGTTTTTTATCTGTTGAACATCAATTAAATTTTTACCCTTAAATGGGTTTGGGAGTTTTTTGTTTTTACTAAATCTGGGTACAGACACAGTTTCTATGTTATAATATCTAGGTGAAAGGGTTTCTATGTGTTGGGATTTATCTGACTTCTGTGACATGAGGCAGCTAGCAGACGGTCAGTTTAGCCAGTCTGTCTGCTTCCTGACCTGGGCCCCAGTTTGTCATATTTCAGCTCTAAGACTATGTGCCATATTACTAGAAAGAAGAGCGGCACCATCCCAGGAAGGATGGATACCATCTCTTTTCAACAGGTCAGGTCTGCCCCAAAAACATTTCCAATTGTCTATAAACCCTATATTATTCTGCGGACACCACTTAAACAGCCAGTCATTAATTGATGACAGCCTGCTAAGTACCTCATCACTCCAGCGAACAGGAAGGGGGCCAGAGCAAATTACAGTGTCTGACATCGTACTTGCGAGCTCACACACCTCTTTAAAGGTGACCTATTATGCCCCTTTTGACAAGATGTAATATAAGTCTCTGGTGTCCCCAGAATGTGTCTGTGAATTTTCAGCTCAAAATACCCCACAGATCATTTATTATAGCTTGTCAAATTTGCCCCGTTTGGGTGTGAGCAAAATCAAGCTGTTTTTGTGGGTGGGTTGCTTTAAATGCAAATGAGCTAGTGCTCGCCGCCCCCAAGCTCGCTCGTCATTCCAATACACAATACAGCTGCTAACACAGCTAATATAGCTCGCAAAATGGATCATTAAACTGTTCTTGATGCAGCATATAACAGAGGTATAGCATGTATTTTCTGTATGTTTGCTAAAATTCGATTCTGAATGATTCTGAAAGCGTGATATGGTTAAGGTGGCTAAAGCTACAGAGAGACTCGATAACAATGAATGCTTGGTGTGTTCCGGGCTTTAGAGTATTTACGATTAGCATTAGCCAGCACTTTTAAATTTGCTTTGATGTCAGGCACTCTGGCTCCCGGCAAACATGTGACTATGGTGGCTGGTGTCTCTATTTTCAAGTTCAGTGTAATAGAATCACAAATAACTAGGGCACTTTCAATAGGATTCTCAGTGGGTGCATCACTGAGTGGAGAAAACGAGTTTGAAGTTCTAATTGGAAGGGAACAGCGGTGTTTTGCCCCGCAACTATGCCGTCTCACAGTCACCCACTACAACCAGAACCGAACAATGTACAGGGTTCACTAAGCTAGTCACATCCAAAACATACTATTATTGATTAAAGTTTGGATGCGTGTCTCTAATTCTGAAATCTTCTCCATCAGCCTGACTATTTCCCTGCATTTATGAAATGCGAATCCTTCATCGTGGACTTCATCGTGATGGACTGAAGTCGTGTGGATTAAGGACACATGCAGAACAGCAAAGGTTTCTTCTCTGCGATCCATGTGCTGAATTCACAGCTCATCTGGTTGTCTGCGTCCTGCATCCGGAGGTCAGCAGAGGACAGAAAGTGCAGTGGGCGATGAAACATTTAAAGAGTTTCAAAACATCAGAGTCATTGTTGTGCTTCAACTTATTGCGATGGTAAGCCTAACTTGATTATCTTTCAGTGAATCAGCTGTCAAAGAAGGAGAAGTTGGTTCATTTTGCAACCCACTCAGATGACTTGTATCTTTGTTAGAAAACTTTAGCAAATAACCAGTAGACAGCAGAGATACTGCTTATACAGTGCAATTTAATGATGGCAAATGAGAAGTCCAAAACTGACTAAATTACTAAATTTAAAATGCTTCATTTCTCCAATATTCACTCAAAATGAATTTGAAACCAGAAATTGTGTATCTTTCCATTTACAAATCTAAATTTGACTCTGACATGCTGCTCAGAAGTCAGCCTCATCAATCATCAGTCCATACCTGGTTACAGTCCAGATAAACCAGATAAATAATACAGCTATATATATTTCAACAGGGTTTTACATTTTAGAATAATCTGTTTCTAGTTTACTCTCATACGTTATCATTTTAGATACAGTAATAAACAGGGTTTCTGTGGGTCTTGATTCACCCTTCCACAAAATAAGGCCTTAAAAAGGTCTTAAATCTAGTGTAGATAGTATTAAATTCATAAAGGCATGACATTCAATGTTGCTGTTACAATATAGCCAGACGGAGACAGCAGGTAAAAGTTAAGGCGGTTTATTATGGAATTACATTTGATCCAAAAATAATGAACGTAACTTTTCAAAAAAACTAATAAAAATATAAATTGAAACTGAATAAAATGTCTTTGAAACTTAAAAAAATAAATCGCAGGCAAAATGTTTGACTTTGTTTTTAATACACTGCATGTTTTGCTAACAGTTTCTTTTCTTTCTTTCACTGATCTTTACTTCCAAAAGCATTTCCAGAGTTTTCATTTATGCTTCTGAAGTTTTCGTTTACGATCCCAGAGTTTTCGTTCGTCTTTCTGGCACAAATCTCTCGCGGGGGCGGGGCCAGCAGTGGTGTGTACTCATTGGCTACTGGGTTTTTGATTGACAGCTTCTACTTGACCTGGAAGTGAAGACGTCAGCGTTGTGTTTACAATTACATGTGTGGAGGTGAGCGTCTGTAAGCGGCTTCTTATTTCATTTAAAGATATGAGTTTTGTTTTTGAATTTTATCTGTATTTATCTGCGGCTTCTACTTTGTCGACATAAACTTTTAGGAGCGTGAGAGATCAAACGCGAGAGAAAATGAATGTCTTGAGGTTTAATTGTACATTAAAGGTTATAATACTGAAGATATTGCATAATGTCCAGTGTTTTTGGAGAATATTTGATTATTTCTGATGATTGTTCTCTATTGTTGGGTCTGATTAGGTTGTGCTTTTACAATTTAAAGAGAATACTAGTATCATATACATGTATATATTCAGCCATCAAGAAAGTCTCACTCCAACCAGGTAATCAAGGTTGGCAACCATGGCCATCACTCTACCCATTGTTAGCATATGCACATACACCATCACAATTAATGATCACTCAATTCTGAAGGATTCAAACAATATGAAAATAACAGTCGTGGCTTGCTGTAAGACGGTATAGATCTCAAAGGGCATTTCAGTACTCCACACAAAGAATGATCTTGTTGCCATTTTTTATCATTCTAATAATTTTATTTAGTTATTTTATTTAGTTAACATTATCATCTAACATATAAAAGTAGATTTTTTTTTAACAATCATCAACTGTTTCAATTGTGACTTACATAAAAAAAACAGTTGAATAAATGTAAATGAAAATATGAATCAATTCAAATAAACTTAAATTCTTTATTGTCACTACAGCATACACACAAGTATCAAAGTAAAAGTGTTGGATGCAATTATGTTGTGAAAGGAACGACCAGAATCCACAAAACACTAACTGCATATTCATGTAATGCACAGTATTCTCATGATATACAGTACATTACTATAAAAATGCACAAGCACCTATTATAGAATACATGTGTAAAATTCATAAAATTCATTTTATTACCATTTTTTTTTTTAAATATAGTGAATAAACTGTATTAATGAATGGAATGAAATGTTCATGTTGTCTGAATACATTTTGGTTTGACTGTATGACTTTCATTCTCCACATAAGCACAAATATCTTTAAGAAAATAGTCCATCTCTGTGAGCCCATAAGTGGACTGTAACCCATACACGTATGATGGTTGGTGGGAAACGACTGTTAATAATTAAAACAGTTCAAATTATTAGTATTTTTCTCATCTATTGTTTCACTTCAGAAGACATTGATTCATCCACTGGGGTTGCATGGATTACTCAAAGGACTCGAAGACATGTATTATTTTCCTAAAAATCCTAATTCATGTTTATCTGTAGAAAGAAAGTAATATGCATCATGGACGGCATGAGGGTGAGTAAAATATATGAGAATTTTTTTGGGGTGAACTATCACTAACATTCATATGTTGTTGGTATGCTAATCCAAGATCAGTATGGACTAATAAGAATAAAGTACAACCTCTTGTGTGTTTGTGAACTGTGTCTTGTTTTAATCTAGAGCTCCAAAAAAATTAAAATATTTGCATAATATCAGATGTCTGAAGATCAAGATCCCAGTCAGTCAAAGGTGATGTGTCTGAACAAAATAAGATTCTTGTCTGATGGGGAGTGGATCTCTGGGGCTACCACTCCCTCCTCTGGGTCAGCATCAGAATTTTGTTAATGGAAAAGTTGCTCCACTTCCTGGAAAATAAGAAATCAGATCATCTGACCACCCATATTTATTTTTTGGTCTTTATTACAATGCAAACAGAAAATACAGGAAATATGCACACAAAAAAATCAGAACAAAATGGATTCTATAAGCAAAAATCAGTATTTAACGTGACCTCCTAGACTTCCAGTTTTTTCAAAGGAGAAACTTCTGATCAGATTTTGAAAGTTTTCTTGGCCTTCCAGTCATTTTCCATTCCATTTAGGTTTGAGAGAGCCAGGTTCTCACTATTACTCAAGTGTAAGGAGAGGTCACTAAATAGCCACTTTAGCCTGTAGAAGTCTTTTTTTTTTTTTTCTGTTTTTTAATAATGCTTACAAATTTAAAATTTATCCTGGTCATATTCTAATAAGAAGTCTGAAAAAAAATTATATGGTCACTATACCATTGCTAAAATAACATCTAATGGTGTCCTAAGACTTTTGCACAGTACTTTATATGTATTATTATAAAAGACTACCTTTTCCCCTTTAAATATGATCTAATCCAAGGCTGTATGTACAGTACATAACCAGATCCTGTAATGATTGGGTTAAATCAAGACAACACTGCTGTAAAGTGGGCTCTAAATGAGCTCTAAAATACCTCTCCATCTGAAAAAGCAAGTAATGTTACTTATATTGATTTTGTAAACGTAAAAAATACTAACTTACCGCGAGTATCCAGATAACGACGATGATTGATGATAATGATGATTATATCATTCGTCTGTGCTAGGCCTAAGAAATCATCTCACCATAGTAGCAGCAGATACCGATAAAATAATAAAAACGCCTATCTTTACATCACTAAAATGAAATAAGAAGCCGCTTACAGACGCTCACCTCCACACATGTAATTGTAAACACAACGCTGACGTCTTCACTTCCAGGTCAAGTAGAAGCTGTCAATCAAAAACTCAGTAGCCAATGAGAACACACCACTGCTGGCCCCGCCCCCGCGAGAGATTTGTGCCAGAAAGACGAACGAAAACTTTGGGATTGTAAACGAAAACTTCAGAAGCATAAATGAAAACTCTGGAAATGCTTTTGGAAGTAAATATCAGTGAAAGAAAGAAAAGAAACTGTTAGCAAAACATGCAGTGTATTAAAAACAAAGTCAAACATTTTGCCTGTGATTTATTTTTTTAAGTTTCAAAGACATTTTATTCAGTTTCAATTTATATTTTTATTAGTTTTTTTGAAAAGTTACGTTCATTATTTTTGGATCAAATGTAATTCCATAGTTTATTAGACACAAACAGAGTGGATTTAGAAGACAGGTGAGTAAATGGCATTGGTAGTTGAGATGAATGAATGAATGGATGGATGGATTATAATACTGTCCTTTGTATTTGCAGGAAGATCACTGGAGAATACTGAAGATGACACTGGCGGAAGACACTCACACACAGACTTGGAGCACAGGAGGGAACACTGGAGACAGGTAGGTATCGACTGGAGTCCTTGAGGTAAGCATAGAGGTAAGTATCCTGTAATGCGAACGAGACCGGACAATGTGACTGTGTGTGTGAGTGTCTTAAGTAGTGCTGGTGATGAGCGTGACGGTGATTAGTACTCAGGGGAAGGTGCTCGCTGTGATTGGTGGGTGCTGGAGCCTGGCATGTCTGTTACAGTTGCATGCACTGCAAAAAAATAAATAAATAAAATTATCCTGTTTTCCAATCCATATATCCTTAACTCAACATACATTTACTTCAAATGCAAAATGAAGATGCTGAATTGAACAAAATGTAAGTTTATACTTAAGAAGAGCAAATATATATCAGTGAACTATGACTTTGAAATAAGTTGATTTTTCTGAGCTTTTTGGCAGATATTTGTTCTTGTTTCAGTCATAAACTCACTTCATTTTGATCAGTTTCTTTGAAAACAACACTTATCTTTTGATATTTTGTTTTTCAATGCGTCTTGATTTAAACTTCAGACATTTTTACTGGAAAACAAGACAAAAATATTGAAGAAGAATAGCACTCTTTTTGCAGTAGAAGTTATTTCCATTCACTAGCTTTTTGTAAAATGTATTAAAACGTAATGGAGATCTGTTTGAAGGTGCATTTTAAAACTGTTGTTAATAAAACTAATTTCCTGCTCCATTAGACATTTATGTTTATGAACACATTGACATTCCCTTCAGTTTGGTTTTATTTACTTGGTCTTCAAGAGCTCTTAAACTGACCTTCATTAAACCTGCAGAAACCCTGAATAAACTATTTTCCTAATTCATATGTGAAGCCCACACGAGTATTGCAGATTTCGTTGATTAATACTTAAAACACACAAAAACAACATATTGCTTTGAGCATAAACTTTTATTGCTTCAAAATCAAAGCAGGCAAATCATGTACAAAAGTCATGAACCCAATTTCAACACATTTTTTTTTTAAAGAACAATGGATGTTGAATTATTATTATTAATTTATGTGCAATTTTCCCTCACTGAAAGCTGATGGGACATGCTGGTCACCATATGTTAAGAAAGATCCACATGAATGCATAATAGTTGTGGATATATGTGCACAAGCTGCAGCCGTGAAGCATTTGTAACCCCTGGTCTACATCACACGTGTGATCTTCATGGTGATGGTCTTCAGAGATTTATAGTTTTTCTTCCAGTAGTACCAGTTGGCTGCAATATACAAAGTGCTACCATCATCTTTCCCCCAAAAATACTGACCAGTGGGGTTTGTGTAATAACAGTCCTTAAACCAAAATCCTCCTCCCCATTTTAAAGCACAGTTTTCACTGCCCTGAAGGTCTTGGTCTTTGTCAAAGGTGGAGAACTTCATTCCATTGTGGTAACTCAAAGAGTCACCTGCAGAAACGAGAAACTTTCATTATAGAGACACTTTCATTTAGACATCTTAAAAATAAATAAATAAATAAATAATCTAGTTTGTGTAGATTCCTCATTTTAGTCACAATTGAATACTGGAAAATTAAACATTTGTAGATTGTTTTACCTGCTCCTCCATCTACAAAGCCGCTGACATGCAGTTTGTACCCATCAGACTCGGCGTCCACAGAGAAGGACTCGTACACAGCGTAAGCCTTCGTCCCATCAAAGTCCTCCAGATCTACTCTCAGTTTATACCGATTCCTGCGTGTCAGCAGGTGAAGAAACTCTAAACCTGTTAAAAACGTGAAATGAAACCAGTTTAGTAGATTACTTTATGCCCAAATAAATCTGCATTTATACTATGGTCCAGATAAAGGGTACATTTACACGACAACAATGTACTAAAAACTGAAACGTTTTTTCCTTTATGTTTTTCTCATTCACACAGATCAGCGGAAACGACTAAAAACGCTTTACTCTGCTGCCAGGCCAGTAGTTGGCAAAGTCACTTTGCATGACATAACCGTTTTCACTAATTTTTTTGCCAAAAACGTCACAAAAACACTCACCCAGCCAGTGTTCGCCTTCTTTATTACCAAAACCCCGTTTATAACTGTCCCATGGCCTAAAGAAATTCACCTCGCCGTCCATTCGCCTGAGAATCACCTGAAACATTCATAAATCATTCATAATTTTCACACATCTTTTCACATCATTCATCTTTTTTAAATTAAGATGTTCAGGGTGTAAAGCATTAAAAAAGCTTTTTTTTTTTTTTTTTAAGTTGACAAGCTTTCATTTCTGACCCTAGCATCACCAAATGCGTGACAGTCTGTTATGGAACTATTAAACTCAGTAAAATAAACAAAGACAAATAAAAGAACAATTTTCAAATGATTAACAATTTGGATAATAGTTTACAATGTTACTATTAAATATGCAAATGGTATCATTCACGCTGCTAATGAAATAAGGTCTCGAGATAAAACACTCTTGCTCAGATTGAAACTCTTACCGTCCAGTGGCCTTTGCTGTGATTTTCTCCGCTGGGGATCATGTCACAGTAGATCTGCACCGGTCCATCTATTGAGGAGACGGTGTACACGCCACTGCTGGTTTTCCCACTTGAATAAACATCAGAGCAGTCAGTGGCAATAAGAAGACAATTAGAGTTGACCACTTCAGTCCCCATCAACACGGGAAACACCGCAGACAAACACAGCAACACCTGAGAGAGACACAAAACTGATGTTTGATGTCTGACTAAATCTTACTTACATTCTTACACACAAAAACTCACAATCATGTTTGAGAAGTTTCTTCAGAGGTTCAGCTCAGAGGATTCAGTGGGATTTGCTCCTGAAATACAGTTCAGACAAATGAAATCGCCTTTAGTTGAACATGAATAAATTCTGTCATTAAAGAAAAAAGACCAGAGACCTGCATCATTTTCAAAATGACCCAAAATAAAACTCACCGTATGAACTGAGAATCTGTTGAATGTTCAGGCGAGAGATGCTTCTTTAAATATCTCTCTGACTGTCAGGATCCTCCTCTATATTTGCAAAAAAAAACCCTAAAGCTTACCTTCAAATCTTTATTGGACAGTCATGGGTTAGATGCCATAAAAGGAAAAGTTTTTATTTTTGCCCCTTTTTTTGGCAACCTGCTTTATCATCTTCAGAGGAAACAAAAGACACATTTATTTCATCTGAAAGTGATGATAAAGTGATTGTGTGGAACTGATTGCAACAGACCCCTTAAGAAAAAGAGTTAAGAAAATGAATCATTTGTATCATAATTTGTATTTTCTTAGCTTAAGGTGTTCCAACCAGGTCCTGATGACTTTTTGACATGCAAACGTTCAAAAAATCTTTAACATGATGTTGGTGACTAAACATGCAGTGACAAATCAAACTGATGTACTTTGTGGTAGTGTTACATAAGTGTAGTATTCATGTATTTTACACTCTCTGGTTCTCATACCATTCTTTGGTCAGCAGGTCTCTCTTGTAAAACATTTAAACCTCAGATTAAACTAGATAAACAGGGCTTAATAGTAATAATTAAAAATATAGCTGCAAGTAGAAGTCAAGGGGCAAAGCTAAAAGAAGGCACGATAAGTCATGCCAGCATTGCTGGGATCATCAGACCAACTGCAACAATGAGCAATTAAAGACATTAAGATGATTTTAGGCACAATGGCTGAAAAATCAAGAAAACAATCACTAGTAATATGATTTAATGGTTTATAACTTTCGACCAATAGGTGGCGCTGTTATGAAATTGATGTGGTGTGGTCAGAGTGAGGTGATAATGACACATGCAAAGTTTGGTGTCAATATGCCAAAGCACTGCAGGGATACAGCCTCAGAGTGTTTGTGGCATCATGCCATCAACACGAAATCCATAACTTTTTGCCGGCATGTTGTGAAGATGATACAATTAAATTGTTCTGAAAATTGGACCAATGTTCTAGGATGATTTGAAAAAGTAGGTTTAAAAAGATCAAAATGCCGGACAGGAAGTTTGGCCGACTATGGCAAATATGGTATCCATGGAATCTATTAAGACAGTTTCATTATAATAGGTAAAATTGATCAAGAGTTATTCCAGTTTTGGAAATTTCATTCTAACATTTGGCCACAAGGTGACACTGTCTCAAAACTTTTTGAGTACCTCCAGGGCATGGTGCCGATGGCACATCAAGTTTCTTAATGATACACCAATAAGTTTATAAAATATAGCATTTTATGAAAAAAATTGAAAATAGCCGACACCCAAAATGCTGCACCTAATCTAAAAAGTTTTGTGATATTTGGCCAAACAGTTTAGAAGTGATAAGCAAAAAGAGCAATTTTACATATCTCCTGACCCCTAGGTGGCACTGTGCTGAAACTCTGCAGGTACCCTCAGGTCATTTTTGTCATGTTTCGTCAGAATACGCTGCGGAGATATAGCCTCATGTTCATTTTGGCGTGCTCTTCATCGAATTCGTTTGCGAGTGTTTGCTATTCGAGAACGGTTTAATGAATTAACAAACTTTTTGTCTGTATGGTCTGAAGATGATCTGGTTCAATTTTTGTTAAAATCAGAGCAACAGCCTAGGAGTTCTAAAAAGTAGGTTTCAAAATGTTGGATTAAAATGATGTCATAGTGTACAATCAAATCGACTTGAGCCAACGAATCAGAGAAAAAAAGAATTATGCGTCTATCCCTTATGTTTCAAATGTTATCAACATAAACATGAGTGCAAGTTTGAGCGTAATCTCTCCTGTGCGTAATCAAACTCATCAAGACTGACTCAGGGGCAATTGTCATTAGATTTTGCGTCAGACTGAAGACTTCTCGTGGCAGTGTTAATTTTGTTCTGGAGGCTGAACTCATGCTCTGCCACCAACTGGACAGGGTGGGAATTACAGTTACAGTTACGATAGATCACCCTGAGTGTAATCGGTCAAAATGATGTACGGCCTGCAGATTTTTCCTCACTGCTAAATCAAATTCAGTCAATAGTCAGGTTTCCATCTAAGGATTTTTTTTGCAAAAAAAGGTTTAGTGCTTTAAAATGTTTAGCAATATAGCTGATGTTTATAAATTAATCAAATGTCAACAATATTTTTTGGTTTATTTTTAGTGCTTAAAATCTATGTCGATAGTTCAAATGTCACAAAAATGAGTTTGGCTTTAATGCAAGTAAATGTGGTGTCACATGACAGAATTATCCTATACGCACAGCGTCCGTGCATTCGTGTGTTGCTCCTGTTAAAGCTCCGTAGCTCAAAGGAGCATCACAAGGATGAGGAAAATATGTTTCATACACTTATTTTTGTCGAGCTTTAGAGATTTTCAAGACCTCATCCTTGTGATGCACCTTTGAACTACAGAGCTTTTACAGGAGCAACACGAACGCGCGGACGCTGTGTGTATAGGATAATTCTGTCATGTGACACCACATTTATTAGCATTAAATCCCCTTTTTAAGACAAAAAGTTAAATTAAGGAAGACTGTTGGGAAGTTTTCAATGCTGACAAAAAGAAAGGTAAAATAAAAATACAGAACGTATCTGAATAAATAAAAGTAATGTCATAAAAGCGTGAGTTTGTTTCAATTTAATGATCAGAAACGGTTCTGGGGTGTGTTTCCTAAAGCGATCTGTGGTCGCAAGTTTCGTCGTTACCAATAGAGTTCAATGCGATCATAGTTGACTAACGATGCTTTTGGAAACGCACCCCTGGGCGGCATGCAAATGAAAATCACAAACATGACACTTGTAAATAAAATAATTTTATAAGTGCAATTTATTTATATAGAATTTGATCTCAAATAAATTCAGATGAGCTGTTCTAACTCACTGTCGTCTTCTTATATCCTATTATATATCTTATATTTCCTATTTAATAACACTATAAATGGGACTTGTGATCATAGTACACAGCACAGAGACAGCACTCATAAAGATAATAAATGATATTTGCCTAAACACAGATTCAGGTAAATTATCAGTGCTGGTTCTTCTCGACCTCAGTGCTGCGTTTGACACTGTCAAATACTGGGTTGGGCTTTCTGGGATGGTCCTTAAATGGTTCAGGTCATACTTAGAAGGGAGAGGTTATTATGTGAGTATCGGTGACCATAAGTCTGAGTGGACATCCATGACATGCGGAGTCCCTCAAGGTTCAATTCTTGCACCACTCCTGTTCAACCTATATATGCTGCCACTGAGCCAAATAATGAGAAAGAACCAAATTGCATATCACAGCTATGCAGATGACACCCAGATTTACCTAGCCCTATCACCTAACGACTACTACCCCATTGACTCCCTGTGCCAGTGCATTGATGAAATTAAAAATTGGATGTGTCTAAACTTCCTTCAGTTAAACAAAGACAAAACTGAAATCATTGCGTTTGGAAACAAAGATGAAGTTCTCAAAGTGAACATGTACCTTCACTCTAGGGGTCAAACAACTAAAAATCAAGTCAGGAATCTTGGTGTGATTTTGAAGTCAGATCTGAGTTTCAGTAGCCATGTTAAGACAGTAACTAAATCAGCATATTATCATCTCAAAAATATTGCAAGAATTAGATGTTTTGTCTCCAGTCAAGACTTAGAGAAACTTGTTCATGCTTTCATCACCAGCCGGGTGGATTATTGTAATGGGCTCCTCACTGGTCTTCCCAAAAAGACCATAAGACAGCTGCAGCTCGTACAGAACGCTGCTGCCAGGATTCTGAGCAGAACCAGAAAACATGAACACATCACACCAGTCCTCAGGTCCTTGCGCTGGCTTCCAGTTGCATTTAGAATTGATTTTAAAGTACTGTTACTTGTTTATAAATCACTCAATGGTCTAGGACCTCAATACATTGCAGATATGCTCATAGAATATAAACCTAACAGATCACTCAGATCATCAGGATCAAGTCATTTAGAAATACCAAGGGTTCACTCAAAGCAAGGAGAGTCTGCTTTTAGCTGTTACGCCAGCTGCAGCTGGAACCAGCTTCCAGAAGAGATCAGATGTGCTCCAACAGTAGCCACATTCAAATCCAGACTCAAAACACATCTTTTTATCTATGCATTTGCTGATTGAGCACTGTGCCATGTCTGAACTGTTTGCATTTTATTTTATACGTATTATCTTTTTATTCTTTTAATTCCTTTTCCTGTTTTTATTTAATTTTTAATGTATTTTATATCTTTTATGTATCATCTTTTTATTTCTGACTTTTAATGCATTTTGAATATTGCTGTCTGGTTGAAAGAGCTGGGAGAATTGGAAAGAAAGCATTTGTGATTAGGTTAAAATTTGGTAAATTTGGATAAGGGGACAAACCATGGGGAAATTTGAGCTGTGGTGCATGGTTAAGATATCTCTGGATTACAGTCAGGACACTTTCCAAAGGCAAAGGGGAAATTTGAACTGCGTTGCATAGATAAGATATCTCCGGAAGGGGGATTAGGGCTGTGTGGTGCAGTTTGAGGTGTCTTGGCAAAAGGGGAGATTGAAACTTTGTTTATAAGTTTGAAGTGCCTTAACAGGTAGCAGTCCTGTCGTGTGAGGAAGATCCATTCAGATCTGCTCTGATGCGTAGATCCGTTTAGATCCACTCTGACGGACAACAACAACAACAACAACAACAAAAAACTCCCCAAGACTTCCTAGCTCATCCATCCAGATAGCAAAATTCTCTGTTTTTACTGTTATTTCTATTCCTTATGTTCCATTTTTATTCTTCTTCTTTATGTAAAGCACTTTGAATTACCATTGTGTATGAAATGTGCTATACAAATAAAATTGCCTTGCCTTGCCTATATGTGAAAATATGCAGTAGGCTACTTGCAAATTTCAATTGTCTCTGTACATTTTACAAATGGGATGCAAAGATATGAATTTACGATATACACAAAATAATGTATGGAAATGGCTCAAGGGTAGATATTTTTTGCCATATAACAAAACTTTTGCAACAATGCATTTTTTTAGGGATGACATCATTACGCATACCATTAAAAAAAATAAAATAAATAAATAACTTTATTCAACAATCTCTTCTCTTCTGTGTCATTCTCATTCGTTGTTTACGTCCAGCGCTTCCAGGTTTTCCGTCAGAACGCCGACTCATTATTGGCCGGCTCCTGCGTCAGCATCACACTCATGCGCTGTGCTGATCACGTGATCAGCATCGGCCAATACTGAGGCGGTATTCGGATGTAAACACGGAAGCTTCACTGTGTTACTGCGTCACCTGCGTAAGATAATGAAGAGATCGTTGAATAAAATTGTTATTTTTGTTTTGTTTTTGTGCACAAAAGTATTCTCGTCTCTTCATAACATTAAGGTTGAACCACTGCAGTCACATGACTGTTTTAACAATGTCTTTAGTACCTTTCTGCACCTTGAAAGCGTTGATTATATTGCTGTCTATGGATGAGTCATATACCTCTCGGATTTCATCAAAAATATCTTAATTTGTGTTCTGAAGATGAACGAAGGTCTTACGGCTGTGGAACTGACATGAGGGTGAGGAATTAATGACAGAAACTTCATTTTTGGGTAAACTAACCCTTTAAGATGTCTTCGTCATTATCATTGACAGTCTGAAACAGAAATGCTTCAGCAGCTTCACATGATGGTGGTTTGATACAAGTTGGTCTTCAGCAGTTTTCAAACTATAATATTTATTGTTAAGCCTATAATTTACAGTATTACAAAACAGCACACATTCATCGTTAAATTATTTCTTTTAGCACTCCACTCTACTCCACTTTAAGTCCATCAAAATGTACAAAAAGTGAAACTGAACCATTATTAATTTGAGCTGAGGGGGAATTCACATGCAGCAGCGCCCCCTAGCGGACAGATCTGCAAAGACAGATATCAATACAGTTCCTACAAAAATATTTCAGTGCCACTTACAAATCAACACAACCCTTCCTGACAGTTCAATACAACAGCTTCTTACAATGGACATAAATGAAGGAATCATTCTGGAGGGTTTAAAACAGAAATGCGATTCTTGTATTTTTATTAAAGCACTATTAATTATTCCCAAAAAATATGCATTATTTGAGCTGTGTAATGTCTAAATCATCATATTTGAGTTCAGACTACTGTTTTAGCAGGATGAACTTCTGGTGATTCCGACAAAATTCCCATGTGTATATTTTTCTCAATGCATAAGTGCTTTTTCTTGCATCCTTGTATCGTGCAAAGGTTACAGGGTTTACCAGTCTGCAGTTCTATCACACAAGGCTCATGTTAACACATGCAATGTTTTAATGTTTAATCATGCGGCGAGGTGTTTATGCACATTTTCCTGTGTTTAATTGTTTAATTTTAAAAAAATAATTTGCCCATTTAACAGTGCAAGTGCCTTGTTCTGTTTGCCACCCTCATCATGGGGAACCTCTGCTGGACAGCGAGTCTCTGCGGCCTGACGTTAATCGGCGTCCTCCTCCTCCTCCTCCTCCTCAGCACAGAGATGATGATGAGCGCGCTGAGCATCGACACGCTGACGGACACGCATGCGCTGAAGAACAGCAGCGGTTTGTTCTCCGCCATCTGCGTGCAGAATTCACAGCTCATCCGGTTGTTCGCGACCTGGCAGGGGGAAGGTTGGAGGTCAGCGGCGGATGGAAAGCCGCGGTGGGTGATGATGTCACGGTAAAGGCTGACGGACGCTTTGGGTCGAGAGTGATGAGCGGCGGAGCTGAAGAGGCCAAACTCAAGGTCGTGATGGTCTTGAAGCTTCCAGATATAAAACCCTTTCAGATTGACGCCGTCCAACTCTCGAGCTGCTCGCAGAAAAACAGACAGAGGTTATCAGTCGAGTTAAAGTCAATCATCACTAGCACCAGAGCTCATATTGCAATGCAACAAAGTACAGTTTGCATGCAACGTTGAGTCACATATGTAAATACAATTTAAATATAGATGCTATTTTATCTCTGTCTAATGACACACTCTTCAGGAACCTTTAACTCTTTCCCTACCATTTACGGGATTTTCTGGCAATCCATGTCTCCACTGTCATACAGTAGAGGGCGCTATTACACATCTTCTGAATACAGAATCTCCAGATCAAAACACAGGCGAAGAACAGCAGAAACAAGCGACTGAAGCATTGCTGATGCTCATGTAAAATAATGCGATCATAAATAATTAAACGGCATATAAATCAAAACGTTATTGAATGAAATGTTGAACCCATTTTTTTTTCAGCTTTTTGTTCAAACTTGATAAATTAAAATGCATGAAGCTAGAATAAAAAGTTTTATTGTTGTTTAAAAGCAGAGGATCAGTTATTTCTTTTGATATGTTGCATGTTCAGAAACTCATATAACAAAATATTCTGGGGGCCATGAATGTTTTGGGAAAATTATTAAAAATGCTGGCGGGGAAAGAGTTAAAAAACAAAATCTGCATTAAAATGACTTTGATATTCACAATGATCAGCTTGAACAAAGAATCATTTAACAGAGGTATTCCCAAACTATTTTATCAACTGAACCACTTTTGACCTAAAATAAGTGAAATTTTGTTAATATTTAAATTTTTAAGTTAATATTTAAATATAAATAATATTTAAATAAGTTAATATTTCAATAATTTATCAGTGCATTCACATGTTCACAGTTCTCTGATGTCGGTCAATGGTCATGTGACAAGCAGGTAAACAAATAAAATATTTAATCTTTTTTATAAAGTGTTTTATTATGACTTTTTAAAATTATTTATTCATTGGAATTGTACATTTTATGATTTAGTTCATGGTTAATGGTCACGTGACATGCAGGTAAACAAATAAAAATTTTTAGTACGTTTTCTATTTTTTGTTTTTATTTTAATATATATATATATATATATATATATATATATATATATATATATATATATATATATATATATATTTATATATTTAATTTAATTTAGCATTTTATGAATTCTCAGCCAGGGTTCACAAACAACAGTGTGGGAAACACATTCAGCACTGTTTTTCAAATATGTACAAAGGTAAAAACAGGACACGTTGTTCAAAGCTTAATCACGTAATCTGTCAGGCCACACACACACACACACACACACACACACACACACACACACACACACACACACACGCACACGCACACACACGAGCGGAAGTGACTGTGACTCACATCCGCACAAACACTGTACAGCAGATGCATTGGGCTCAAGGATCATACAGTATCCACATGATGCCCATGTGTCCCTCTGTGCTCACACCATCTCAAAGGTCACTCATAAACAGCTCTGAGATGATAGAGTTACAGCAGTTTGACCTTTGACCCCATGATGTCCAACCTCAGAGGAAGTGGCTGATTATGTGGTGTTCTTGTGTTAGAACAGATAACGTTAGATAACACACACACACACACACTGCAGCTCTAGCATTCTGCAATATGGCTTTGATGTTGTTAGTTAATAATAGGGACATGTTTCATAATCAACTCATTAGTGATGTTTGCTGAGACAAGTATCACTATTTCTATTGCACATACTTGCAGTTATATATCTGAACACACGCCGTATTATTATGAAGACCAAAATATCAGAGACTTGATGGTACAAAATTCAGATCAAAAGTACTGTTCAAAAATAATTGTATTTTTTTATTTAGAAATAGTTGGATTGGTTTAAGGAATAAAATTAAGAAATATCTTACATTTATGATTTAGTGAATATTTCAATAATTTAACACTTTTGTGTGTTCATGATTCTCTGACTTCAGTTAATGGACACGTGACATGCAGGTAAACAAATACAATTTTAGAAAGTTTTTTATTTTGATAGAAAGTTTTTTATGTTTATTTCGGTTTTATTTAAAAAAAAAAATACATTTTATGAATTATTAGCTAGGTTTAAGGAATGAAATATATATTTTTAAAATGCTTAAGAAAACGAATTGGAAAAATAATAACCAAGAGCCAAGAGAATGCTAAAAGTGGGACAGTCGCTGTTGTGCTTGTTATATACCAATGCAAAAAAAAACAAAACAAAAAAAACATTTAAATAATAATGCTAAAATAAAATAATAAAACAAATATAATAAAATAAATTAGAATAATGAAATAAAAATGAAAATGAAATATTGAAATAAGCTGAAAAATGAAAATAATGCTAAAATAAAATAATAAAATAAACTAAAAAAATGCTAAAGTAATATTAAAATAAATTAATAAAATAAAAAATAATACAAATAATATGCTAAAATAAAATAAAATACAAAAATGAAATAATATTAAAATAAACTAAAATAAATTAAAATAAAATAAAAAATAAAAATAATAATTAAACAAAATAACAAAATAAAATAAAAATAATGACAAAATAAAGTAATATTAAAATAAAATATTAAAATAAACTAAAAATAAAAAATATAATAAAAATAATGATGAAATAAATAAATTACAAAAATGAAATAATATTAAAATAAACTAAAAAATAATGAAAAAATTAATAATAATAAAACAAAATAATAAAATAAACTAAACATAATGATAAAATAAAGTAATATTAAAATAAAATAATAAAAAATAAAAATATAATACAAATTATAATAAAATAAAATAATAAAACAAAATTATAAAAAATAAAATAAAAATAATGATAAAAAAATATCATTAAAAAACACCCAAAAATATGCTTCTGAAATTTTTAAATCATAATATTCAGATTCAGCTCACCCTTCAGCGCCTCCTGCAGGTAGTCTCTGATATAGTGCTGTCTCAGCTGGTCATTATGGGGTGCCTGGTCATCCACCCCTGACGCTGTGATAACGATGGGCAGCTCGTTGCCATAGCGATTCTTCACCCACCCCAGCATCCTGCGGAGGCCCCAGGGCACGAGCGCCTGTCTCAGGTGTGACGACGGCCAGGTGACGTCAGTCATCATCGAGAAGCCGTGGTCCTGGTTCGGCGGTTTGGCTGGGTTTGGGTTCTGTGGTGACGGTTGCTGCAGCGGTGACACCAGACGTGTTGTGAAGTGATTCAGAGCGATGAAATCCAGCGCCCCTTTAAGCTCCTCCCTCTCCTCTTCAGTGAAGCCAATCAGAGCGCTGTCACGCCCCTCAAACAGAAGGTCGAGAAAACGGCCCAGTTCGAGCAGCAAAAAGTGCTGCTGTGCAGCTTCATGCGATTCTAAGAACGGATTGGCCGGTTCTACCCAATCAGCATGGAGCGCGATGCTAACCGACGCCCCCTGCTGCAGCCGGAACCGCGTGTCGTAAACGCGCCACGCCCTCGCGTGCGCCAGAAGCAGGTGACGCGCTACCGTTCGTCTGTCCTCAGCCGTGCCGCCGTACGCATCCTTTAGCCGGTTCGGCTCGTTTATGGTGATCCACGTCGGTACCAAACCACCAAATTCCTGGAAACAGAATGTGGCGAACTCGACGAAGGCCTCCACGACGCTGTCGTTTCTCCAGCCGCCGTTAGCGCGCAGCGGTTCGGGCAGACCCAGCGAGGCCGACCTGTAGCTTGGATGATACAGGGTCACGACCGGCTGGATTCCTCGTCGGACGAGCTCGCTCAGCACGCACCGGTAGAACCGAACCTTCTCCGCATCCACAGACGACGGGTCGCCGCTGGGCATGAGCTGGGTCCAGTCCAGAGCAAACCGGTAGTGTGACGACCCCGTGACCCCTAGGAGAAAGAGGTGCTGCTGAATGTACAGGAAGTCAGTACACTGCGCCGCCCGCGTGTGAAGCGTGACGCCCGTCACGGTTTTGAGAGCGCCGTCACCGGAGTAGTTCCAGCGGTACAGGTGCGGATCGGTGAACTGCGGCGAGAACGGATGCAGATGCACCTGGAGAACATTTAAAGGGTTAGTTCACCCAAAAATGAAAATTCTGTCATTTATTACTCTCCCTCATGTCGTTCCACACCCGTAAGACCTTCGTTCATCTTCAGAACACAAATTAAGATATTTTTGATGAAATCCGATGGCTCAGTGAGGCCTGCATAGGGAGCAATGACATTTCCTCTCTCAAGATCCATTAATGTACTAAAAACATATTTAAATCAGTTCATGTGAGTACAGTGGTTCAATATTAATATTATAAAGCCACGAGAATATTTTTGGTGCGCCAAAAAAACAAAATAACGACTTATTTAGTGATGGCCGATTTCAAAAGCACTGCTTCAGAAGCTTCGGAGGATAATGGGGCGTCAATTTCACGCGCGAAGGAAGTGAGTAAACTCAAAATGTTCAATCGTCCATCTACAGCGCGAATAGCACAATTTATTCGCGCATAGTTGGAAGCTTGAACATTTTGAGTTTACTCGCTTCATTAGCGCATGTGAAATTCACTTCACAATAGACGCGAATTCGTGTCACCAGAGGGGCTCTCCCTCTCCTTTAAATGTGTCCCAGACTCTTCCACTTCTTTCTGCACACTTCCTCTGAATAAACACAACTCGTCAGCGGGAAAGTAGTTGTAAATTATAGCGAATAAGCTCAGTTTGCCAGCTTTAGCTAGCTTGTAGTCTCAATATGTATATATATAGCTCAAATTGAGTAAAGACTGCATTTTTACAACTTACCCAGATTGTCTGACCTCCTCACTCACTTTCTTTCAAGCAAGATCCTTTTTATTCCCGTTTCTATAAAAGTATGAAGATGTACAGCGACGATGATTTTGTCCTCCATTGTTGTTTCGGATTTCTTCCTCCGCTCGCTACGTCACGTCACTACTTGAGCAAGCTCCTGATTGGTTAACGCGGCGCAAAGTTCAAATTTTTCAAGCGCAATTCGCCCGAAATGCTCGATTTGCGCTGCCTCATTCACGCAAATCGCGCCACAGGATGTCTATTCGCGTCTTTAAATTGACTTAACACGTAAATCACTCACGCTTAACGCTTCATGCACATCTGGTGTGAACGCACCATTATGAATCAGCGTGTCAAATCAGTGTTTCAGAGCGCCAAAGTCACGTGATTTCAGCAGTTTGACACGCGATCCGAATCATGATTCGACACAAAAGATTCATAATGCTCCGAAGCTTCCTGAAGCAGTGTTTTGAAATCGGCCATCACTATATAAGTCGTTATTTTGTTTTTCGGCGCACCAAAAATATTCTCGTGGCTTTATAATATTAATATTGAACCACTGTACTCACATGAACTGATTTAAATATGTTTTTAGTACATTAATGGATCTTGAGAGAGGAAATGTCATTGCTCAGGCCTCACGGAGACATCGGATTTCAACAAAAATATCTTAATTTGTGTTCCGAAGATTAACGAAGGTCTTTAGGGGTGTGGAACGACATGAGGGTGAGTAATAAATGACAGAATTTTCATTTTTAGGTGAACTAACCCTTTAATATTGAACGCTCAGAAACAGTAAAAGAGATTTCAAATAAATCACCTGTAATACTGATTCCGACACTCCAAACTGGAAGTCGCAGGGGAATCGGCCCTCGATGTGCTGCGTGTTGTCGGCAGGGAAGCCGTTGTCCTGGACCAGCCGTCTGTAGAAGCGTGCGCTGGTCTTCGGGAGCCGGTGGCGCTCGGGTCGACTGAAGTCGATGTAGAACAATCCCCTCCGTATGCTGTAACCGTGATTCCACTCAAAACCGTCCACCAGACTCCAGGCTGTGTATCCAAACACACTCACTCCGTCCACGGACACGGCTGAGAGAGCACAGGTGCAAGATATTGCCTTTCATATGTCATAAAGTTTTTATTCAGTCAGCAATTTTTTTTTATTGTCACAATCTTACAGTGCTGAGTATACACACTTTAGATAAATGCATCTATATTTTAATCATTAACCAGCTGTATTGTGATCCATTTATTAATTTAGCAGAGATTTAAATTTCATCCCATCTTTCAAAATGCTTTAGGCATCATAAAACACTAAGACAACAATAATGAACAAACGATTAGTCATATACTACAAGTGCACTGAAGTACTTCTTCACCTAAATAAATAAAGCAAAAACATAAATAAAAGTCATTCATTTATTTGGCCATTTTATTAATAAAAAATATAATTTATTAATTAAAATACATTAATTTAGAAAGAAAACTTTGTGTATTAAAAATACATACATTTTATATACTATAAATACAATTATTAATAAAAACATAAATGAATAAATTATATGTATTTATTAAAAATAAATGTATTAATACATAAAAAGTCTATTTAGTATAGATGAATGAATAAATAAAATGCATTTATAAAAAGGTTAATAATAAATTAATAAAAATATTCATGTAAAATAAATTAATATTTATAAATATGTACAAATAAATATAGTTTTTATTTATGTATTTATTAAAAATAAATACATGTTTATTTATTATAAATAAATATATTTTACATTCTATAAATACATTAAAATAATTTAACTAAGTTATGCATAAATTAATAATAAATGTATTAATACAAATATTATTTATTCATTAAAAATAAATGTAATTATAATTAAAATATTTTTTTATTTATGTATTTATTATAAATAAATGTAATAATATATAAATAGTTTATTTTGTATACATAATTAAAATGCATGATGTATGTATTCATATAAAATAAACATATTTAGAAACAAATATATATATACTTTTTATGCATTTACTAAAAATAAATAAATGTTATTTATTATAAATAAATACATTTTACTTACTATTTATATAAAATAAATGAAATGCATGTATTTATTAAAAATAAATGTATTATTAATTATTTATTTTATTAAAAATAAATTTAATTCTAACTAAAAATGTGTATTTATCATTTATGTATTTATTATAATTAAATGTGTTAATATATAAATAAATTGTTTATTTAGTATAAAAGAACAAAATATATGTATTTATAAAACAATGTATTAATAAATAATTTTAAATATACATTAAAAATAAACTTATTTAGAAACAAATAAATATATACCTTTGAGGTATTTATAATAAATAAAAAAAATACTTTTTTGCAAATCCAATATGCATTTAAAGATGCACATCAATACCAGATGTGAAACGGGTTTAAAACACACACACACACACACACACACCTTGCATGACTTGGATGATGAACCTCTTCATCAGATAAATGGCCACAGTGTCCTCGACTCCGACAGGAGCGTCAGAGAACCATCCGCTCTCTGCCACCAGCACCTGCAGATCGCCGTACGTCTGCCGAACCCAGACCAGAACGCTCCTCAAGTCCAGCGTCACCGTCTGCCCGAACCGGGCCAGTCCTCGGCCCACCTTCAGGGTCTCCGGCCCGAAGGCCAATGAGAAGAAGTCAGCGGTTCCCCTCACATAGAGCCTCTCATCAGGAGTGAACTCTGGGATTACCCCTCGGTTCGAGGCCTTCAGGGACTCTGGATAATCTCCACTTCCATATATGGGCTCTGCGAACCAGCCGATCACAGCCTCCATGGACTTCTGACAGAGCTCCACAGTGGCTGGCGAGGCCTGACCGTGAAGAGGCTCCACCCAATGAGAGCCGAGAGTGATGGAGACTCGACCGCCCTGATGAGGTCTGAAGAGACGGTCGTAGATGTGCCACGCTTCAGCATGAGCCTGAAGAGACACGAGAGCAGAGATGCCTCAGTAATGTTCCACTAATTCATGATCTTATGCAGCAAAGCCTGTTACTGCTGGTCAGATCTGAGCAGAATCACCCTATGTGTAGTGACTAGATATAGATATAGATATATAGTAGTCAGCATTTGAAGTGGATCAAAACCTTTCATCAAAATTGTCCTAAAACCCTCTTCTTAGGACAACTTCGTTCTTAGGACACTTTTATGAACTTTTTTGATCCACTTCAAATGTTGACTACTGTAGATATTAGGGCTGTGAATCTTTGGGTAGACAGCGATTCAATTCGATTCACGATTCATATGTGTTCGATTCGATTCAAGAACGATTTTTGCAAATTCAGAACGATTCGATTCGAGACGATTCACATAAAAATTCGATGCGATTCGATTAATTCGATTCGATTCTGCATTTTAATATGCATTTATAGGGATATTGAAATTCTTCCCTCAGTGTGTCTTAGTCAGGGTGCGAATTACACAGCAGCCTTCAGGAGGTCAGAGAGTAAGGGCAAAAACAAACAAAAAAACCTTTTGTCCATTGTTAATGTTAGTTCATGTTAGTTCTCAATGATGCTACATAACTTTATTTTAACAGCCTATAAAAATTGCCATTTGTGGAAATTTACATAAGCCAAAACGTTAAAAGCGCTTTAAAAGTATTTTTAGGCCTAGTTCATGTTAAATATAGTGGAGGATAGTGTTAAAGCTACACAACCTTATTAAACTGTTCCAGGTACATTAAAAATACTAATGCTTACATGGAGAGACTATCATGCACTTCCCCCAAATAATCTTAAACTAACTTTTCTTCTCGGAATAGTTATAAAAGCCCCCTTTGTATATGGAATATTTTCCTTATGGTGATTCTGAAAGAAAACGCGCTGGGTTTCTAGTCTACTGTTGCTATAGTAACGAACGCAACTTTAACGCGCATCTGATTGATAAACCACGCGCTCTTATGTCAGTGTTGTTAATGCTGTAGTTATTTCAGCAGTTTCCTCGCACATTCAGTTTAATGACATTTATTATTCATTGAACTGTGATGATGCATTTAGAGACTTAAATTATGTGTTTGCTCTGTCCATGCAAGAAATGCGCGCCTTGGAACTGCTCAGGTAATGTCAATGAACCATTTCTGACTTTTCCACGCAATAAAAGCAGATTATTTCAATAGTAGCTAGTGACCGCGCAATGACTTGGCAGCTTTAGCAATGGCTTGAGCAGTTTGACTCAGGACTATTGCTGTCTTAATAGAGGAGTGTCATGAATGTGAACAGCAGTGGCCGTCCTTTGGGGTACGGACGGAGCGCGAGCACAATCAGTGAAAGGCGGTAAAGTGCAGCCGCGCGTCTCTGTGAAGGAGAGCTGTGAGGGAAGGCGCAAAATGACGGCGCACAACATCTCCATCAATTCGCGCATGTAGTAATTTAATGTTTATATATTTTAAAGCACTGAATCACTATAGAATCGCGATTGACCCGATTCTTAGCATTTTACATCGATTATCGGCCGAAATAAACGATTCACGATTCAAAAAACATGTTTCAAGATCGATGCATATGCATCGTCAGGATTTGTAATCGATGCATCGAGAAAACGAGTGAATCGTTACACCCCTAGTAGATATAGATCTAAAAATCATTTAATGAAGAACAGTTCATCTCTTCATTAGGCTATTTAACACATTTTGTACTTTCATTTTGTAGAGCAAGAAAGAACAAAGAAATAAAATGCATAATTTATCTGAAGGAAGATGAGATGACGCATGAAAAATGTGTGTGTGTGTGTGTGTGTGTGTGTGTTGTTGTTGTTGTTGTTGACTTGCTTTGAGATTTTTGCCAAAATGTTTTGACTTTTGTTAGTAAAAATTATCAGATAAAATAATGCCTGACTTCTGTAGAATTTATATATATATATATATATATATATATATATATATATATATATATATACACACACACACACACACACACACACACACACATTTTAACGTAAATATTTTTAAAAGCCCTTAACAAATCTAGACATTACAGTAATATTTTTTAAATACATAAATAAAAATAAAGATTATTTTAATAATAGTGTCAATGCAAGAAAAAAAATATTTATATAAAATATAAATATAAAAAAATATATATTAAATAATATGAAAATGTTGACTTTTGTTAAATGTAGGCTTTAAATAAATGAGGAAAGTTTTATAAGTTATACATTTGTTATATATATATATATATATATATATATATATATATATATACATTTTAATGTAAACATTTTTAAAAGCCTTTAACAAATCTACACATTACAGTAATAATTTTTAAAAATAAATAAATAAAGATTTTTTGGGGGGAAAATGGGCTTAATTGTCATGCAATAATAGTGTCAATGCAAGAAAAAATATTTATATAAAATATAATATAAAAAATAAATTAAAAGTGTGAAAATGTTGACTTTTGTTAAATGTAGGCTTTAAATAAGAGAAAAGTTATATATTTGTTATATAAATATATATAAAACAGTAATAGAAAATATGATTTTGTAACTGGAAAGAAAGTAAAATGGGCTTAATTGTCATGCAATAATAATGTCAATGCACGAACAAACTAAAAAAAAATGTCTTTAAAATTAAGCTTTATCATCTTCATGCAAAATAAAAAAAGAAAGGGGTGAAATGTGACCAGGATATTATTTTTAACAGAAAAATGTAAGCTTTTGTAATTGTATTTTGATTTATCTCACATTTGTGGCTATTAAGGCTCCTAAAAGTCTTCCAGTACAGACTCTGTGAAGATCTGCATTATTTCTGCATCGACTCTTTCCACAGCTGAGGTGAAAAATGAGCCTGACCTCTGACCTCTGCACCCAGACTCACCCTGATGAGGTTGTGTGCAGCGATGAAGGGGTCGGCGCGGTCTCCGATGACCCCCGGAGCGTGAGCCCCCGTGCCGTAGCCCTGAACGGCCAGGAGAAACGGGTTATGCATCGTCAGCCAGTATCGAACCTCCCCACCAAACGTCTGGAAACAAAACGCAGCGTAATCTGCGAAGACGTCCACCATGCTCCGGTTCAGCCAGCCTCCGAAGCGCTCCTGCAGGACCTGCGGTAAATCCCAGTGAAACAGAGTCACCACAGGCTCCACCTGAAGCTCCTTTAACTTGCCGATCAAACGCCGGTAATGTTCCACTCCGGCTGGGTTGGGTTTTGCAGTCGCGTCGCCGTCTGGGAAAAGACGAGGCCAGGAGAGAGAAAAGCTGTAGAACTTCACACCCAAATACTGAATCGACCTCAAATCCTCTTCCCACTGAACATAACTGTCACTAGCCGATCTGTCTGTGCGGGAATGATGGGTGAAACGGTCCCACACGGACTCGCCCTTCCCATCTGCATCCCAGGAGCCTTCGGTCGGGAAAGCCGAGGTCCCGACGCCCCACAGGAACCCGCTGGGAAACGTCCCGGTCTGCAGGTGCGTCTCGTTCAGCGGCTGCAGCCACAGTTTTGATGCTTTTCCCAGCAGGACACACTCTGTCATGCTCCATAAAATCAACGCTGGAATTAAAGTAAGAGACACGGATGAGACTCGCAACATTGTGAGCAAACTATCGGAGCAAAAAACTGCAGCAAAGCATCATTAATGAAAGAAAAAGTAAAGCACATAGCGAGAGCGTAAACACTGAAGATCTCTGAGTCCTCCGATCAATGATTAACATGAACTCTGATCCTCTCATGACTTACAGCGTCTGAGACAGAGAGAAACAAGAGGGAGGGACAGACGGAGACGGATGATGGATGGAAAGAAAGGAGAAGAAAGAAGCATAGAGAATGAAGGATGTTTTATCTGGCAGATCAATGGAGTAAATTTAATTTGGCTTTTACTGAAACAGACACTGATGGGTGTTTCTATAGCACTGTAAATTTTCATGCCTTCTACTTTAATTTTTATACTAACAATACCCATAATTATGATTTATGACATAATATTTAATAACAACAAAAATAAAATAATAATTAAAAAACAAAGAAACAATAAATAAATACTTTTTTTACCATTCTGGACATTTTATTTTAAAGACTCACGACTAATTTCATAGCAATATTATGTCTCCTAAATGCATGCAATTAAAATAATATTTGCATCTTTTTGCATAACTCCACAAAATTATAGATTGATTAAAAATTATGCACTATAAAACTAAATAACATCAAACATAAAAAAGTGATATTTACCTTTATTTGTCTTTGGTTTCTTCACACATCATGCATCAAACTCTTCATTAACCAAGACTAAACAAGTTTATTAAGGGAAAAATTATTAGTAATGATAGAAATGGAGTCACAAGTGAGGCACAGGCATAATTTGTGAAAATAATTCAATAATAGAAATCAATTTCAAACAATAAATATAGCTGCGAGCAGCAGTTAACGGGGTTCAAGTGTTTTAAGGCCTTTAAGCACATGCGTAAAAGATTTTTTGTTTTATTTAGCAAGCCTGTAACCATCTCAGTCATAGATGTTAAAGAGCATTTACAGCCAATGCAAGCAGTTCACTATAGGAAATATATAAGCTTTTCAACAGTTATCAAGGTTGAGCCAAAAACCTAGGACTAGTTCACCAAAGTTGGTTTTTGAAATAATCTCCAGTATTTAATGAACGATTCGATGGACAGCGGCGCTCGTAGAGGCAAAGCTGCTCAGAATGAGTAGTTCTACCATGTGGTACAAATGTCGTGGGCGTGTGCGAAAAATCGTGCGATACACGACCCTTTTATGCACACGAAAAACACGAAGGCGCCCCCGGTGGCCGATTTCTTTCGAAATTCTCAGGCCTCTTTGGCCGTGAGTCAAACAGGCCCAGCGAGTTTCGTTCCGATCGGCCTCCGTTAACCTTGTCTAATAGCTGCTCAAACTTGATTGGCCGATGCCGGACGTGTTTTTTGAGATACATGAATGTACATAAACATGGCACCTCAGACAAAGACACTGCATGCCAATTTTCAAGTCGATCAGACTAACGGTGAAGTAGTTATAGCCATTTTAATGTTTTTTTTGCTGTTATAGCGCCACCAAGTGGCCAGTCGCCACGTCCTTTTTCACACGACCACAGAATGAGCTCTTACATAGGTTTGCCAAGTTTGGTGAAAACATCTCATTTCGTTCACAAGTTATAGCCATTTTAGTAAAAGTGGCTCCACCTGCTTCAAACGTTTTGGCGGCACTTAGAGACCGAAATTTAGAGACCGAATCGAAATCGAATTCGGTCTCTCGAAATTTCAACTTTTTTTGATAACTATTGACAATCAGACTCCAGAGAATCTCGCTGCACTGGTTTGCTTCCGATCGGGTCAAAAATCTAAAAAGTTTGCAAAAGTAGGTTTTTCAAAAAATCAAAAACACCTGAAAATTTCGCCATGCATTTCGTCTATCTTTAACCAGGGATTCTGATGATATAAGACATTTGAGGCTACGCCTAACGGTTTAGGATTTATATGCAATTTTGTACTTTTCACCACTGTAGCGCCCCCGTCAGGCCGATCGGTGCAAACCTTGGTGACATCTTAGACGGTTATAGTCCTCAAAGTTTCGAGTCTCTATGATTTACGGTTTGGTCTGCCTGTTCACTTTTAAGGGAGAATGCTGATCCTTGGAAAATTTCACAATTACAATAGAGTTTCAGAGTTACACGCTTGAACCCTTAAAAATTGAGAGATTAGTAGTTAGATTAGTAGATTAGTAGATTAGCTAGATTAGTAGTTACTCATTGTTTATATTATTATAGTATCAAAAATGTAATTTCTATGGTGATTTTTTCATATTTAAGATTAAAAATGTAAGTCTGGGACATAGTAAAACATGCAAAGCATTTGAACATAAATTATGTAATCCAAAACTCTTAAATAGCAAAGGGATGAAATATGTTAGTTTTAATAGTTATGAACATGAGATGTTTGCTAAGATTAGAATAACTCTCAATCTCTCCATCACAAGCAATGTTTTCATTTCAGCCTGTCACTTCTGAAGAACAGCTTCAATATCCTGCTAAAGTCGTTACGCTGCTGTTTTACGTCATGCACCTTCAACAACATCAGGCCGGAAGACGAACAAACAACTGCAATGAAACCGACAATAAACCTTTGCTTTACATTCAGGGTTGAAGATCAAACCCAATTGAAGTCGACGGCAGTTTCGGGACAGGTGACTGTAGTTTTATGAGGGCAGAACAGCCTCGACGGTGCATGTGATTGTGTTTGGAGACACAATATGATGCCCAAAGGAACGTTTGATTAGATCAGTGGACTGATAAAAGAGGATGCTGAACCAAAATCAGCTTGATCAGTGGAAAACAACACGTGTAACGGCAACACAAACACAGAAAACATACTGTGAGCTGATTTTGTCAAAGCCAGCATCCTAAATAAATACAGCAGAATTAGTTAGTGATTTGAAACACCATACACAGCTTTTAACTGACCACAAAAACTATTTGCTAATTACATCAAGCCTTCGCTGTCAGGAGCTGGCCGTCGCCTTGTGCATTAAAATGCTTCAAATTATTTGATAAAAGCCGCTCGCTCAAATAAAATATTATGGTTACTAGTCAAGTGCTCTATCAAGTAAAGTGCTAATCATGTTTTCTCCACCAGTGTTTGAGTAACTCTAATGGAACATTAAATCAGCAGAGGGCGCAAACTAATCCTCTGCTGGGGCTTATTCTCCAAAACAAGTCAAACATGCAGTAGTTGCACAACCATGCTATTTTGACATCTAAACCAGATGGGTTTGTTTCTTCATGCAACACAAATATTCGAAACAAAACATGTTCTAGTACAAACTTACTGTGACATAAATGCCTTCTGTGATGGAGAAACTTTTATTATGCCTGCTTTTATAGTCAAAGTATTACTTTGATATGAAGCTCCATCTCTCAGAGTAAATAACTCAGTGACTGTCAGTAAATGAGAAGTGAAACAGCTGGAAAAGCAGAAGTTCAGTAACATCATTTAAATATGATCAACAGTTTCATAAGACAGTGATCAACCAAGTGTAAACCTAACCTCCACAGCGGACGGGTAAGAGAAATATCTATCTATCTATCTATCTATCTATCTATCTATCTATCTATCTATCTATCTATCTATCTATCTATCTATCTATCTATCTATCTATCTATCTATCTATCTATCTATCTATCTATCTGTCTGTCTGTCTGTCTGTCTATCTATCTATTTACAGTGCTCAGCGTAAATGAGTGCACCCCCTTTGAAAAGTAACTTTTTAAACAATCTCAATGAACACAAAAACAATTTCCAAAATGTTGACAAGAATAAGTTTAATATAACATCTGTTTAACTTATAACATGAAAGTAAGATTAATAATATAACTTAGATTACACATTTTTCAGTTTTACTCAAATTGGGGTGATGCAAAAATGAGTACACCCCACAACAAAAACTACTACATCTAGTACTTTGTATGGACTCCATGATTTTTAATGACAGCACCAAGTCTTCTAGGCATGGAATGAACAAGTTGGCGACATTTTGCAACATCTATCTTTTTCCATTCTTCAAGAATGAGCTCTTTTAGAGACTGGATGCTGGATGGAGAGTGATGCTCAATTTGTCTAATGGAAGTTGGCCTAATGGATAACCGCTTGCTGGACCTTCCCACCTGTCAAGCATTCCCAAACCTGCAGAAGCTCCTAGTAAGAACAAACTCCATCCATTCGCCTTTACCGGGAACCCTCGAGACTTGTCCTCATCTCAAAGATCTCGACTTGAGCCGCAACCCCTTCATCTGCACTTGTGCTTTGCGAGAATTCGCAGCTCTCATCAATAACCGAGCGACACAAACTCCTGGTGTGACTCTCGGCCACTGGCCGGAAGGATATCGATGCAGTTACCCAGAATCCAGGAGCAACACCATGCTAAAAGACTTCTACCTTCCTGAGATATCCTGCAACGGCTGGATCCTGGCTGTTACGATTCTGATCCCGACAATCACTTTGGTAGTTGCCGTCAGCCTTCTTTGCCATCGGCTCCCGAAATGCAGCTCCCGACACCAGCAGCACTCATGCAGCCCCACATAAGGACACTGACACCACCATGTTTCATTGTAGGCACCATGCATTTTTCTTTGTATTCCTCACCTTTGCGACGCCATACAGTTTTGAAGCCATCAGCTCCAGAAACATTTATCTTGGTCTCATCACTCCAGAGTATAAAGTCCCAGTAGTCTTCATCTTTGTCAGCATGGGCCCTGGCAAACTCTAGGTGGGATTTTTTGTGCCTGGGCTTTAGGAGAGGCTTCTTTCGTGGACGGCACCCATGCATGCCATTCCTCTGCAGTGTACACCGTATTATGTCATGGGAAATAGTCACCCCAGTTTGTCTTTCTACTTCTTTAACTGCAGTGAACTTGCATGCCGATTTTCTTCAGCCCAGAAGACGCTCCTGTCGAGGTGTTAACTTCTGTGGACGACCTGGACATCTCTGTGAAATCTTTTTGAATTTTTTGTACCACTTTTTGCTACAGTATTCTGCCTAATAAGTATCTTCTTGTAGCCTTCACCTTTCTGCTGTAAAGAAATTATTTTCTTTCTCAGGTCTTGTGACATTTTTCTTCCTTGTGGTGCCATTGCTGACAGTAAGAAATGGGGGTTTAACACCCTTTTATAGTCAACTGTCTGCTGGACACCTGTGTAATGAATAATTAGACTCACCTGTGGTTGAATTATTGTTAAATTAGACATTTGTAGTCTAAAATGTAGCTTTGCTCCAGAGACTTTCAGTGGGGTGTACTCATTTTTGCATCACACTAATTTGAGTAAAACTGAAAATTTTGTTCTCTAAGTTATATTATTAACCTTACTTTCCTGTTATAAGTTAAACAGATGTTATATAAAACTTATTTTGGAACATTTTGGAAATTGTTTTTGTGTTCATTGAGATATTGTTTAAAATGTTACTTTTCAAAGGGGGTGTACTCATTTACGCTGAGCACTGTATCTCTCTATCTGTCTGTCATCCTATCTATCTATCTATCTATCTATCTATCTATCTATCTATCTATCTATCTATCTATCTGTCTGTCTGTCCCTGTCTCTATTGCCAAAACAGAGCATATTCAACATTTAATTTCTTTTGCTTTCAAATGTCTTTTGCCTCACAGCAAAAGTTGACCAAGTGCAGAAAAACCTAAATTTACATTAAAAAAAGTGTTAAAAATAAAATAAAATAAATACTTTAAAAATACTGCTGCTATGCAACCACAATGCAAACTAATGCTAGGGACTTAAGCAAAAATGAAAACTGATTGCAGTTTTCACTTTTTTTTTTGAAGAAGTCAAAAATGCAGTTGACTTAAAATGGGAAATGAAATCAAGAGTGTTTTTTTTTTTCAGATTCCATGTCAGAAAGATGAAGCCGTCATGCTGGTGGTTGGTGTTTGTTTATGTCACGTGTTTACACCCATCTCTCATTCTGGCCATTAAGAGGATCATAGTGAATTACTCATCTCAGAACCTGTCCTCGGTTCCTCCCGGCCTGAAACCATCTACAGAAGACTTGGATCTGTCGCTGAACCACATCCAGACACTGAGCGGCAAAGACTTCAGCACCACACCACTACTCCATTTCCTCAATCTGTCCTGGAATATACTGGAAAACATAGAAATGGACGCATTTAACTCCACACCGGCTTTGGAGATTTTGGACCTGTCACACAACAGACTCCAGAACCTCTCTGACCAACCGTACCTGCTTAAGTTGGGAAATCTGCAGTTCTTGGACTTATCATCCAACATGTTTTCCGTCATGGCACTAGGGAAGGAATTTTCTACCCTGAAACACCTGCAGTGGCTCGGCCTGAGTGCCATTTCAATCGGCAACAAAGACTTTACTTACATTGACAGTCTTACTCTGAAAACGCTCTTCATCAATACTGATAAGCTACAGAAGTATGAAGAGAGGAGTCTAATGGGTGTCCATGCAGAGAAGGCCGTCATCGCCCTGTCCAACAAAGACCTAGATATTGCAATCGCTGGTGATGTTTTTGCATCGTTTAAAGAAGTAGAATTCACCAAGGTGGACAGCGAGATGAAGGTTCTCCAGCAGATACACCAGCGAGGAACAGTACGCACTGTTAGTCTAGAAATCTCCAAGGTGAAAACCACCTGGGAAGTTCTGACAGGCTGTGTAAACACAATACTGTCATCTGCCATTCAACAGCTTTCATTCTCAGAACTTACCTTGACAAAAATGGTAAACGGCAGGCCTGTGTCCTCGAGCCGAGTGTTGGAGTCCTTTTCTGTAAGAAGAGCAACTGTAACTGACTTCATCTTCAACCAAACAGAGCTCTATGACTTCTTCATAGGCATGCCAGCGAGAAAAGTCATTTTAACCCAAACGCCCATTATCTTTATGACCTGCCCTCAGACTGTTAGTAAGATTGAGGTGTTGGACTTTTCCGATTGCGCCCTTACGGAAAACATCTTCTCAGTTGGTCCGGATACAGAATGTAGTACACTCACAAACCTGAAAAAGCTGGTTTTGAGGGGCAACAACCTGAAACATCTTGGACCGCTGACTTCTAGAATCAATCTCATGAGCTCGCTGCAATACGTCGACCTCAGTCAGAACACGCTTACCTATTCTGAGGAACAAGGCAAGTGCGTTTGGCCTCGCAAAGTTGCCCATGTGGATTTGTCCTCGAATGTGTTTGACCAGAGCATCTTCAAGTGTTTGCCCGATTCCATACGAATCTTAAACCTCAGGAATAACCGAGTGACCACAGTCCCTGCAGATGTTGGGGTTTTAGAAGACTTGAACATCTTGGACCTAATGGATAACCGCTTGCTGGACCTTCCCACCTGTCAAGCATTCCCAAACCTGCAGAAGCTCCTAGTAAGAACAAACTCCATCCATTCGCCTTTACCGGGAACCCTCGAGACTTGTCCTCATCTCAAAGATCTCGACTTGAGCCGCAACCCCTTCATCTGCACTTGTGCTTTGCGAGAATTCGCAGCTCTCATCAATAACCGACCGACACAAACTCCTGGTGTGACTCTCGGCCACTGGCCGGAAGGATATCGATGCAGTTACCCAGAATCCAGGAGCAACACCACGCTAAAAGACTTCTACCTTCCTGAGATCTCCTGCAACGGCTGGATCCTGGCTGTTACGATTCTGATCCCGACAATCACTTTGGTAGTTGCCGTCAGCCTTCTTTGCCATCGGCTGGATGTGCCGTGGTACCTCAAGATGATGTGGAAATGGACACGTGCCAAGCACCACGCAATAACCTCCCAGAAGAAGACTGAGGATATGGAGGGGTTGCGCTTCCATGCGTTCGTATCGTACAGCCAAAAGAACGCCGACTGGGTCAAAGCTCAATTTCTTCCCAAGCTCGAGGGCGATTGTGGGCTGCGAATTTGTCACCACGAGCGGGACTTCATCCCAGGAAAGACGATCGTTCAGAACATCCTCCGATGCATCGAGCAGAGCAGAAGATGCGTCTTCGTGCTGTCGTCTCATTTCGTCCAGAGCGAATGGTGCCACTACGAGCTCTACTTCGCCAATCACCAGAGGGTAATGCGAGGGATGGATAGCATCCTCCTTATTCTGCTGGAACCTCTGCCGTTATATCTCATTCCCTCCAAGTACTACCAGCTCAAGGCCATGATGTCCAGACGCACCTATCTAGAGTGGCCACAGGAAGGAGCCAAGCAGAAGCTGTTTTGGGCTAATCTCAGAGCAGCTCTGCAGGCCAACCTTCCCATTCCGTCAGAGAGAGAAGAAGAGTGATTAGAGGAGTTTTCAAATGTATTTCATAGAGATTGTAAAGGAGATATTAAATTTGAGCTGTGGTTCCGGGGTCCACTAGGGGACCTCAACAAACAAGACAAAACTAGTCAAAATCAAGATATTTCAAGAGGTAGCCTAATTTTTAAAGTGTGACTTCTAGTCCTGTAATATGGAGTGATTTAACAAACTAAATAAAATAAATAAATAAATAAATATATAGTGGAATTTTATCCATTTAAATCATTTCAATGCAAATTTCATGTTGTTGTTTTCTGTATTATGTAGTATTTCAGGTCACTTTTTATAATAATTTTTTAAGTATTATAAATAAATACATTTCATGCCCAATTTATGTCTTTTCTTTAGGTATATATTTACTTTTTGCAACATTTCACTATGCATATTTGTGAAATATTGATTAGTTTTATGTCATCTGCTTTATATTTCATGTGGTAATTTTAAGGCATATTTCAGGTATTTCATGTCCTTTTTCATATAACATGAAAAGCTAAATTTATTCATAAAGCATATTTATGCTTATATTTCAATGCACATTTATTTAATGCAATATACCATTAATAATTTCATTTAGTCTGTTAAACCTCATACTAGAAAAGTAAGGTAAATCAATCAAATCTTAAAAATTGAAATTTTTATAATGAATATATTTTTTTCTGATTATGCCAAGCTTTAAAATATTTAATCAGGTAGAATTTGAGTAAAAAAATAATAACATTATATATATATATATATATATATATTATAATTCCAAAGATTGGTACCTAAAAACAAAACTACCAATCCTTGAAATGAATAACTATAAATGAGACAAAAGACATCTTGAGATTGAAATGGGGACCTTAAGACTACATGTATGTCTAGTGATGGATGGCCTGAAACAGGTCAGAGAAGAGCATTTATGAAAATAATCTCAGTATACAACTAGAGAAACACTGTATTATTTATTATGAGCTGCCAGCAAACATTATATTACAAAAAACACAGTATAGTCCATTAAGTTTGTTACTACAATACAGTATCAAAAAAACCATACATTTAACAGAACAATCTCCATTTACAGACAAAGAATATGGAAATGCTGAATCTTTTTTATTGTTTGTTAACTAATACCTGAAATAAAACCATGCCTTAAATGAGTTCTGCTGGATGTGATTTTAAACACGTTTAGAGCTTAAGAAAAACATATCTGTTATCATGTCCTCTTACAATATAAGAGTGTAAAGTAACAAAAAAATGATAGCAGAACCATCTGAAACAAGGTTTACTATAAGGTTAAAGGTCACAGGTCACTCAGGGTAATGACTGGATGAGGATGATCTTTTCATTAATGCAGAAACGATGGAGCACCGTGAGCAGGTTTTCTCCGCATCGCGACACCTGACGCTCCATCGCCAGACGAAAATCCTCCTTCACGCCTTTGGTGATTCCTCGAGTTACGGTGTGATGTCTATGAAAACAGACACACAGAGTGTGAAAACACACAGAGCTGATGAGAGTCTCCATGAAATTAAATGAAACAAAATGCTTCCAAAACAGCAGTTTCTCCACATTCAGACCAATAAGAGCTGTGCACGGCCCTTCCAACAAAACACTGGACACACACACACACACACACACACACACAAATACTGTGGCAGAAAATACATATAAGGGTGAACCTCACAAGGAAAGTCTGGCTCATATTCCATCCCAAACAAAGTTTATTTTGGAGAACTTTTTTTTTTTTTTTTTTTTTTAACACTGAAACACTGTAATGTGGAAAAAAAATCATTGGATAACCATTTTTTTTGTTAAAATGTGCATAAAATAGTATAACTAGTCTAAGAAATATTAACATAATAACAAATATTCATATTGTCACAGAAGTACTGGGATAAAAGTTTATAGTTCATTTATAAACACTGATGTCTATGGTAGTAAATCACCTTTTGAAAGTAACAAGGCGCTTCAAATAAGGATTCTATTGATTACATCATTACACCAGTAGGTGGCGTCAAGTGACTTAAAAATGTATTTGTCATTGAATCACTCACTCAAGACATTTGTTCCAAAACACCGATTCATCCAGTAATGAAACAAGTGGAGTCTTTATGAATGAGTCATTGAATCATTCACTCAACCTGATTTTTTAAAATAATTAATTCAGATTAATTTAACATTTTAAATAGACTGCAGCAATAACATTCTGTCAGAACCTCTAGTACATTACATTATTTTGTATACATGATCTCTGTTTGAGACTCGTGCAGCTCTACTTTCACTTGTTCTTCACAAACACCTTTACAATTTATGTTACTGAAATGCAAAATAATTAAATGAGAATCCAAATTCTATCATGAAAATAATGCAAATGGGTTGATTTTCATTATGCATCATTCATTTCTTTTGATCTTCGGGTGAAATATGACCCAGACGTTTCTTGACGTTTTCTGTGAGATTCACTCGTAAAATGTAAAACGCTGAAATTCAATGAAAAATACAAACACAATGTCATCAAACGAACAAAAAACTTTCTTCAAAGACTTCACAGCCATTTGAGTAAAACACAACGGAAAAAGGAGCCGAATGAGAACAGGAACAGTCTTGCAAAATGAAAATGCTTGAACAGAATGAAAACCCAGTGAAAAGAACTCAAAGGAGGAGAATGTAAACGCATGAGCAGGCTGGGAAGAGTTTGGGGGCGGGGTTTCGATGATGGGGGTGGGGTACCTGTCAGCCTTCTGAGCCCCTGGAAGCAGCAGGGTGTTTAACTCCACCCCCAGGGCGGGGCTGGGGTTCCTACGGACAGCAAACACCATTTCATCAGCACCCCGCGTGACAGGGCCGAACTCATAAACGCACCGCCAGCACTACCACAGCGGAACAAACGCCTCATCAAGAAATATGACACGGCTCTCTGAAATGCTTGATTCTGATTGGTCAGTCGCAACATTCCGAGGCCAGTTATTGGCCGACGATGACATCATGCAGACTTCTTTCATGTTTCTGCGTATGACACGGCAGATGGACGCACTTTCTCTCTCGTTTCATTCAAACGCAGCCTCAGTTATCGACTGTATTTACTGTAAAATTAAAACTTCACTGTTCATAGTATGCTTACGGTAAACTAAATGTTTACGATTTTAAAATGTGTGATTTTCTTCTCAAATCAATTTTTCAATATTTTTAGTCATTATGTCATTTTTTATATGGTGAAAAGCCAAGTAGCGAGTGATACGACTGTACATTATCCCCCAATATTTCATTTCTAATTATTTACTGTATTTAAAATAATACAATATAAAAAAAAAAAAACTTAAGCTTATTTTATTTTTTTAGCTAAAACAAAAAAAAAAACGAGTAAAAACTAATACAATTTTATTAATAGAAAAATTAATCAAATTTTATAAATAAAAATTAATAAACAAATAAATAAAAAAACTACTAAAACAGTTTCTTATCAAATCAATATTTCATTATTGATCACTATGTCATTTATGAGGTGAAAAGCCACGTAACGAGTGATACGACTGTACATTATTTACTTTATTTAGTATTTAAAATAATATAGAAAACTTTAATTTATTTTTACCTAAAATTAAAATAAAAACTAATACATTTTTATTAATACTTTTTTTTTATTAAAATATAAATACATTTAATTATTGAATAAATTTCATTATTGATCATGCCATTATTTATGAGGTGAAAAGCCACGTAACGAGTGATACGACTGTACATTATTTACTGTATTTAAAATAATAATAAAATATAAAAAAAAACTTATTTTAATTTTAGCTAAAACTAAATTTTAGCTTTATTTAGTTAAATTAAATAAATAAATATATAATAAATATAAATTGCTAAAAATGAAATTACTAAAACTTTAGCTAAAATGAAAATGAAAATGGAAAATATAAAAACAAAACCTAACTCTAAGTATTAATAAAAACTATAATAGTATCTCAATGATAATAAAGTGGCAAGAAGCCGTGCAATAAGCAGGATAATGTACATCCAGCTGGTTATAACCGGCTTAAAATAACTGAAGGACACTTTTCTTCCAGCCCATTTTTCAACTAAAATACCACTATAACAAAACGCTACAATATTCCTCATAACAGTACAGTTCTTGCTTCATTTTAAATTGGACATGATAAAAGTAACACTTTGATTTATATTTGTAAGTCATCTCATTTTTTAAAACTATGATCTCAGTTCCCGACCCTAAACACGCCTCAGCTTCATTACAGAGCTCGCGACTCAGCGATTCCTCTTACACAATATCAGACACTGCCCATAAAACTGATCATAAAAGAGAACATCAACACTTCAGACGTCAGCACTAATGAGCCAATCAGAAAGCAGGGTAAGGAAAACACGCCCTTCCTGTCATGGTTGTATGTCGTAACCGCAGCTTATTCATTGATCAAAACAAAAGGAGAGGAAGCAGGAAGGAGGGAGAGACCTTAGATGATCACTTATTTAAATCAGTTCTAAAGGCTGGTGTGTGTGTGTGTGATGTGGGCGGGACTTACTTGATAAGCATCCCCTGATTGGGCAGCAGCTCCAGCTGGACCCGCCCACCTTCTGTAGTGCGGAGGTAAGCAAACTCTTCTAACATGTCGATGTCTAGTGGAGAAAGCTGGTTAAGGACAAAACACTCATGAAACTTTCAATAAACATTCTGACTATTATTTTATATGTCAGGTTCATTTTTAGTAGTTTATCAATTAATATGAGAATATAAAATCTGTATGCATAAATAACAACGTGAAGGATACTGGTGACGTAGTTGAAAAAGTTCTCGTACTGGAAACTGCCCTGCTGACAGATCTTATCCACCGCCTTCAGGAAGAGATTCTCACCCTGTGGCCAATCATGCTGCAGCAGGACGATCACATGACCAAGAGAGAGGTCATCTCTGTTGTCTGTGAAAGCCCTCAGCTTAGAGAGAGACGAAACACGTTAAAAACCGAATCTGAATTCAAACGTTGACCTGTGAGGGGAAGTATTCAGATCTGGTACCTTGAAACAGGCCAGCATGAGCTGCAGACAGAAGGGGAGGATGGATTTACTGGTGCAGGGGACGAGCCTCAGATCGTTACCTAGCAACAGAGGAGAGGAAGTGATGTATAAATTTGGCTCATGAATATTAATTAGATGACATGACTAGTATATGAAGAGTTTGGTTCCAAAACGCTATAACTCCATTTTGATTAATTTGAGTAAAAATGTGTTTTCTTTTGCATCTTTTGGTTATAAAAACATTAAAAATTCAAATCTACATTTTGATTTTAAAAGGTTTATTATAAAAACTGATTATTTTTTTCCCCAAAATGCAATAAATCCATGACGTTTTTTTTTTCAAAATGCAATTAATCCATCAATATAAAGGTAATTTTTCATATTGAAAATACACAACAAAGTAAGTTGATCCACATATATGACAGCCTCTGAACTTGGTCAATGCTAATCTTATATACGGGCATTTGACTAAAAATACATTCAGTCTTCGCTCCCAAAATGAATTCAACGAGTCATCTTGTTAATGTTATAAATGAATTATTTGTCATTACCGATTAAAGAGTATCTGGCGCTGCCGCACGGTTAAAATAAGCACATTTGCCGAGTACATTGGTACTAAAAACGGCTTTTAAAAACTGTTCATGATTCAGTTTTGGTGAGCGTGACTGAAGTTTGATGCTGTCGTGGAACAAGAAACAGCTGCATTTTTCCTCCTCTGACTCGAGTGCCTCATCTTCTGAATCTCCTCACATAAATGATTACATTTCCATGACTCGTGTTTCTTCCCCACCGCAGAAACCACCACAGGTTCATCAATGCCGTCAAAATGATTCATTTTTCTGTTTTTGTTGATCAGAAAGTAAGGAAATCTAGGATGCAGGGTGTATTCAGAGCGCCACCATTACTGTTTACAGAGCGTGGAATGGTGCGCTGTGATTGGTTGAGCGGATATATCGCATTCTGCAGAGAAGTGAGACTGATGTTTGTCGCGTTTTGGAAAGATACAGAGAAAACATGACAGAATAACACGACGGAAATCGCATTTTGCGCAAAATTAATAAAATGACTTTTCAATACCGACCAGATACAATACTTACGGAAGAGGATTAGGGCCAAGCAATAATAAAAAAATAAAACCATCTCGAGATTAAAGTTGTTAAATTTCGAGAAAAAACTCGTTCAATTTAAAGAAAAAAGTCGAGATAAAATGTTGAGAATAAAGTCATTAAATTACAAAAATAAAGTCATTAAATTGCGAGAAAAAAGTCGTTAAATTACGAGAACAAATTCGTTAAATTATGAGAAAAATGTTGTTACATTGAGAAAAAAGTCAAGATAAAATGTTGAGAATAAAGTCATTAAATTACAAAAATAAAGTCATTAAATTACGAGAATAAAGTCATTAAATTACGAGAAAAAAGTCATTAAATTACAAGAACAAATTCGTTAAATTATGAGAAAAATGTCGTTACACTGAGAAAAAAGTCGAGATAAAATGTTGAGAATAAAGTCATTAAATTACGAGAAAAAAAGTTGTTAAATTACGAGAACAAATTTGTTAAATTATGAGAAAAATGTCGTTACATTGAGAAAAAAGTCAAGATAAAATGTTGAGAATAAAGTCATTAAATTACAAAAATAAAGTCATTAAATTACGAGAATAAAGTCATTAAATTACGAGAAAAAATTCATTAAATTACGAGAACAAATTTGTTAAATTATGAGAAAAATGTCGTTACATTGAGAAAAAGTCGAGATAAAATGTTGAGAATAAAGTCATTAAATTACGAGAAAAAAGTTGTTAAATTACGAGAACAAATTTGTTAAATTATGAGAAAATGTCGTTACATTGAGAAAAAAGTCAAGATAAAATGTTGAGAATAAAGTCATTAAATTACGAGAAAAAAAGTTGTTAAATTACGAGAACAAATTTGTTAAATTATGAGAAAAATGTCGTTACATTGAGAAAAAAGTCAAGATAAAATGTTGAGAATAAAGTCATTAAATTACAAAAATAAAGTCATTAAATTACGAGAATAAAGTCATTAAATTACGAGAAAAAATTCATTAAATTACGAGAACAAATTTGTTAAATTATGAGAAAAATGTCGTTACATTGAGAAAAAAGTCGAGATAAAATGTTGAGAATAAAGTCATTAAATTACGAGAAAAAAAGTTGTTAAATTACGAGAACAAATTTGTTAAATTATGAGAAAAATGTCGTTACATTGAGAAAAAAGTCAAGATAAAATGTTGAGAATAAAGTCATTAAATTACGAGAAAAAAAGTTGTTAAATTACGAGAACAAATTTGTTAAATTATGAGAAAAATGTCGTTACATTGAGAAAAAAGTCAAGATAAAATGTTGAGAATAAAGTCATTAAATTACAAAAATAAAGTCATTAAATTACGAGAATAAAGTCATTAAATTACGAGAAAAAATTCATTAAATTACGAGAACAAATTTGTTAAATTATGAGAAAAATGTCGTTACATTGAGAAAAAAGTCGAGATAAAATGTTGAGAATAAACTCATTAAATTACGAGAAAAAAAGTTGTTAAATTACGAGAACAAATTTGTTAAATTATGAGAAAAATGTCGTTACATTGAGAAAAAAGTCGAGATAAAATGTTGAGAATAAACTCATTTATTTTCAAGAAAAAAGTCGTTAAATTACGAGAACAAATTCGTTAAATTACGAGAATAAATTTGTTAATTTAATGACTTTATTCTCAACATTTTATCTCGACTTTTTCTTGAAATTTAACGACATTTTCTCATAATTTAACGAATTTGTTCTCGTAATTTAACGACTTTTTTCTCGTAATTTAATGACTTTATTCTCAACATTTTATCTCGACTTTTTTCTCTAAATTTAACAACTTTAATCTCGAGATGGTTTTATTTGTTTATTATTGTTTGGCCCTAATCCTCTTCTGTAAATACCGATTTTGGCGGAATTTTTTTTTAAAATGGTGTTTATCGCGTTTTGGAACCAAACTCTTCGTATGCTGTATGACAGACGCACCTTTCCTGGTTTTGCTCCGGGGTTTGCGCTGCTCCTCGCTGCTCTTCACTGCTTCCTGATTCTGGGGCGTCAGACCAGCGACCACCTCTAGAAGCTTCTCACACGCCATCTGACAAAACACAGCATGAAGGAGATGAGACACGCTGAATACAGTCGGGGGTGTGTGTGTGTGTGTGTGTGTGTGTGTGTGTGTGTGTGTGTTACCCTGTACTCTCCCAGGGCGTAGTGACAGGAGGCCTGCTGTATGATCGCCCTGTGCGTCTCCAGGGTTGAGGAGGTCGAGAGGGAGTTCTGGTTCTGGTTCTGCTGGAGCTGCAGTGATGACATCAGAGCTAGACTGGACAGAGCCTTCCGGTACTGACCCTGAACACACACACACACACACACCGATAAAGAACAACTTTAACACATTTTTTGCCACAGAAATTACCTTAAATTTTTTATTCCTATGGGTTAGTATCGTTAACTAAAACTAAACTATTAAAAATATTTTTGCTTATTAAAATAAAGCTGAAATAAAATAAAATATAAATATTAGATGAAAAACAAACTAAAAGAAAATTAGCTAACTGAAATAAGTTTAATAAACTACAATTAAAATGAAAAGGCAATTCAAAATATTAATTTTTTTGTGAGCAGCATTTTCTCACTCAAGATTTAGCTGTTGATAATATTTAACTAGAAACCGTACAGAGTTATATGAATTTATGACAAAACAATAAATCATCAAACCCAAATCATACCTGATAAATGATCATATCTGTGAGGAAAATCCGAAACCACAACCACATCTCCGTTTTCCATGATGAGCAGATCTTAACAAACTCTGGAATAAACCAATGACACAAGAGTTCCTCGTTTACAGTTTAAACTGATCATGACCAGTGGAATATATGATCAGCTGTTGAAAGAGTGTCCAGTGTGAGTCAGGACACAGTTTTATACAACTATGAATATTTGTAAATCTTGTTTCTGTCAGACCTGTCTCCAGGCTCTGGTGTGAATGCAGCAGATCCCAGCTTTCTCTGGCAGTACGGAAGTGCTCCAAGGTCTCGGCCCAACTCGGCATCTCTGTTTTATTCACCACGATGTGGCGCCCTCTGCCTTTGGCCAACACGTCCTCATCATCAGAGCTCTACACACACACACACACACACACACACACACACGGTCAGACAGTCAGCAGTGATGTACACCACAGAACAATAATGATCTATAAACTTTGACCTCTGAGGCTCACCATGGTTTTCTCTCGTCCGTCGGCCAGCTTGCGTTTCTTGTGCGCATGCTTTCGCTCCACTTCTACATCCGTGTAAACGCTCGACAGATCCTCCAGCAGAACCCAGGGACACGAGCTCAGAGACGCGTGACCTGCAACGACATCTGCCCGTGACATTTCTACAGTTTAAAGAGAGATCGCTAAACATTACCACAATTTTTTTTATTTCACCACATACAATTATTGCATGAATTTTCTACAACCTGAATTCTGGAACAGTTGGGCCTGCTACAGGTCTCAAAATAGTTGGGACGGGGGCATGTTTACATTGGTGTAGCATCTCCTCTTCTTTTCAAAACAGCGTGAAGACGTCTGGGCATCGGGGTTATGAGTTTCTGGAGTTTTGGTGTTGGAATTTGGTCCCATTCTTGCCTGATATAGGTTTCCAGCTGCTGAAGAGTTTGTGGTCGCCTTTCGTTTAATGATGCGCCAAATGTTCTCTATCTGGCAAAACATGCAAGCTGCCCATACCGTATGCACTTATGCACCCCCATACCATCAGAGATGCTGGCTTTTGACCATTGTTCTGACCATAGAACACTTTTCCACTTTGAAACAGTCCATTTTAAATGAGCCTTGGCCCACAGGACATGACGGCGGTACTGGACCATGTTCACATATGGCATCCTTTTTGCATGATAGATCTTTAGTTGGCATCTGCAGATGGCACGGCGGATTGTGTTTACCGACAGTGGTTTAGTTGGCATCTTCAGATGGCACGGCGGATTGTGTTTACCGACAGTGGTTTAGTTGGCATCTGCAGATGGCACGGCGGATTGTGTTTACCGACAGTGGTTTAGTTGGCATCTTCAGATGGCACGGCGGATTGTGTTTACCGACAGTGGTTTAGTTGGCATCTGCAGATGGCATGGCGGATTGTGTTTACCGACAGTGGTTTAGTTGGCATCTGCAGATGGCACGGCGGATTGTGTTTACCGACAGTGGTTTAGTTGGCATCTTCAGATGGCACGGCGGATTGTGTTTACCGATATGGAGTCAAATTAATGCCTTAAAGTTTTGCACAAAAGTAAAGTTTTGCAAAACAAAAAAAAGAATTGAGCAATAAAAAAATGTTTTGCAAACAAAAATAAAGAATTGCAAAGGAAAAATAAAGTATTGAGCAGAAAAAAATAAGTTTTGCAAACAAAAATAATAATGAAATAATAAAATAATGTAGTGCAAAAATAAAAATATAATCAATTACAAAAATCAGTGACAGCTGTAATCCTATTTTATCACATATTTTTCATGCTCAAACCTACTAAATCATTTGCAACGCTCATTTTATTCTGCGTTTCAGTCAAGCATGCGCTCACGATACCGGTTTTTCTTTGTGCTGCACTTTTCTGTGCGGATCTCTTTATGGCACTGGTTTGACGTGGGGGTGGAGTCAAGAAATGGGGGCACGCCCCCGCGAAACACGTCATCGGCAGGAGACGCAGATCGCAACAGAACAGATCAAGCATAGAGACAGAGCGCATTTATTATAATCTGAAAACCACGGGGGAAAAACAATCCAACCGTCTCCATTGACTTTGTATTGCGTGAGGCTGCCTTCTTGTCTTTATTACAAAAAACAGAACTTTATTACAAATTACAAAAAACAGAACAATGCCTAAAAGCTGCTGTGTGACAAGGTGTACAGCTAACAAGCTAAAAAACCAGAAATAAGTTTTTATAAGCTGTCGACCCCAAAAAACGAATGTTTAAGGACACAAAAGTGGATACAGGCAGTGAGACAGAGCGCAACGGGTCATATTACTATAAGAAATGCATTGGAGGGGGTCGTAATCGGCGACAACATATGCTAAACAAACCAACAAAAACAAACCATTCATTATTTTTAACCATGTCAAAGAATTATTTCACCTGTCGCCGATTACGTTCCCCTCCAATGCATTTCGCGGGGGCGTGCCCCCATTTCTTGACTCCACCCCCACATCAAACCAGTGCCATAAAGAGATCCGCACAGAAAAGTGCAGCGCAAAGGAAACCGGTATCGTGAGCGCACGCTTGACTGAAACGCAGAATAAAATGAGCGCTGCAAATGATTTAGTAGGTTTGAGCATGAAAAATATGTGGCAAAGATAAAATAGGATTACAGCTGTCATTGATTTTTGTAATTGATTATATTTTTATTTTTGCACTTTATTTTATTTTGCAATTTATTATTTTTGTTTGCAAAACTTATTTTTTTCCGCTCAATACTTTAATTTTCCTTTGCAATTCTTTATTTTTGTTTGCAAAACTTTATTTTTGTGCAAAACTTTAAGGCATTAATTTGACTCCATATACCGACAGTGGTTTAGTTGGCATCTGTAGATGGCACGGCGGATTGTATTTACCGACAGTGGTTTAGTTGGCATCTGCAGATGGCACGGCGGATTGTGTTTACCGACAGTGGTTTAGTTGGCATCTGCAGATGGCACGGCGGATTGTGTTTACCGACAGTGGTTTAGTTGGCATCTGCAGATGGCACGGCGGATTGTATTTACCGACAGTGGTTTAGTTGGCATCTGCAGATGGCACGGCGGATTGTATTTACCGACAGTGGTTTAGTTGGCATCTGCAGATGGCACGGCGGATTGTATTTACCGACAGTGGTTTAGTTGGCATCTGCAGATGGCACGGCGGATTGTGTTTACTGACAGTGGTTTCTGGAAGTATTCCTGGGTCCATTTAGTAATGTCATTGACACATTCAGTGTCGTCTGAGGGCATCCAATAAAGGTCTTCGGCCTTGTCCCTTACGCACAGAGATTTCTCTAGTTTCTGTCAATCATTTAATGATATTATGCACTGTAGATGATAAGATTTGCAAAACCTTTGCAATTTGATGTTGAGAAACATCGTTTTTAAAGTATTCCACAATCTTTTTACGTACTCTTTCACAGATTAGAAAACCTCTGCCCAACTTTTCTTCTGAGAGACTCTGCCTCTCTAAGACATCCCTTTTAGCTAATCATGTTACAGACCTGATATCAATTAACTTAATTAGTTGCTAGATGTTCTCCCAGCTGAATCTTTTCAAAATTTCTTGCTTTTTCAGCCATTTGTTGCCCCCGTGCCAACTTTGCTGAGACCTGTAGCAGGCATCAAATTTGAAATGAACTCATTTAATGGATAAAAGTGTAAGATTTCTCGGTTCAAACATTTGTTATGTTATCTGTGTTCTATTGTGAATAAAATTTTGGCTCATATGATTTGAAAGTCTTTTAGTTTTCATTTTATTCAAATTTAAAAAGCATCCCAACTTTTCCGGAATTCGGGTTGTAAGTGAATGTCATTGTTTGCACACACACACACACTGACCCTGGAAGAGTGATGGCTGCACCGCAGAGACGTAGTGAAAAGCGCTGTGAAACAGCACCAGCGTGCAGCAGGTGACGATCTGACCGCAGCAGCGGGCAAAACCTTCCCCATCCGCAGCAGACATGTACCGACACAACTCCGTTATACGCTGCAGGAGCTCTGAGTACGACCTACAACACACACACACACACACTCAGAGTAAGAGCTGATCATACACATCAATCATTATGACATCGCTTCACAGATTCTCACCGGCTTCCTTTCTCTCCCTGCCAATCACAGAGCGAGCCGACCACGCCCACCATCTCCAGCAGCCGCTCCCACGGCTCCGTCACCACCGACGACTTCTCCGACAGCCCGTCAATCACATACCGCTGACCCCGCCCCCGTCCTGGAGACTTTAGACCGCCCACTTCCTGTGAGCCTGAGAAATTATAAACAAGGTTTTTTATTGGAATAATGACACTTCTGTAGAGCTCAGTTTCATAATTGATGAACTTCGCAACATTAATGCTGTTATTTTCCTGTTTACTTCTATGAAGCTGCTTTGAAAATATAAATAAAAAAAAAAAACAGTGCCCCACTGTACAAAATACTATTTTTGCAGTATGCAAATTCATAGATTAATTGCAAAAGCATGCTTTTACCCTGCATCTGTCCGTCCGCCGACGGCTCCCGTGTGACGTAACATATATAAAACTCTGCTGCTTTGTGCATGTACTTATACAGCAGACTGACGGGGAGACACATTTCTGGATTGTTCAGAATCAGCGGCAGAACGTCACACACTGACAACGAGACCAACAAATGAACAAAATTACTCAAGGAAAAAACACAAAAATAAAATAATGAAGAGAGGATAAATTTGTACCAAACAACTTCCTGAAGCAGTTGACGGGCGTGTCCAGGTCCTCTACAGTCTCCGCCTCTAACAGTGACTCCCCCAAACTGACCTGGAAGAGAGGTCAAGGGGTCAGAGGTCATGCAGGGTTTGCAATAGGTTGAAAAAATATTATTTCTCAAAAGCTATGCATTCACCCACAAAATAATTATTATTATTATTAGTGTGTACTTTCATTGTGCAAACAGCTTATTTATATTGCACATTTTATACAATGCATTAGAAAAATGCATAAGAAATAAATGTGTTTAAGAAGGAATCACAAATGCTTCATTTTATTTACACACAATTAAATCAGAGAGTTTTATTCAAGTTTCTAAGAAATGACCAGAGACAACATTTGAATATTAGCCTATGTGGCTCATTTACAGTTTTGTTTCTATCCATTAATGAGTGCTGTCACTGTCAAATAAATGAAATAATATAAAGCAAGAAAGAAAGATCAGTGCGTGTGTGATTTCACTCACTCCATGCTGAATGACAGACTCCGGGAATCTCTTGAGTAACAGCAGCAGCATCTCTGCTTTCTCCAGCGTGTTGAAACACTGTTCTGTGGCCTTCAGGAGCATCTTACACTGAACTGGACCTGGAAGAGTCTCAAAAACACCTGCACACACACACACACACACACACACACACACACACCGATTACTGAAGAAACTACAATGATCACATGCATATTACTCATCAGTACAGTGGTATAAACACACCACCGTTATTATTATTATTAAAGTGCCCCATTATGCTTTCTCAAAAATTTGATGTAGTGTGTAATAAAGCTGTTTGTGAATGTGAAAGGTCTGCAAAGTTTCAAAGATCAAAGTGCATCACAAATAAAATTATTGTATCCTAAAAGAGACAAAAAACAAATAACCATTTTTACTGTTCATATCACTGTGTATCAAGTGCTGAGGAAGAGCTGAAAACCATATATGGCAATGCTGTTTGGTTTCTGACCAATCAGAGCAGAGCAGCTCTCAGAAAGGCGGGGCTTAGAGAGGCCGAATCTTTGAACGAAGCGTTTCAGACACTGTGAGAAAAGAGCTGCAGTGGATAATATGAGAAAATTAAAGTGTTTTTTGACCTTGGATGAATGTAAACCTGTTGTAGGAGACGACAAACAACATTAGGAGCTTCAAAATAGCATAATGGGGGCAATTTAACTATTAAATAAAACTATAAATATCACATACTGATGTAGGTCACACACCTTTGAGAAACTGCGCATGTTTGTCTTGGCTGTCGTTTCGTAACGCCGCAGTGATCACTGCAATCTCACGCCAGACAACCGGCTGCTCGGGGAAATTCACAAATCTGTGAAACAGGAAGTACCAATGAGATCATCAAGGGCATAAAAAGATTAGTTCTCACTTCTGAATTCAAATTTCCTGATAATTTACTCTCTGGATGAACTAATCCTTTAAACGCCTGCAATCATGAACTCATCCACAGTGATCAGTGTATTGTGGACTCACATGTCGTACAGGAGTCTGCCGGCGGAGGCCGTCCTCTCGGCGTTACGCTCGATGCTGTACATCTCATACTGAACACATGAACATACAGAACACACACATCAGACACAGCAAACACACATGATGCACAGCTCCTTCAGTTATAGGAGGATATACATATAAACAGTTCATGCATTCTCTAGGAATCGAACCCATGACCTTGGTGTTGCTTGCCTGCAACTGCATGCACATCACTAAACTTAATTAAATAACTAAAACAAATGAATTTTAATTACTTTAATAAATAAGCATTATATCTAACACTATAGTGAGCCTTATTACAGAATGGAAATATTTTCCAAATAATATTTTGCATATATTTATAATATTATTTTCACAGTTTAATCATGCATTAAACTATATATATAGAATTTCATATTTGGAGGTCCGTGACATCTAAAAGATTAAACCCCTGAACTAGAGAACTGAATGATGTGTGCAGACAGTGGTTACAGAAGCACTGTGATTGTTGTTGCTGCGGGACAGAACTGTAACTGTATATTAGTGGTGTTTATCTTCACCTGAATGTTGAAGTCAGTGGGGTAAAGCGTGCGCGCGGTGATCAGCCAGGCTTTTGCTGCATACGGGTCCTGCGGCACGAGCTCCCGCGCGCGCTTCACCAGGAACTCACAGTCGCCCTGCGCGGACATGTTCTCCCGTTAACGGGGGTAAATAAAAATAAAACCCCTCGGATGTTCAAAGACTAAAGCACAGAGTGAAAAACACCGGGACGACCGCCGAGTGTTTAACTTCCGGGTAGAAAGCTGATCATTTCAAAATAAAAGTCTATTTCTCTCTTCGCCACTGATACACACATAATAAAAAAGCACGAGAGTCAAACTAACTTAAAATACTGAAAACGTGTTTTTATTTGGTACTCAGTGTGATCAGCACTGGAAAGCGAATTCAAACGTTAATTACTCAGAAACAGGAGATGTGAGATCAACGCAAATTTCAGCAAACAAATATGCAGTTTTATATAGAGTAATTTAAAGGTAGAGTAGGCAATTTCGGAGAGGCTAGCAAAGATCCCGCCCTTCCTTCAGAGCGTCTCCAAAGCCACGCCTCCTTCAAAAACACATGAACACACACAGCAGAGATGGTGGTAACTTACCTCATGTTTTAAAGCACATAACATTACCATAATAATGAACGTAAACAACTTACAGAGCTCTAGTTGTAAATATGTTGACAAGCAGGATTGAATGCAATGATTGGATGAACATTTTTTGGTCTTGAGATGTAGGCCTTAATATTTAGACCACTTCAGTTATTCCTTGCTATTAAGATGTGAAGAGAAAAGTGTTAGGCTACCTTTAAATGGTGGAATTTAATTGAGACAAAAAGGTAAATAAAAGATTACATCCATGAATATGTCCATTGTATTTCTGTAGGTGTAGGCTACTACAAATGTAACATTATTTTTTTTTTAGTTTGAATTTATTTTGATGAATATAGAATTTGTGAGAACATAAAAGATAATTCACACTGCCCCAACAACACACAAACTCTTGTGCTGCATCATGTAAGAAATGTGTAAATAAATATAAGTTTAACAAACTGTGCATGGCATGAACGCACCAGCATTCTCACATCTGCCCACTTCCTGTTTCAAACCACAGGGGCTAATGAAATTCTCATGAACTTTGACGTTGACAGGAAGATATTTTTATATTATATATTAATAATTTTTCTGTTGTAAAAATCTAATATTACTCAGGTAGGTGTTAGGCTATATCTAGAACATTTCTGCTGTAACTGGAAACCAAAATGGAGCGTTTGTGCTTGAGGTGTGGGTGGAAAGATGCCATTTTTATTTGTATGCAATTAATATTCTGTTGCTTCAGTCTATTTTACTCAGTGCTCTGTGGTTTTGACTGTACGCTGGTAACATGCATGTTTTTATAGATTATGTTTTGTTGTTGGTGACATTCTTCTGCTCTGCACTTCTGCTTTTATGCTGGCAGAAATAGTTTGTATTTTTCTGAAATCATAACCTCCAAATGATTTAAAAGATAAAGAACAGATGAAAGTTTATTTGATTTAGACTAAGAATAATCTCTGAACACAAAAAAGTACATTTGCACATTTTAGATGATAAACATATCGAGCTGCTTGTTTTTTCTTATTTTAGTCTTCATTGCTGAAAAGTGTGGAAACTGCTGACCCACAGCGTCTGTCTCTCCTTGAAATGAGGAAACTTCCTCTTTCTTCTTTCTGTGTAAAAGTCAGATAATTTCCTGATGTGTCAGTCGAGCTGCATGAACACAGACGGACAGAAGCCACGAAACTGCCTTCTGCTGGATTATTGAACTCTTCAGGAGAAATGAAGCTCATCTTTGGACTGATGCTGCTGAAAACTGCTGCATGTGAGTCGACTTTCAGATCAATTCTACAGCAATTCTATTCACACTTGATCTGACTTGATTTCCCAACTTATAGGTCACATTACAGCTGTCTTGGAATCGTTTATCTTGCATGTATCATTGATTTATTTTTTATCTATTTTTTTTTAAATGTTTTTTATTGTTTAGATTTTGTTTATTTACCCTTGCTGTATATTTTTGATTTTCAACTATGAAAATGCATGACATTTACATTTGCATATATTCATTTATCAGATGCTTTCATCCAAAGCGACTTACAAATGAGGAACATTAAAAGCAATTCATCACAGAGACAACTATGTTCATAGACAGTGCCGTGTTTATTAGACTAGATTAGGAATCAAGCTAGAGCATTGATGAAAAGCAGAAAGAAGGAAAATACGATTATTTTAGTAGTAAGTGTCGGTTTAATGTTGTGGTGTGGTTAAATGTTTGTGCATGATACATTAAATGTTAATTATTACCTTTATAAACTATTATGATTTAAACCAAGAGTGAAATGTGGTGGAAATATTTATAAAGGGTTCGGGAAAATTGTATGTATGTTGACTCTTGGACATTTAGCAGACAAATTAAATAGTGAGAGTGTGAAAATTATTGAGGTTTTTATTTATTAATTTTTAATGTACAAGTGCTCATTGCTGAACAAAAACAGAGCTGACAAATAAACCTTTGTGTTGTAACATTACATTTTTGAAAAAGCAAATTTAGTTTTCAGTGATCTGGCAATAGTAGCTGTGTCTCTATACCCTAGACTCTTAAAAATAAAAAGATTTCAAAAGGGGGTTTAACATTTATACACTAAACGCATAGAGTATATATAAGTGCTTCACTCTTAAAAATAAAGGTTGTTTATTGGCATCGACGGTTCCATAAAGAACATTCAACTTCCATGTACATAATTAAAGCTGTGACAGTCGAGAGCATGAAGCGTCTGACATTTCACACTTAATTTTTTCAGTATGTGCCTTTTATCTTATTGGCACTAATCACATGATTTATACTACGAAATGCAATAGAAGTATGCACTTTTTCTGTCTCATTATTATTATTATTACTATTATTATTATATTTGTTATTTTAATTGAAATATTAATAAGTGAGTAAAAGAGTAAATCAGAAAGGGTGGATCATCTGCTAATGTCTGAGACTAATGATCAGAGTTCAGGTGTTTCAGTGAGATCAGATCAAGTGTCAGTTTATTCACATTCATACTGTGGAAGTTTAATTTTGTGAAAATATTTGTCATTGTTTTTTTTATTTTAATTTTAATTTTGTTTGTGTGTGTGTGTGTGTGTGTGTGTGTGTGTGTGTGTGTGTGTGTGTGTGTGTGTGCTTTTGTTTATATTACATTGTGGGGACCAAATGTCCCCATGATGTAATATAAACCTGAGTTCACCTACATCGTGGGGACCAGCCAGCGGTCCCCACAATGTAAATGGGTTTATAAATCATATAGAATGAGTTTTTGTGAAAAAGTAAAAGTTTGCACAGTTTCCTGTGAGGGTTAGGTTTAGGGGTAGGGGCAGGGTAGGGGGATAGAATGTACAGTTTGTTCAGTGTAAAATGCATTGAAGTCTATGGAAAGTCCCCACAATTCACAAAAACAAACATGTGTGTGTGTGTGTGTGTGTGTGTGTGTGTGTGTGTGTGTGTGTGTTTTGTTCTTCAGGTGTGGAGCGGAACTGCAGTTTTTATCAGTCAGATCCCTGTCATGCAGCTCTAGGAGACAAACTCAATCTGCTGATGGTGGACACTCGTATAGATAACCTGAAGATACAAAAGATAATAAGCAGCACACAAGATGATCCAGTTTGTGGATTAAAGGATGGCAGGATAAGGGAGAATGAATGTGATCTTTTCAATAACAGACCTGAAGTGTCAGTCATTGATGGGATTCTGATAATAAACGGTGTGATCAGAGCAGATTCAAGGACTTACAGATTGATACTCGAAGACTCAGACGGCACAGAAACATCTAAATATCTTCAAGTGATTGTTGAAGGTACAGTAACTCTCTCATCAGACTCATTACAATCTCATGTTCTCCAAAGATCTCACTTTCATGCAAATGAATGCTAATTACACATAAAGAACAGATGAATAATAAAAAGACTCAGAAACATATTCAAGTATGGTCATTGCCTGGTTGAACTCTAATTTAACTGGGAGAGTTCAAAGGGTAAAAATTGACAGGATATTCTCTGAGGAAATAATTAATGATAATTGAGTTCCTCAGGGAAGTGTCCCTTTTATTTCTCTTAAACATAAATGACATGCAAGCCGTTTCTGAATGTGATTTGTTTTATATGTTGATGACTCTGCTCTGCTGGTTTCAGAGAAGGACGCTGGCAAAACACAAGTAGGTGAGGAGCTTGAAACTGTCTCTCTGAAAATAAACTCTTATTGCATTTAGGTAAATCTGAATCTATTATTTTGGTCTAAAAGTAAACCGAACAAGACTTCTAACTTATCTATCAAGGAAGGGGACTGTGTGATATCGAACAGAACCACTGTTAATGATCTTGAATGTGCTCTTGACAATGACTGAAGTGGTGAAGTACGGTTATGAAAACTTTAGGTAAGGTTAATACTAAGACAACATTTCTTGCCAGATGTGTGAGTTTTTTTGGATAACCAAAATTTAAAATTACCCATGTTTAGTGCAATGTCATTTTGAGTATGCATGCATTTCTTGGATGTGTGATTTGTCTTATGTATGGCTGGATGAGTTACAGAAATCTCAAAATAAATCAGTAAGGTTGGTTTCAGGCTTTAGTAGTTTTACACGCTGATGTTTCCCATTTTAGACATCTTACGTGGTTACCTATAGAGAGCAGAGTCGTGCACCTTAAATTAAAGATGGTACAAGTTAATTAATAAAAGAGCTCCATCATACTTTAATATGTATTTTTCTTTTCTAAGTGAGAATCTAATGGAAATTGCATTATGTTGTTTTAAAACAATGTATGGTCCTATAGGTGTTTTGAACACTCAGGGGCTCAAGAGTGGAAAACGTTTGTGTCAAATATGGTTGGTTTTAGAATGAAAGTTAAAAGTTGGTTATTAGATAGGTTGTTTTAGTGATGAATTTGTATTAGTGCTTTTGGCTGTTTAATTGTGATGTAATATTTGGAAGTGTATGGTCTTACTATAGTGTTGTAATTATAATAGTATGTAATGCCAATGTAACCCTATAGTGAAGTTTGTGCTTTACATCAAGGACCACAATGGAAACAAGTTTTGTTTAAACTTTATTGGGCTATCCTTGACAAATGAATGTATTTTAACTATTATTTTGTCTAATAAATCAAATCAAAATATATAGTACATTTTATGATCAATATGTGTTAACAACAGTTTTTAATTTTTATTATAACAATTGTTTAATTGAGTTGTCGTGGTTTCTATTATTGCTGCTGTTGTTATGAATGAATAATGTGTTTAACTCTTAATAACCTTAATAATCCTGTGTTTTTCCCTCCATAGCTCCTCCCGTCATTCCGATCGTTCTCGGATGTCTTGCTGTAATTCTCGTAGCTCTGGTCATCACGGCATATTACTTTTACAAGAAGAAGAATCAGATCAAATCAACAAGTCAGTCTTGAGTTCATGAATCTGTGAAATGTAGTATTGAAGCACTTTATTCACTTATTTTTGTCCTCATCTGTAAAACAGTTTAGATTAAAGCATCAGATTTATGAATATATGTAAATATCATGCTAATTAATCTGCAGTTCATACACACACTGTTGGGATTCATTCACCCAAATATCTGTCATTATTTATTCACTCTTGTGTTGTTCCAAACCTGTATACATATACCCTCTCATGTTATTTTAGTAGAAAACAGATGAAAACAGAAACAGTTTGGAGGCTATTTATTGGTTAGCTTTAAATGACTGATAGATCATAAATCATTATTTTATGTTTGTAAAGATGCTTAATGTTTTCTCAGCAGCCCCGGTGTCTCCAGAGCCTGTGAATGAACACGTCGCTCAGAAGAACAGAGAAGAAGAACAGAAGAAACCAGGTAAGATTCACTTCATCCCATCTAGGAAAAAACAGTGACTGTCATGTTTTATATATATATATATATTGTAGTATTTTACAGGTTTACAGGTTTTACAGGTTTATGGAGATTTATGGCCTTTTTATTATCATCAGTATGATGATTTATGATATTATAAGTTATAGAGCAGAACTGCATGATTCTATTACAGTTTTTTCATCTGCTTACACACAAAATACTTACTTGTCACACAATTTCTGAAACCTGACACTCAAACAGACACACTTTGTGTGCATCTCTCTGCCAATTACTTTCAATGTACAGAAATGTGAAGCTCATGAAAGAAGAGCTTTAGGTTTTGAATAACTATGTGCATCTGATATATCCAAAAATAGAATATTATGGCAAACATGTTTGCAACTTAAGACAAATGTTTGCTTTTGAGATGTGTTTGTGATATTTTGAACGCAGTGCTTCATTTTGCAATTCTTGGATTTGTGTGTAAAGTTTTAAAAAAAGGAGGGAAAGTTTTGAAAATGTGTGTAAGCAGTTGAAAAAAACTGTAATCACAAAAAGGGCATGAAACTGTAAAGTGAAAGATAATGTGAAAAAAAAGCATCTGTGGCTTTAGTAAAAACACCCTGCCCTAGAGTCACCCAAAGATCAGCAGAAAATTGACCAACAGCAAGTCTAGAAAGGAAGCCGAAAGTTTTTTCTGTGTTGCTGTTGTAACACCATGTGTCACGCAGTCCTGACACTGAGTCACGAAAATGAGATAAAGAGTACAGAATAAAGTCACGATGAGTCCCAGTGTCTGTGTGAGAATAAATAAATAAAATCAAGAGTAAAAGTAAATGAAATAAATATTAAAAATAAATGAAATACAGTGTAAATAAGTATGTAAATGAAACAAATAGTATAAAAGAAATGAAATACACTATAAACGTTGGATGGCTGTAATGATCACACAAAGATGAGAAGTACAAACTAAACAGTCTTTAATAATAAATCCAGTAGATCACCGGTAAGAGAAAACTCAAGAATAACACAACCACTTTAATAATGGACAACGAAACAAAGGAAACGAGGGCTTAAATACAATAATCAAGGTAAAACAGAACAGCTGCAGGAACTAATTAACTACCAGAGAGACTAATAATGATCAGGAACACAGGCTAAACGAGAAGACGGAAAACAGAAGCAGAACACAATGAAGCTAAGGGGCCGTTTACACGACACCGTTTTCAATTAAAAACGTATTTTTTCATCTAAAAACTTTTTATGTGTTTTGGCCGATCTTTTACACGACAATGACATTTTGGGGGCCTGAAAACGCAAACTTTTGAAAATGGATTTCAAAGTGCGAGTTTTTGAAAATGCAGTTTTTGTCTCCATGTAAACTACAAAAGCTTGCATTTGTGAAAACGGTCATGCAAATGTGCAAAAATTGTGACGTCATGCTCATGCATATTACATGTTTAGTCTATGAGCTCATAGTGTTTCTTTACAAAGTGCATCGCCATCTACTGGCCTGGCAGCAGAATACAGTGTTTTTAGTTGTTTTCGTGGATCTGTGTGAATGCTTTGAAAACATTGTCATCTGTATGTGAAAACATTTACATTTTAAGTACATCGTTGTCGAGTAAATGTACCTTAAACAGACACATTACAATAAATAAATAAATAGTATAAACAAATATACAAATAAAATAAACAGTTAAATAAATGAAATACAGTATAAACAAAGTGTATAAATAAATATTCAAATAATGTAGTATAAATTGTAACTATATTCTGTTAACTTTTAAAGGGGACAAATATAATCAGGTCCAACCCAGTAACTGTGTTTTGGAAGCCTTTTTCTTCAAGCATGTGAAAAAAAATGAGCCACTCAGATTTCGCTCCCCTTGTGACGTAAGAAGGGGACCTTATTATAATATAACCGCCTCTTAATCTGCACGTATCCATCCGTTACTGTCCGAGTGATATTTTGGAAAAAAAAAATAGCCCATTCATAGCAATTGATAGCTATCAAAAACATTAGCCTGGTGTGAATGACTCTGATTAGCAAACAGGTACACTCTGTATAGTGTGCGTCCATACGGGTTTTGCACAAAAGATGAACATGACGGCACATGCTAGTGGATGAGTTGAATCAACTCCACAGCAACTACATAAATTTATCCACTAACCATCCAGAAACGTCCAGTTTCATTCTAAAAGTTGTAACTTCTTCCTGAGTCTCTCCATCAGTGTCGACTCCGGTTTGAACAATGTAAGGCTGAACGCTTTTCGTCATTTTGGCTGCGTGAGATTCTCCAACTTTGTTGTTGTTGAGCTGTTAAAGCTCCGCCCTCTTCTGGAAAGGGGGCGGGAGCAGCAGCTCATTTGCATTTAAAGGGACACACACAAAAACCAAATTTGACAAGCTACAATAAATGATCTGTGGGGTATTTTGAGCTGAAACTTCACACACATTCTGGAGACACCACTTTATTACATCTGGTGAAAGCGGCATTATAGGTCACATTTAATCTCCACTTTAGGTAAAAATGTAATTTTTAACCATGTTTGTAGGTGACGCTGTCTTTGGTACTTCAACATTTACTATCAACATTAATGCAACAGAAATCTTGTTTATAATCTCATCTGTTCATTATCTGTCGTCTGTGTCTGCAGATGAATATGCCACGATCGACTCTCAGAACAAGAAGAAGAACAAGAAGAAGAACAAGAAGAAGGAGGAAGAGGTTCATTACGGAGAAGTGACGTTCACCAACTCAAGCGTTCAACAGCCGCGTCAGACGAAGGAGGACTGTGTTTACTCTGAGGTTCACACACGCTAATGAGAAACAGCTTCAAAACCCACAGACTGAGTCTGAATGTGTCATGAAAACACAACGCCTCGGTTTTGAGCTGCTTATGATGCAACGCTGAGGTTATTGTGTATTTCTTTCCTGTGTGGGAGGAGAAAAGACTAAAGGGAGTGTCTGATGCAACCAGAACAGAAATATAACCGGACAAACTCTGACTGATGTGAACAAATAATGACTTGTGCTAAATAAATAATCATTTGTTCTTTATATTTATCTTTTCAATTCAATGCAATTAAAAACACACGTGTTTCCTGCACTCTTGTTCTTCTGTTTCCTTCACTTTGTCTCCACCCAGTGAACAACAAAACATCACAAGAAACAGAAACTGATCCAGTGTCAGTTCTGAAGCGCTGTGTGTTTCATGTGTTTCACTGAGAGAAACTTTGAGGATTTACTGACCGCTGAACAACAAGGATGAACGATCATAACAAGAGCTGAAGCAGAAGATCACCTAGTTGTGTTTTAGTGTCTGCTGGTAGATTTGATCAACTGACTCGTAACTACACTGTTAAGAGCTCATTAAAGCTGTGACATCATAGAACAGCAATTATTCATGTAACATATGTTAAATCTAACACACCAGATGAAAGAGCTTTCAGTAAAAGTTTTAAATTCAAAATAGGAGACAGCAGAGATGACATGCACAAAGACTGGACCCTGAAAGCTGCTGTTACTATGGCAACAGACTGAAGTGTGCTGATGGAGACCTCATGTGGTGAACTCGAGTAATGACAGAGATTCGGCACAAATGAAGGATGTTTATCAGGAAAAAAAAAGTTTTTAAAAACTGCAGTAATTAGGTGGTTGTTAATATAAATTTTAACTCAATGCTTTCATGCTTTCAATCACTCAGAAATGTTTCATGCAGGGCCAGATTTACCTCATATCTGTGGGTTTCAAAGTGCAAGTTTTTGAAAATGATACTCTCTCTCTTAATGATAATCTACACACTTAAAACACCTCAATGATGTGTAATAATATGAATGTTTGTGTAATATTTTAATTTGTGTGTGTGTGTGTGTGTGTGAGTGTGTGTGTGTGTGTGTGTGTGTGTGTGTGTGCTTTTGTTTATATTACATTGTGGGGACCAAATGTCCCCATGATGTAATATAAACCTGAGTTCACCTACATCGTGGGGACCAGCCACCGGTCCCCACAATGTAAATTAATTAATAAAAATACTAAATGATGTTTTTGTGAGAAAATAAATGTATGCACAGGTTCCTGTGATGGTTAGGTTTAGGGTTAGGGGTAGGGTAGGGGGATAGAAAGTACGGTTTGTACAGTATAAAATGCATTGCGGCCTATGGAAACAATTCATGTGTGTGTGTGTGTGTGTGAAATTTTATTAGTAACACTTTACGATAAGGTTTCATTTGTTAACCTTAATGTATTAACTAAAATGAACTAACAATGAGTAATAACGTTAGTTATTAAAGGTGCCAAGTATATTATTTATTTGGATGCTTACATTTGATTCTGAATGAGTTTGATAGTGCTCTGTGGCTAAAGCTAACATTACACACTGTTGGAGAGATTTATAAAGAATGAAGTTGTGTTTATGAATTATACAGACTGCAAGTGTTTAATAATGAAAATAACGATATTATGGATCATGTCAGTTATTATTGCTCCATCTTGCCATTTTTCATTTAGCTGGCATATGCAAATATTGGGGGCGTACATATTAATGATCCTGACTGTTACGTAACAGTCGGTGTCATGTTGAGATTCGCCTGTTCTTCTGAGGTCTTTTAAACAAATGAGATTTATATAAGAAGGAGGAAACAATGGAGTTTGAGACTCACTGTATGTCATTTCCATGTACTGAACTCTTGTTATTCAATTCAATTTCAATTTTTTGATTCTAGGGCACCTTTAAAAATACAGTTCGTTGTTTGTTCATCTTAGTTCACAGTGCATAAACTAATGTTAACAAATAAAAACATGATTTTAATAATTGTTGAATAATTTACATGAACTAAGATTAATAATTGCTGTAGAAGTATTGTTTGTTCTTAGTTCATGTTTACAAAAGTATCTAACTAATGTTAACTAATGAAACCTTATTGTAAAGTGATAAATATCTGCTCTTGATCTTTTAGTTTTGCGTGTCTGTGTTTTGCTCTCTTTGGTTTTGAACCTGAATTTGCAGTTTTTTAGATGACTTTTAACATGTTTAGCCACATTCGTGCATTTTTCTTCACACGATCATTGTCATTATGGAATATTGCTCAACACATCGTTCTTTAAGAATTGTAAATGGAATCTGTGTTGAACTGTTTACTTTGGTATTGAGTTCAATGAAAATAAAATGATTTTAAATTAAACTGATTTTGTAGTCAAAAAACACAACTCATTGGATCTTAAGTTTAATATAGGCCTAGTCAATTTTCGTTTTATTTCAGAAAGCACACATGAATTAAATTTAAACAAGTTTACAATATAAATGACATTAAAATGAACTCGGTATCGAGTTAAAGGAAATTAATTAAAATAATTAAACTGTTTTTGCAGTCAAAAGCTGTAAGCTTGTTTGATTTTTTTTAAGCTGTTTAAATTAATATAGTATTTTTTTTATTTTAATTCACAGAAAGCACACATTAATCATATTTAAACATATTTGGAATTTTGCAATATAAAAAACAAATTTAAATAGTAAATTATCAAATTAACTTTAGTAAATGAGTCCAGCAGCTGTAACTCTTGTTTCCTCCTGCAGATGTCACTAGTAACCAGAAAATTTTCTCGTCTTTGACACTTATTACTCAAACATTACATTATAGACTTACATTATTCCTGTGTTTATTTTTATAAAGTTTATTTGACACAGGGGTGTCCAGTCCTGCTCCTGAGGGCCGCTGTCCTGCAAAGTTTAGCTCCAACCCAACTTAAACACACCAGAACCATAATATATTATATTATAATATAATTTTATATTATAATTTAATATAAAATTAAATTATATAAGTACAATTAGTACTCTTAAGTACATTAAAAATGAAGTACTTTTGTATTTTCACTTTATAAATATTTTATTATATGTATCTGTGCTTTTACTCAAGTACTTGATTTGTACTTCATCCACTGACAAATCATGACAGATGTTTTTAGTAAATGGTTTGTTTGTCAGTAATGGTTTCTAATCAAAGTTATTTTAATTGCGGTCGATGCTCAATGATGCTGCAGTTACAAAAGCAACCAGGGTGATGAAAACAGCTTATTAACATAATAACATCTTTATGAAAATTGCAGGAGCATTAGTCGATGGAAAGTTCCCACCCTTATTTTGTTGTTCTTGTGCAAGATGTTCAGTGTCAGACTTCTCCAGTAAATGATGTGAACTTCCTCTTCTCTCAGAATATACAGTGAGCACAGATGAGTGTCAGCAGATCTTGATTGTGTGACTGAAGCAGCATCTTCTCTCTTCTGCTGGATTATTGGGCTCTTCTGGACTCTAGAGAAATGAAGCTCATCTTTGGACTGATGCTGCTGAAAACTGCTGCATGTGAGTCGACTTTCAGATCAAACTCAGCTAATGATGAGATCGTGTTCTGCTGCTTCCTCCCTCTCTCTCTCTCTCTCTCTGTCTACCCACTCCGTTCATCTCTCTTTCCCCAATGTTCTCTGTTTTCTATAAGTTCATATGCACTAAACTAAACTTAATTTACTGTGTTTATCCAATTGATTTGTCCAATGTATTTGAATGAAAACAATTAAAAAATATATCCTAACTTCTTGAAGTAAGTAAAACTCAAAAATGTTCATGCATGCATGCATGCAAAAAAAAAAAAAAAAAAGTCAGAATCAGAATCAGAAAGAGCTTCATTGCCAGGTATGTTGTTTACACATACTAGGAATTTGTTTTAGTGACAGAAGCTCCACAGTGCAACAGAGTGACAGCGACAAGACAAGACACATAATAAAAAGAATAATATACAAATATACAAGATAGACAAAGTGCAAAAAAAGCAAAAAACAATATATATTATAGACAATTGTATGTACAGTTATGTGTGCAAATTGAGATATAAATAAGTGTTTTAAGTAAATAAAGTGTAATCGTGTTGTGTGTTCTGTGTTTGTCAAGTGTTCATGAGATGGATTATATATATGTTTGTGTAATATTCAAATCCTGATGATAGAGATGTGTGTGTGTGTGTGTGTGTGTGTGTGTGTGTTCTTCAGGTGTGGAGCAGAACTGCTGGTTTAATCAGGGAAGTCCGTGTCATGCAGCACTCGGAGACAAACTCAATCTGCTGATGATGGTGCCGGATATCAGTAAATATGAGCTGAAGATACAAAAGAGTATGAGCAGCAGAGAAAAAGATCCAGATTGTAGAGTAAGGAATAACACAATGAAGAAGAATCAATGTGATCTTTTTAATAACAGATCTGAAGTGACAGTCATTAATGGGATTCTGATAATAAACCGTGTGATCAGAGCAGATTCAGGGAATTACACTTTAAGACTTGAAGACTCAGACGGCAGAGAAACATCTAGAGATCTTCAAGTGATTGTTGAAGGTACAGTAACTCTCATCAGACTCATTACAATCTCTTTTTTCTTTTCTTTTCTTTTCTTTTTTTTTTGCTTTTAGCAAACTTAATTTACTGTTTATACAATTGATTTGTCCAATATATTTGAATGAACAACTTTTTTAAAAAGCTTATGCATGTAAAAAAATAAGCAAAATATAATGAGTTGAGATTTTCAGTGTATATGCTACTGCTCAAAGTTACAAATTTCGTTCTAGAAAATATACACACTTAAAAACACCTTTGAAAATCAATCAAAAATCTATTTCAATTATGCTATAAAATTCTATGAATGTTTGAATAATATTTTAATTCATGATGAGGTGTGTGTGTGTGTGTGTGTGTGTGTGTGTGTGTGTGGGTTTGTTCTTCAGTTCTGGAAGTTAACTGCAGGTTTAATCAGTCAGATCCCTGTTACGCAGCTCTGGGACACAAACTCGATCTGCTGATGGTGGACACTAGTAGATGTGACCTGAAGATACACAAGATAATGAGCAGCACAGAAGAAGATCCAGTTTGTACAATAAAAAAGGCACAATAAAGAGGAGTGGATGTGATCTTTTTAATAACAGATCTGAAGTGTCATTCATTAATGGGATTCTGATAATAAACGGTGTGATCAGAGCAGATTCAGGGACTTACAGATTATATCTCGAAGACTCAAATGGCACAGAAACATCTAGAGCTCTTCAAGTGATTGTTGAAGGTACAGTAACTCTCTCATCAGACTCATTACAATCTCATGTTCTCCAAAGATCTCACTCTCATGCAAATCAATCAGATGAATCTCTGTGAATGTTTTTATTCATGTAACACACAGTAAACACACTACATACTCCAGGAATATATGAGTAGTGTGGAAGGATGGCATTCTGCTGTGTTTGTCATGTGACTGTCATGTGTCCCTCCCTCCAGCTCCTATTGGCTCAGTGGAAGTGTCAATCATCTGCTCCTCCAGTGGGGTGATGAGGGCGTTCTGCTCCTCTGATGGAGATCTGCTCCTCTTCAGCTGGACTCTGAATGGAGATCCACTGATGGATGGAAACATCATTGAACTGGATGAAGGAACTGATGGAAACATCAGCTGCAGCGTGAAGAACCACGTCAGTCACCGACAGAAGACCGTTAGTGTAAAACACTGTCCTGGTGAGATGATTACTGTTCATCTACAGATATCAACAACCCAATATAGTTTATCTAATTGATTGATTGATTGGTTGATTGATTCTGTCTGTGTTGTTTTCAGTGTCTCTGGTGTTTGTTCTGGTCTGGTGTTTTCAGATGATGTTTCTGTTGGGTCTGTTAGGAGGTTTTCACATCTACATGAGACACACGTCAGGTCAGAGACATTTATCATCATCATTATGGATTTGACATGCAAATATTAAGAGTGTGAAGATGATGATGAGAATCTGATGCTTTTAGGAAAGAAACAGGAAGATCAACAAGTGAGAATGAGCAGATTTAGAGAAGGACATGAACACACAGCAGAAGATTGAGGAGAGCAGCAGCAGATCTCATCACATCTATGAGAAATCACTTCAGAACGGCCAAGACTTTCACATCCATCCAACATTTATTTTACACATCTGGAGTATTTATTTACTTCACTACACAAGATCTTCACAAGATAAACACATCGTTCTTTAAGAATTGTAAATGAAATACATTGTTTTTCTTTGTCAATCAATGCAATTAAAATAAACACACGTGTTTCCTGCACTCTTGTTCTTCTGTTTCCTTCACTTTGTCTCCACCCAGTGAACAACAAAACATCACAAGAAACAGAAACTGATCCAGTGTCAGTTCTGAAGCGCTGTGATGTTTCATGTGTTTCAGCGAGAGAAACTTTGAGGATTTACTGACCGCTGAACAACAAGGATGAACGATCATAACAAGAGCTGAAGCAGAAGATCACCTAGTTGTGTTTTAGTGTCTGCTGGTAGATTTGATCAACTGACTCGTAACTACACTGTTAAGAGCTCATTAAAGCTGTGACATCATAGAACAGCAATTATTTACATGTAACATATGTTAAATCTAACATGCTAGTTGAAAGGGCTTTCAGTCAAAGTTTTAAATTCAAAATAGGAGACAGCAGAGATAACATGCACAAAGACTGGACCCTGAAAGCTGCTGTTACTATGGCAACAGACAGAAGTGTGCTGATGGAGACCTCATGTGGTGAACTCGAGTAATGACAGAGATTCTGTACAAATGGAGGTTATTTATCAGGAAAAAAATGTTTTTAAAAACTGCAGTAATTAGGTGGTTGTTAATATAAATGTACTTTTTAATTAAATGCTTTCATGCTTTCAATCACTCAGAAATGTTTCATGCAGGGCCAGATTTACCTCATATCTGTGGGTTTCAAAGTGCAAGTTTTTGAAAACGATACTCTCTCTCTCTCTCTCTCTCTCTTTAGTGTACATACTCAAAGTTACAAGTTTAGGTTTTAGCAAATACACACACTTAAAACATCTCAGTGAATGTATTGTGTAATATTTTAGTTCATGGTGAGGTGTGTGTGTGTGTGTGTGTGTGTGTGTGTGCGAAGTTTTATTAGTAACACTTTACATTTACATTTGTTAACCTTAATGTATTAACTAACATGAACTAACAATGAGTAACACATTTGTTACATTATTAATTAATCTTTGGATTTGGTGCGCCAGTTTGTAAATTGGACATGAACGCAAACCCCATCAATCCCCAGAATCCATCAATATTTCTCCAAATGTGCATGCTTTTAAGCTAAAAGCCTATATGAAATGCCATAGAGGTAACATAATTGTTCAGACACTTTGCATCACAGAAATACATTATATTTTAAAGAATATAATAGAATACCATTATTTTAAATTGTAATAATATTTCACAGTATTGCTGTTTATGATGAGCTGAGACATTATTACAGAGGGTTTTTTCACAGCCTACCTGACTGAAAGGCCTCATTAATATGCAAGTCATTTCAGGTCATTATTATGTGATTCTTTTGTCTTCTCAGGTGTAAATGGCCCATTATTCGTGATGATTCACGCCTCCACGCATACTGTGTTTCTTGACAAAAAGTGTCTTACAAAAACTAAATCAATATATTGTTTTATATGAAGGAGTAGGCAGCATAATTTTTTACATAATTCTTAAGCAAAAACTCTAGTCTACAACCTCCAATACCCAAAAGTCTTGTGAACACAGATTTAATATACTTTTTTTGGCCTTATTTCAGTGACTTAAGTTTTTTGTTTTTTCAATAACCACGCATAAACATTATTCCTTCAAAAATACAAACATGTACATACATGTTCCTCACATATTATGGTAGCCTAGTTTGTGCTGAATACAGTGTAATGACACTTTTTCCATTAATATGTTTATGAACGACTGAAAAAAGCACAAATGTCAGGGCATGTCAAAACTTCTCCAAGCCCAAAATCAGCCTCAGACTCCAGAGGGTTAACTTGGCAACAGCTCAAGTCACAACCTCCACCAATATGCAGGAGACTGGGATGGCAAGTATACATATCGATCACACATATCGATGCTCTTCACATCCAACTCCTCAGAGCTGGACACATTGAACAACGGTGCTTCAACCAGTGTGGAAGGAACCGCAAAGCGTGCTTCCAAACACTGAGAAAAAGCACTGGATCTATCAGGTGAGGGCTGAGATAAGCTGCTAGATCCATTAGCGATCCCCAAGATTTAGATCGGTGCTGTGCCTCGGCAGCAGTGGGACCCGAACCCTGGGGAACGCGAGCCTCCCAAACAAGCTACACATGATTGTGTGTTTCCCCACTCGTGATGTAACGGGAGCAGGGATGAACACACGATCTAAACTGCTTGTCCGCCATAATATATAGATATAGACAATACAACACCAAATAAGACAAACGAGTCACAGAGAGTGCACCTGACGACACAGAAGCTAGCGTTGCACTGTTTGAGCATGCTTTATAGTTTCCTGGTCATGACGTCACCTGCCTCTGACGTCTCGTCACACCATTGGACTGTTTTCACATGTGCTTCATGACGACATCACGCGTTGCATTCCCACAGCATCAATTTCTCGACGGAATGCAAGTTCCCTTGAAAGGGAACATTACATTATAACTTTTATCATTACTGTGTTTATTTTTATAAAGTTTATTTGACACAGGGGTGTCCAATCCTGCTCCTGGAGGGCCACTGTCCTGCAAAGTTTAGCTCCAACCCAACTTAAACACACCAGAACCAGCTAATCAAGGTCTCACTAAGCACTCGGCCCAGTTCTGTTCTGAAGTGCACTAGGAGATCTCTCAGTCGTGGAAGGCACTTTTTCTGTCAGAACATGCTTTGCTGGTTCCTCCGTCCTCACTACCCTTGATGGTGGAGCGGCACAGGCTGACCTACAAGGCCTTGCATAGTTTAGCGCCACAATACCTGTCTGAACATCTGCTCTTCCGATTCTGTCTTTTTAATGGTTCCTTCAACACGTTTACGCTCTATGGGCGACCTGGCTTTCTTCTTTGGCTCCAAAACTCTGGAATTCTCTTCCCACTGAGATTAGACATGCTGACTCTATTAGGTGTTTAAATCTTCACTTAAAACTTTTTTTTTTTTTCATTTTATTTATTTTATTTTATTTATTTATTTTTTTTACCCTGAGGTAACGACTATGCCCTTCTGACTATGAGTCTTACTGCAGGCCCAGGGTTGGGCGTTGTCCACACTTGTGGTCCAGGAGCTTCACAGCCCTTACTTCATCGTACCCAAGAAAGGAGGTGGACTGAGACCGATCTTAGAGCTGTGAGTTCTGAATCAGGCCTGTACAGGCTCCCATTCAGGATTCTCACTCAGAAACACATTTCCAACATCAAGATGGTTTGAAGAGATAGACCTTCAAAGCCTTTTCTTCAGTTTGCCTCCGAGGGACAAACCATTTTAAAAATGTTATGCATAGTCCTGTGACGTCTGTTTTTATATTGTTTGTCAACACACATTACATATTATGTATCTGCATCCACTAATCTTCCACACTGACTAGTGCTGGCTATTTGACAATTCATAATCATTAATAATTATTTCGATCAATAGGATTATATAAAATATATAATAGAAAATTAATTATATAAGTAGCCTATATAAAATTACATTCAGTACTTTTTACTGAAGTACATTAAAAATGAAGTACTTTTGTACTTTCACTTGAGTAATATTTATTATATGTATCTGTACTTTTACTAAATACTTGATTTGTGCTTCATCCACTGACAAATCGTGACATAAGTTTTATTTAGTAAATAGTTTGTTTGTCAGCAATGGTTTCTCCTCAAAGTTATTTTAATTGCGGTCGATCCTCAGTGATGCTGCAGTTACAAAAGCAACCAGTGTGATAAAAACAGTTTATTAACAATAATATCTTGATGAATGTTAAAAATTGCAGAAGCATTAGTCGATGGAAAGAGAAACATAAGTGTTATTTTTGTGTTCTTGTGCATGACGTTCATCCCCAAACCTGTGAACTTCCTCTTCTCTCAGGAAGTGGGCAGTATTCTTAATATATCATGAGCACAGATGAGTGTCAGCAGATCTTGATTGTGTGACTGAAGCAGCATCTTCTCTCTTCTGCTGGATTATTGGGCTCTTCTGGACTCTAGAGAAATGAAGCTCATCTTTGGACTGATGCTGCTGAAAACTGCTGCATGTGAGTCGACTTTCAGATCAAACTCATCTAATGATGAGATCGTGTTCTGCTGCTTCCTCTCTCTCTCTGTCACTGTCTGTCCATCTCTGTCTGCCTGTCTAGTGGTTCTCCACTCGCATGCGGCCCGTCACGAATGTAAATGCGGCCTGTGATATGCCGACCACAATTTAAAAAAAATTATAGCATTACAATTTAGTTTTGTTTTTAAATTTAAATTAAAGTGAATTACACAAAAATAAATGAGCTATAATGCTTTATTTGTCATATAAAATCATTTTGGTGAGCATTTATTAATTCAGACAGCTCAAAATGTTTTTTTTTTTTTATCGTGACCAAAGATTGAACCCATACACACGTGAACCGAGTTTGGTGGAAATATCTCATTTCGTTCTTGAGTTATAGCCATTTTAGTAAAAGTGGCTCCGCCCTCATCGTAAATTTTGCGCCCCTTAGCGACCTTGAATCAAAATTTCAACTTTATTTTTGATAATTATTGATATTCAGACGCCAGAGAACATTTCTGCATAGGTTTGGTTTCTGCATTGGGCGAAAAACCTAGGACTAGTTTGCAAAAGTTGTTTTTTCAAAAAGCCCCAAATATCTGAAGATTTCGCCAGGGTGACGAGCGAATCCGAGACATGAATCTTGGATTTCAACGATATAAGACACTTGACACCTCAATTTACAGTATTTCTATGATTAAATTGCTGACTCCTCCCCCATCAGCCAATCACTGAGTGTTTACTCCATAGCAACGAGGTCAACCCCGCCCTCACTCTTAGCTTAAGACTTCAGTCTATTCCTTAGTAAAAGTTGGTCTCAGCAGCTTTGTGAATTGGTTTTAAGAGGAAACTCTTAACTAAGAACTTTTACTGCTATTTAGGAGAACTCATAGTGGTAAGATAAAATGTTTTGTGAATACGGCCCCTGGTGTAATAGGGTTTGGTCTGTTGCTTCGGTCTGTCTATTTCACTCAGTGTTCTGAGGTTTTAACATGTTAAATGTTTGCCCAACCTGCTTTGCAGTTTTATTTAACCCAACTATTGTTTAAAAATGACTATATGTCTGGCTTAAAATGAACCCAAAATAGGTTGGAAACTGAAAATCAGACACATAATTACTAGAGGCAACAATAATCATTAAAAGCTGAACATTTTTAAATAAACATTTTAATAAATGTTTAATTATTATATTTAATATCAATAAATATTAATTTCCAACATATTTTGGGTTCATTTTAAGCGAGCAATACAGCAATTTTTACACAATAGTTAAGTTTGTCCATTTTCGACCCAACTTGGGTTGTTTTTATATTTTAAATAAGTGCATAATAAGTGCACTTTATCCTTTTGGAATCTTCAGTGTGAACACACTAATCACATTATTGCCATAGAATTGTGTATAATTTTGCACATTCTTCCTGTCTCAAAAGTGTAAATCAGATCTGTCTTCAGATGTTTCAGTGAGATCAGATCAAGTGTCAGTTTATTCACATTCATACTGTGGAAGTTTAATTTGGTGAAAATATTTGTGTCAATGTTTTTGTGATTTTAATTTATGCTGAAAGAGTCACAAGTGCGTCATGATTTTTGCATTCATTTGAATGTCAAACATTTAAAACAGATGAAACTAGAGGAAACACCCAGAGAGCTGACAAATAAACGTGTGTGTGTGTGTGTGTGTGTGTGTGTGTGTGTGTTTTGTTCTTCAGGTCTGGAGGTTAACTGCAGTTTTTATCAGAAAGATCCCTGTTACGCAACTCTGGGAGACAAACTCAATCTGAGGATGCTGGAGGTGATTAAATATACCCTGAAGATACAAAAGATAATAACCAGCACAGAAAAAGATCCAGTTTGTAGAGTAACGAATAATAGAATAAAGGAGAAGGAATGTGATCTTTTTAAGAACAGACCTGAAGTGTCAGTCATTAATGGGATTCTGATAATAAACGGTGTGATCAGAGCAGATTCAGGGACTTACAGATTACAAGTCGAACTCCGAAACAGCACAGACACTACAGATCTCCAAGTGATTGTTGAAGGTACAGTAACTCTCTCATCAGACTCATTACAATCTCATGTTCTCCAAAGATCTCACTCTCATGCAAATAGATGCTAATTACACAAAAAATAACAGATGGATGATTTCAAAAGACACTGAAACATCTACATATTTTCATAAAGACACTCTCATCAGAATAAACTGATACTATAATCAGAGACGTAACAACCATATGGCATGCCAACCCCAATATATTAAGATAATTGTTTGATCAATATGTGTTAAAGGGACAGTTCACCCAAATATGAACACTCTGTCATCATTTACTCAACCTCAAGTTGTTCCAAACCTGTATGAATTTTTGTAACCAAAAGAATATTTTTAAGCAAACAGTTGATGTGCCCCATTGACTTCTATATAATGTTTTCCCATACTGTGGAAGTCGATGGGGACCAGCAGCCAATTGTTTTTTTGTGAAGTACATTTACATTTAGTCATTTAGCAGACGATTTTCTCCAAAGCGACTTAAAAATGAGAATAGTAGAAGCAATCCAATCAACATGAGTACAACATATGTAAGTGCTGTGTCAAGTCAGTTTCATCAGTAAAGTGCTCATATCATTCTAATATGATGATCTGATGCTCAAGAAACATTTATGATTATTATCAGTGTTGAAAACAGTTATTTACATTTTTATTTCATGATGCTATGATGAAAAGAAAAAGTTCAAAAGAACAGCATTTGTCTGAAATCTAAATCTTTTGTAACATTAAACACTACCGTTCAAAAGTTTGGTCAGTAAGAATTTTAATTTTATTTTTGGGGGATAGAAATAAAATTAATCAATACTTTTATTCATCAAGGATGAGTTAAACTGATCAAAAGTTACAGTAAAGACAATTATAATGTTAGAAAATATTATATTTTAAATAAATGCTGTTCTTTTGAACTTTCTATTCATCAAAGAATTTTGAAAAAAAAAAATGTACACAGTTAAATATAATAAAAAGTAAGTGTGAATCCCTTTAACAGCAGATTTTTATTTTTGTTAAAACAACAATTTAATTGAGTTGTTGTGGTTTTTATTATTGTTGTTATGAATTAATGAGACGCTTCAGTGTTTAACTCTTAATAACCTCATCCTGTGTTTTTCCTTCCATAGCTCCTCCCGTCACTCCGATCGTTCTCGGATGTCTTGCTGTAATTCTCGTAGCTCTGGTCATCACGGCATATTACTTTTACAAGAAGAAGAATCAGATCAAATCAACAAGTCAGTCTTGATTCATTAGATTCATCACTTTATTTGTCCTCATCTGTAAAACAGTTTGAATTAAACCATCTGATAAATGAATATATGTAAATATAATGCTAATTAATCTGGGGCCGTATTCACAAAACATCTTAAGGCTAAAAGTAGCTCTTAACTTGCTGGCGTTAGGAGAAACTGGCATGTCAGTCCTAATTTTACGAGTCCTAAATTTTTGCTCTAACAGTATTTCACAAAGCATTTAATAAATAAATAATGTCAGATTACCTGTGGTAGTTGTTTTCACAAGTTCACACTTACAAATGATCAAATAGAGTAAAGAAATATAATAAGCATATTTGGCATGCTGTCCATTGGGATCAAGGACTCTGAGCTTGGAAGTTAGCCCAAATCCAGAGTTCTCCTCATATCTTCAGCCGAGAGTGAGGACCGGGTTGGCTCTCCTCTGTGTATATATATTCCTCCACTAAAGCTGATGATAAAGACCGTTTGAATGTGTTCCTCCCAAACCTTGTTTATAAATCTTAATTTGTCACTTGAATTCTGCATTCTCTCGAGACGCAGACGTGTAACAATCAGCAGACAGCTAGAACTTATACTAGTTTTATTAGTGACACTTAGCCTACATTTTTATTTGAATATTGCAATAGTCGTATTTTAAAACCTTTATTTAAATATGGCAACATGATACCTCATTCTACAATATTTCTATGATTACATTGCTCACAGAGACTCCTCCCATCAGCCAATCACTGTGTGCATAGTTAGTAACCGTGTTGACATCATCCATAGCAACGAGTTCAACCCCGCCCTCACTCTTAGCTTAAGACTTCAGTCTATTCCTCAGTAAAAGTTTGTCTCAGCAGCTTTGTGAATTGGTTTTAAGAGGAAACTCTTAACTATGAACTTTTACTGCTATTTAGGAGAACTCATAGTGGCAAGATCAAATGTTTTGTGAATACGCCCCCTGCAGTTCATACACAAACTGTTGGGATTCGTTCACCCAAACATCCGTCATTATCTATTCACTCTTATGTTGCTCCAAATCCATACATAGAGTAAATAATGACAGATATTTGCATTTATGAAAGAAAAACACCAAATATAACATCTTACAAGTATTTTAATAGAAAACAGATGAAAGCAGAAACAGTTTGGAGGCAATTTATTGGTTAGCTTTAAATGACTGATAGATCATAAATCATTATTTATGTTTTTAAAGATGCTTAATGTCAGTGTTTTCTCAGCAGGTCCAGTGTCAGACGGTCCAGAGCCTGTGAATGAACACGTAATTCAGAAGAACAGAGAAGAAGAACAGAAGAAACCAGGTAAGATTCACTTCATCAGGGTTTAATGAAGCTCAGAGCGTCTGGACTGAAATATAGATTCACCAAGAACCACAAAAAAAACCTGCGGGTTAAAATGAGCTTTGACGAGTAAATAACACACAGTTTCAGGAGCTGAATATAATGCATAATGGTTTACAGTAGCAATGTGAAAATGCAAATCTTGCCCTCGTTGTTATAGGATAAACAGTGTCAGTGAATCAAATCAGAGATAACGCTCTACTATAGGAAAGATCACTGTCATGTTTATATCAACTAAAAATCTCGGTCTGATTAGTGATATTATGATTTTTAGAGTCGAACTGCATGCTTCTATTAATAACAAAAATGGCATGAAACTGTAAAGTGAAAAATGATCTGTGGTGTATTTTGAGCTGAAACTTCACAGACACATTCTGGAGACACCAGAGACTTATATTACATCTTGAAAAAGGGGCATTATTGGTCACATTTAAGTAACATTGCAAATACATGTCTACTGACTCTCATTAATGTAGACTGTCTGCTTAATATCTGCTAACACTATATTTTGATGCTCCCCAACAGATATTCTACCAAAGAAGAGGAAGGATGAAGAGGTTCATTACGGAGAAGTGACGTTCACCAACTCAAGCGTTCAACAGCCGCGTCAGACGCAGCAGGACTGTGTTTACTCTGAGGTTCACACACGCTAATGAGAAACAGCTTCAAAACCCACAGACTGTGAGTCTGAATGTGTCATGAAAACACAACGCCCCGGGTTTGAGCTGCTTATGATGCAACGCTGAGGTTATTGTGTATTTCTTTCCTGTGTGGGAGGAGAAAAGACTAAAGGGAGTGTCTGATGCAACCAGAACAGAAATATAACCGGACAAACTCTGACTGATGTGAACAAATAATGACTTGTGCTAAATAAATAATCATTTGTTCTTTATATTTATCTTTGTCAATCAATGCAATTAAAGGATTAGTTCACTTTCAAATTAAAATTTCCTGATAATTTACTCACCTCCATGCAGGGGCGATTCTAGGATTTTGATTTTAGGGGGGCTCAGCCCCCAATAAGGGTATGATTAAAAAAATATTATTTGACTATTAGGGTAGGGTGGTATGCTACTAACCTTACTGCAATCCACTATTCCATTGTATTCCCTGTATTTCATATATGGGAGTAGGAGTACTGACTGAGCCATATACAACACTGTAATAAAAAAATAATTATTGGATGTGACCACTAGAAAATAGGGAATGTTGATTTTTTTTCATCAATCTTCTCTGCCTCCACTTCATTCACTTTTTGCACTGACTTTTCTGAGAAACCAAAAAAATAATTTCAGTTCAGTTGACTAATTTCTTGTTGAGTGTCAATAATGTCAGGAGTCAGGACATTTGTGTTTATCCTTTGACGATACCACTGCTTTTTCTTATAAAATGTACAGGGAAATTGGCAGACAATTAAAACAATGTCAGGGTTCAATGACTGAAATGAATCTTGGGAACACAGTGGTATTGTGTGTGTGAGAGGCTGTCTACGTTCTATTCTCACCTGACTGTTGCTCATTTGCAGACCTACTCCCGCACGACAAGAAAAAATGTCGTATATCCATCTACAATGAAATATAAATTATTTTAGTTTTTTAGCTTTTTAGCCTTTATAATCAACAATACGTTTGGATATTCATAAAGTCACCCCATGAAAATTGATGTCATTTTAAGTATTTTAACTAACCAGCTAATATTCATTAAGAATATAGATAAACCATGTATTAATGTAATTGTCTATTGGCAATATGATTAATCTGTTCTATATTTATTTCTATTTATTAAAAATAACAACATGAATTATCAATTTGCCACTTCTATAAATCAAGTACAAATCTAGTATAAATAGTATAAATCAAGAAAATCAAAAATCCCTTTACTCTACGCTTACTCTATGTATCATGACACTCCTCCTGATTCATTATTACTTAATACAAAACTATATTTAATAATACAAAACAAAATAACTCCACATTCTGTCTCTGGGCCATCTAGTGCTTTCAGACAATGATGTGTGTCATTTCTGTGCGTGGCTGCATAATGTAATGTCAAAATACATTATAATATGTCTGTAATTGTAAAAAGTAAATTAAAATAAATCATGATCGTTTTCTGAATCTAAAGTATGTTTTCATGGGTGTTAATCGCTTCATTTTTGTAGGAATAAAAAACAACTATCACACAAGGGCTGAAGGTGAACGCAGCGAAACGTATTGGATGAGAAACCGAGCCGTCCCGTGTGCTCCCAATGCTCCAGTAACATTACATTATGTAAACTGCAATGCATTTATGACAAAGAACTGCACCGATGCAGATGTAATATCATAGCATTAGCAATCTATCAATAAATGCACGCACACACGACACACACCTTGTGCTCTCTGATGTTCGCTCTGCTCGGCGCCCCTGCAGATTGAAAAATGCGCTAAATCCAAGCAGACTCAGATAAGGGGAGGAGCCGAAACTTGACGCAGCTTGCCGCCGTTTCAAATGAGTTTTTTTAAAGGGGACTGAAGCGATCAAATATTTATTAATCAAATATTTTTTTAGGGGGGCTGGGCAGAAGTTTAGGGGGGCTGAAGCCCCCCTAAAAAGGGCCTAGTGACGCCCCTGCCTCCATGTCATCCAAGATGTTTGTGTCTTTCTTTCTTCAGTCGAAAAGAAATTAAGTTTTCTGATGAAAACATTTCAGGATTTTTCTCCATATAGTGGACTTCACTGGACTCCAAACGGTTGAAGGTCCAAATGTCAGTTTCAGTGCAGCTTCAAAGAGCTCTACATGATCCCAGACGAGGAATAAGAGTCTTATCTAGAGAAACCATCGGACATTTTCTAAAAAAGAATAAAAAATTTATACATTTTAACCATAAATGCTCATCTTGAACTAGCGCTCTTCTTCTTCTCTATTTGAATTCCAGCAGTGTAGACACTGCTAAGTGTATTACTGCCCTCCACAGGTCAAAGTTTGAACTAAATTGTCATATACAATATGCTAGTGCAAGTATATAACAATTACATATACCATTTGCCACAAGTACCAAGTGACGCGAAGCCTCCAAACATGGTATCCTCTGCTCCCCCTCACCACAAACTGCACACTTCAGGTATTGCAATGGTTTCTACTCAAAGTTATTTTAATTGCGGTCGATGCTCAGTGATGCTGCAGTTACAAAAGCAACCAGGGTGATAAAAACAGCTTATTAACGTGATAATATCTTTATAAATTAAAAATTGCAGAAGCATTAGTCGATGGAAAGTTCCATAGAAAATAAACATAAGTATTATTTTTGTGTTCTTGTGCATGACGTTCATCCTCAAACTTCTCCAGTAAATGATGTGAACTTCCTCTTCTCTCAGGAAGTGTGCAGTATTCTTAATATATCGTGAGCACAGATGAGTGTCAGCAGATCTTGATTGTGTGACTGAAGCAGCATCTTCTCTCTTCTGCTGGATTATTGGGCTCTTCTGGACTCTAGAGAAATGAAGCTCATCTTTGGACTGATGCTGCTGAAAACTGCTGCATGTGAGTCGACTTTCAGATCAAACTCATCTAATGATGAAGCTCTGACAATAAAAACACTCTGCAGGATCTAGTAATAGAGTTGTCTGTTTTAAGTGTTTAAATGTTGTTGTTTTATTAGTGTTTTAATAGTGTTTTCCTCACAGTGTAGTTTGTGGAATATTAATTGGTGAGATGGAAGAGGTTTAAAGGGTTAGTTCACCCAAAATTGTAAATTCTGTCATTTATTGCTCACACTCATGTTGTTCCACACCCGTAAGACCTTCCTTCATCTTCAGAACACAAATTAAGATATTTTTGATGAAATCCAAGGCTCAGTGTCAGCAAGATGTGAGTGCAGTGCTTCTACCTTAAAGGGCACCTATTATGCAAAATTCACTTTTGTATGGTGTTTGGACATAAATGTGTGTTGGCAGTGTGTGTACACAACCTTTTTTTTAATCCCCATAAATCATAAGCAGTGTCTCAGAACAAGCCGTTTCCAGATCGCTGGCAGTGTGACGTCACATTAGCCACAGGCCCCGCCCACAAATGTTGACAGACACTGCCGTTTGAACATAGAACGGGTGAGTTCACAGCCAGGTTACTGTCCTCCCAAGCGTTTTAGGTGTTCTGTAGCTGGATTAATCCACATAGTTCTCTCCATTTACTCACGAAATTCGTTTAAGTCTGCGTGAATCATTTCACACCGGACTCCTTTGTGAACCAATGTCAATACAAAGGGACAATACAAAACAGAGGTTGTGCTAAAAATGTGTTACTCAAGGATAGATCAGTTTGTGATCCAGCTTACAGTCTCCAGAGTGATACTGGATACAGCAGTAATGAAGGTGAGAGCACTTTATTACAGTTCATTGGAGTTGATTTGCAGATATGAAGTTTACCATTTTATTAAGAACCAGCCAAAAAGGCAAAAAGTCTTTATATATTTGTTTACTGTTAGTTGTTAGGAGTGTTTGTGTACTTCGCTGTGTATGTTGATGATAATGCAAGGGAGAGAGAGAGAGTGTATGGATAATATTTTAATGCACACTTGCACTGTGTTTTATTAAGCTCTTAAAGTGATTTTCTAGAGTGAAAACGGACGCTTCATATTTTATGTGAAGTACAATAAACGTCATAAAACTCAGTAAAGTCAAACGGGGTTTGTACCAATATAGTGGATAAACACAAGAAGACAATATAAGTTATAACCGTAATTAAACTATACCTGTTCTATCTCCATGAAGCATGTATTCGCAGTTTCTGGCATTATAGTGTGTCCTGACTGAATCCTGACACCAGAGAATCAGCTCTTGAAGCTCCGCCCTCTCAGGCCGAGCGCAGCAGCTCATTTGCATTTAAAGGGCACACACTGAAACGCTGTGTTTTTGCTCAACTCAAAAAGTGCCAAATTTAACATGCTGTAAATAATTATCTGTGGGTATTTTGAGCTGAAACTTCACATACACACTCTGTGAGACTTTTTTACATCTTGTAAAATGGGGCATAATAGGTCACCTTTAATATTATACAGTGACTAGAATACTTTTTGTGCACCAAAAAAACTAAATAACGACACGTGACACCACAGGATATCGAGTCGGCTGACAGCTCCAGATATTTAGCATGCTAGATATTTGTGTGGCGTCAGTGAGGTGTCGTTGAGTAGTTCACACATAAAGATTGACTCGTTAACTGGCAAATGGGGCTTAAAATCCTGTAGTGTAAACTTGGCATTAGTCACAGTAAAAGAGTTTGGAATGTGTGTTAAATACTAATTAAATCAAATTAAATCTGACTTCTATGTCTTAATGTTCACTATGGATACTAAGCCATATTCATCACTCTTCTTATAAATCTTCCAGTGCAAACAATTACAGCTGTGCTTCTAATGATAGATTATAACATATTAATTTAATGGACTTACAAACTAAGCTAGGATTTTATTTTTTAAAAGTTTACCTGCAGTTCTGTTCTATACAGTTAAAGGGACCCCCTGGTATTGTAAGGCTTAATATAACATAAATGATGTCTCTTACTGAAATATGTAGTAGAAAAGCCATGAAAGATTTACATTTAAAAAAATCCATGACATATTTGGACAATGGGCGGCGCCATTTTGTTTAGCTGTGCAGTGCGTTCTATGTCAATGACGTCAAATGGTTGCACTCGGAGAGTTACTGACACTGTCCTATTGCTATTTTTACCGCAACTCAACTCAGAATATAATATATGATGCCACATTGTGCAGCTTTTGGTTGTCATTTTTAGTCGATGAGCCACAAGGGAAGTGATGCAAGTCTTTACTGCTTTACTAGTGATGAGGAGAAAAGAATGGGAAGCTGTGAAGAATGTGGATGAATAAAACTTCCTAAAGATATGCGTTTTCATTCTCATCACTTCAGGTCTGGTGCCTTTGAGGCTTTTAGTAGACCACAGCTGAAAGAGCTTACAGTTGGACATGGATATAAGTGTGTGCTTTAACCAAATGCCGCGCCTGTCATGGAGACTGATGAAGGAAAGCCTATAACACATCTAGATTGAGACAGACTGACTCAAAGCTCGTGTGCTGTGATGCACGAGATATCTGTGATCGCATAAAACAGTAGCATCTTCTCAGCATGATTAACTGTGTGTAATGCATTCAGGTGATCAGATGATTATATTCTGAGTTGTGTTTTGGTGAAAATAACAGAGCAGTGAGTGCAACCATTTGACCAAATATGTCATGGACTTTTTAAATAACTTAAATATTTCATGTCATGTCATCATTTACATTATATTAAGCCATGCAAGTCTTAATACCAGGGGTTCCCTTTAAAATACCTTCACATGTGGTTTGAATAGTGTTCTGCTGCTTTCTCTCTCTCTCTCTATCCATGTCTCTATCCTATAAGTTCATAGCTGTATATCTTTGCACTCATCTATATTCTTTTTTTCTTTTTCTTTTTTTTAACAAACTAAACCTAACGTACTGTGTTTATACAATTGATTTGTCCAATGTATTTGAATAAACAAAATTTAAAAAAATGTATCCCAACTTCTGGAAGTAAGTAAAACTCATAAAAAAGCATGTAAAAAAGAAACAAAAAATAATAATAATAATGTTGAGAGTTTTTTTTACAGTGTATGTGCTAGTGTACTGCTCAAAGACACAAGATTAGGTTCTAGCAAATATAAATCTCGATGATCCTATAAAATTATATGAATGTTTGTGTAATATTTTAATTCACTCTATTTGTGTGTGTGTGTGTGTGTGTGTGTGTGTGTTTTGTTCTTCAGGTCTGGAGTTTAACTGCAGTTTTAATCAGAAAGATCCCTGTTACGCAGCTCTGGGACACAAACTCAATGTGAAGATGCTGGACGTGATTAAATATACCCTGAAGATACAAAAGATAATAACCAGCACAGAAAAAGATCCAGTTTGTAGAGTAACGAATAATAGAATAAAAGAGAATAAATGTGATCTTTTTAATAACAGACCTGAAGTGTCAGTCATTAATGGGATTCTGATAATAAACGGTGTGATCAGAGCAGATTCAGGGACTTACAGATTAGAAATCGATCTCCGAAACGGCACAGACACTGCAGATCTTCAAGTGATTGTTGAAGGTACAGTAAATCTCTCATCAGACTCATTACAATCTCATGTTCTCCAAAGATCTCACTCTCATGCAAATCAGTCAGATGAAATCTGTTTAATTGTGTTGTTTTCAGAGAGTTCAGTGTCTGTGGTGTTTGGTCTGGTCTGGTGTTTTCAGATGATGTTTCTGTTGGGTCTGTTGGGAAGTTTTTCACATCTGCATGAGACACACGTCAGGTCAGAGACATTTATCATCATCATTATGGATTTGACATGCAAATATTAAAGTTGATGTGTGAAGATGATGATGATGATGATGATGAGAATCTGATGCTTTTAGGAAAGAAACAGGAAGATCAACAAGTGAGAATGAGCAGATTTAGAGAAGGACATGAACACACAGCAGAAGATTGAGGAGAGCAGCAGCAGATCTCATCACATCTATGAGAAATCACTTCAGAACGGCCAAGACTTTCACATCCATCCAACATTTATTTTACACATCTGGAGTCACTGATTTATCATATCTGCTCCTGGTGTTTTACTTGAGTTGGGGGCTTTCAGTGGATTTTTTCATCATTTACTTTTTACTTTCTTCTTTATCCGTGTCTCAGTTTTACAGTGTCTGTCTTTTTTTTCTCTCTTTCTCTGTGGTTTTGAACTTCTGCTTGTATTTGCAGTTTTTTAGATGACTTTTAACATGTTTAGCCACATTTGCATATTTTTCTTCACAAGATCTTTGTCATTATAGAATATTGCTCAACACATCGTTCTTTAAGAATTGTAAATGGAGTGTGTTGAAATTTTTATGATTGCCTTTGTATTGAGTTAAATAAAAATGAAATAATTTGAAATAAAACTTGGCTTGATGCCAGCTCGTGTGATTTTTTTTTTTATTTAATAAGCCCAGTCAATTTTCATTTTATTTCAGAAAGTGCATGAATCAAATTTAAAAAAGTTTGATATCTATTATATATACTTGTTTAAATTTTAAAAATGAGTCCAGCTGTAACTCTTGTTTCCTCCTGCAGATGTCGCTATATAAACCATGAAAGTGTCTCATCTTTGACACTTATTATTCAAACATTACATTATAGACTTGTGTTTATTTCTATAAAGTTTATTTTTACAGATTTAAAACTGCACTACAGAACTTTAGCCTCTCTATCGCCACCTGTGTATGAAACGATAAATCACATGTCATGTGCAGAGCAGTTTTGTGCTCAGATGAATCTGTGGGTTTGAAGAATCTCTTTAGGTGCATTTTTTAGACCAATCAACATGAAATATCATGGCAAGATCAAATGTTTGAGAGCCTCGGACAACAGATTGTGGATGACTGTGAGTCTGGGGATAAATTATTTAAGGACGTTTTACTAAAAATTAGTTTTTCTAACAACATCTCGGCTGTTATTGACCAGCTTTGAATAGTTCTGTCCTTAGCCCCATTGAGTTTAGCAGTGGTTCCCTCAAGCAAGGCAATATCTCTGAAGTAAGAAAGCCAAATGTGAGTAGAAGAGGTGGATGGTTCAATCCATAGCTTTAAGATAGTTTTTGCAGCCTTTTGTACCTGCAGCCAATAAGATCCTCTTATGATGAGTATTGAGCTGAAGTGTAGAGTCATCTAAGAGCAGGAAGATCAGCTGGTCCCGAGGTATTTCTCGATGTAAGATATCAGAGAGGACCGTACCTACAAAGGACCATAAACGTACCACCTTAGGACATTTCCATGTGCAAACCTACTACAGAATTATTAGATGACAATAAGGATCGGGTCTGATCTTCATTTTATACAATAAGCTTGGAGTGATGTAAGCCCTATTAATAAGTTTATAGTGGATCATCTGATGCGCCAGGTTTTTAGATGCAATGAAACATCTGGCCCATACCACATCCCAATCAGGGGTGAAGGAAGGAATCCCAAGCAGTGTGAGTCTTTTCCTAGCCTGCTTCATTTCACGTCTTTTCATGGCGGTTTGGTTACTGTAGTCGGGAAAGAAAAGCGAGCTGCTTTTGTGAAGTGTTGGGCCGGCGGATCGGGCTCCTTTAAGAATCACGTTTCTGTCCTGAAAGCGTAGTAGTGTAAAGATCAGTGTTCGCGGGCCTTTCCTGTAGTTGTCACTAGTGTAGATACGATGCGTCCTTTCTGGCATTGGAACTCACCTCCAGGCCCATTACTCATGGTGTGCCCATTTCAGGGGAGCCTTTGAAATCTGGCTAGTGCTCCGTATGTAGTGGTTCCCTAATGGTGACCTATTTCCTTATCTGTGAACTCTGTGTCTTCTCCTGAACAGAGCTAGCTCCTTCAACAGGATAGAAAAGAAACGTATATGCTTAGTTATTTTTTTGTGTCCTTGTGCAAGACATTCAGTGTCAAACAATGAAAAAAAAAAAAAGTGAACTTCCTCTTCTCTCAGAAGTGTGCAGTATTCTTATATATCATGAGCACAGATGAGTGTCAGCAGATCTTGATTGTGTGACTGAAGCAGCATCTTCTCTCTTCTGCTGGATTATTGGGCTCTTCTGGACTCTAGAGAAATGAAGCTCATCTTTGGACTGATGCTGCTGAAAACTGCTGCATGTGAGTCGACTTTCAGATCAAACTCATCTAATGATGAAGCTCTGACAATAAAATACTGTAATATTACATGAAGTGTTTTCCAAAACAGTCTGCAGGATCTAGTAATAGAGTTGTTGTTTTTAGTGTTTACACATTTTGTTTAGTGCTTTAATAGTGTTTTCTTTGCAGTGTACAGTTAGTGGGATAATAATTGGTGAAATTGAAGAGTTTAAGTCCGAGTAAAAGTGTTCAGCATTTGTGTATTAAAGACCCATTAAATCAAAATCTGACGTCTATGTCTTAAAGTTCACTATGGAAGACAGGAGTCCAAATTCATCACTCCAACTCTTATAAATCTCCCAGTGCAAACTATTACAGCTGTGCTTCCACTGATCCACTGTAAACCCGAACAGTAGCTTCTAAAGATTGAGAACACTGCAATTAAAGTCTGTTAAATCACTAAAGCGACTCAAAACAATTACATTTTCTGAACGAGGAGTTTAGTTTTATTTTTGCATAGCTCAACATTTTTGAGTAAACCCTTATACATAAATTATTATTTTTAAGTTTACTGAGCGACATAAAGTGACGTCATCCATTCAACATTAAACTGAGTTCAGCAGATTTCATGTTCCCAGCATGCTTTGCGTCACACTGTGTAAAGAGAAAAAAAGTTTAAAATTGAGTGTTATTTTGCACAAGATTAATACAGGGGAAGATGTGTTATCATTTAATGTTCTGTTATTTTGGGATTTAAAGGTGATGATTTCTGTGATGTTGAAGTTTTGTAGGGTTACCACAGATCTTAGGTGGAGAATGGGCTGTGAAACTTCAAGGCTATATATACTTTATGTTGATTAACGGTTCATGCAAATATATAGTGATAGTCTCTTTGATGGTTACATTAGCACATGCTGGTGTGCTGTTGCTAACATGCACTTAATCATAAAGATTAGGTGTTAGTTTATTTAATATTTCAATTAAATTGTAATTAGTGAGTTAATGTAATACAAAATAAAGTTTTTAATTTCTACTAAAATAATATTTGAGTTGTTTACTTAAATGTTTTGAGTATTCTGATCTTATTGAGTTCTACATATATTATTTTAAATAATTGAAAAATGAGAAACATTACATTTGGTAAACAATAGTTTTAAGTACAGTGGACTTAAACATTAAATAAAATTAAAATATTTCTGTTTGACTTAATTGTTGTTTATAATTATTGTTTACTTAAAAATTTAAGTTGCTTTAGTTAAATGTTTTGAGGTAATCAGTGTCTACAAAAATTTGGAGTATTCTGAACTTATCAGGTTTTACAGTGTAGATTACAACATATTACTATATGGAGCTTACAGACTAAGCATTTTTTTTTTTTTTTTTAAGTTTATCTGAAGTTCTATTCTATTATATTCTATACTGTTAATATACCTCATCATGTGGTTTGGATAGTGTTCTGCTTCTTTCTCTCACACACACACACACACACACACACACACACATGTTTGTTTTTGTGAATTGTGGGGACTTTCCATAGACTTCAATGCATTTTACACTGAACAAACTGTACATTCTATCCCCCTACCCTGCCCCTACCCCTAAACCTAACCCTCACAGGAAACTGTGCAAACTTTTACTTTTTCACAAAAACTCATTCTATATGATTTATAAACCCATTTACATTGTGGGGACCGCTGGCTGGTCCCCACGATGTAGGTGAACTCAGGTTTATATTACATCATGGGGACATTTGGTCCCCACAATGTAATATAAACAAAAGCACACACACACACACACACACACACACACACACACACACACACACACACAGCTCTCTGTCTGTAGCCTTGTCCAAATACCCACACATGTGGTTTTTGCATTTGACCACTTGTCTACTTACATGACATATTTCCTGTATTTGTCTCAAGCGTTTTTTTTTTTCACTACTTTGCATTTTAAAATACACTTCTAAATGTCTGTTCAGTGGTTGCTATGTAGACAGAAGAGACTATTTTAAAAGTGTGGTGCTTCTTTAAGTGATAAACAGCATTTGCAAATGTTGCACAAAATACACATAACCTACTCATCTTTGCATCAATAAAATTAGCAACACTTTATATTTTACTACCAAATGATATGTAATATATAATTAATTTACCTTACAGTCATATGTTTTCCCTGATATCTTGCGATTTCAGGGCATGTGAGTTCCCCGAACATAATGCATGATGGGATACGCTTAGCCTCAAATAGCGCTCCGAAGCGATATTCAAGGTAGTGTGGGTTTAGTGTGTGTTAAGGGCACTGCACTTACTTCCTGTCGTGTGCACGAGCTCTCAAGTGGCCAAGACCGCAAGTGTGTGTATTTGGACAAGGCATCTCTCTCTCTCTCTGTCTGTCAACCCACTCTGTTCATCTCTCTTTCCCCAATGTTCTCCATTTTCTATAAGTTTATATGCACTCATCTACAGTGTAATTGTTTTTAACAAACTAAACTTAATTTACAGTGTTTATCCAGTTGATTTGTCCAATGAATTTGAATGAACAATTTTTTTTTAAAAAAAAATATCAAATTAAAATGAACTTCTGGAAGTAAGTAAAACTCAAAAATGTCCATGAATGCAAAAAAGAAACAAAATATAATGAGTTGAGATTTTCAGTGTATATGCTAGTGTACAGCTTAAAGTTACAAGATTAGGTTCTAGCAAATATACACACTTAAAACACCCCGGAAAATGGATCAAAAATCTTTCTCAATGATCCTATAAAATTATATGAATGTTTGTGTAATATTTTAATTCCTGATGATAGAGATGTGTGTGTGTGTGTGTGTGTGTGTGTGTGTGTGTGTGTGTGTGCTTTTGTTTATATTACATTGTGGGGACCAAATGTCCCCATGATGTAATATAAACCTGAGTTCACCTACATCGTGGGGACCAGCCAGCGGTCCCCACAATGTAAATGGGTTTATAAATCATATAGAATGAGTTTTTGTGAAAAAGTAAAAGTTTGCACAGTTTCCTGTGAGGGTTAGGTTTAGGGGTAGGGGCAGGGTAGGGGGATAGAATGTACAGTTTGTTCAGTGTAAAATGCATTGAAGTCTATGGAAAGTCCCCACAATTCACAAAAACAAACATGTGTGTGTGTGTGTGTGTGTGTGTGTGTGTGTGTGTGTGTGTGTTCTTCAGGTGTGGAGCAGAACTGCTGGTTTAATCAGGGAGGTCCGTGTTATGCAGCACTCGGAGACAAACTCAGTCTGCTGATGATGGTGCCGGATACCAGTAAATATGAACTGAAGATACAAAAGAGTATGAGCAGCAGAGAAAAAGATCCAGATTGTAGAGTAAGGCATGGCAGGATAAAAGAGAATGAATGTGATCTTTTTAATAACAGACCTGAAGTGTCAGTCTATAAAGGGATTCTGATAATAAACGGTGTGATCAGAGCAGATTCAGGGATTTACAGATTATATCTCGAAGACTCAGACGGCACAACAACACCTGCAGATCTTCAAGTGATTGTTGAAGGTACAGTAACTCTCTCATCAGACTCATTACAATCTCATGTTCTCCAAAGATCTCACTCTCATGCAAATCAATCAGATGAATCTCTGTGAAGGTTTTATTCATGTAACACACAGTAAACACACTACATACTCCAGGAATATATGAGTAGTGTGGAAGGATGGCATTCTGCTGTAATCTACTAATTCGTTTTATTTTAGTTTCCATTTTAGTATTAATATAGTTTTATAGTTTACAGTATTACTTTGAATTAGCTTTCATTTTTATATTTGTAGTTATGTTAATTTTAGTTTCATTTAAGAATTTCATTCCATTATGTGCATTTTACTATTTTTTTTTTCTTAATATTGCCATTTAGGTTTAATTTGTTTGTATTTCAGTTTTAGTTTTTATTTCCAGTTAATAATTTTAGTGCTTCAGCTTAAACTTATTTCAGTTTAGTGCCAATACAACATTTCTAATTTTCATTTAGTTTGAGTTTTTCAACTAATATATATTTCATCTTATTTCAGCTTAATTTCAATTAACAGAAATGTTTTTAATAGTTTTAGTTAACAATACTAACCCTGTTTGATTGATTGATTGATTGATTGATTGATTGATTGATTGATTGATTGATTGATTGATTGATTGATTGATTGATTGATTGTGTTGTTTTCAATGTTTTCAGAGTCTGTGGTGTTTGTTCTGGTCTGGTGTTTTCAGATGATGTTTCTGTTGGGTCTGTTAGGAGGTTTTCACATCTACATGAGACACACGTCAGGTCAGAGACATTTATCATCATCATTATGGATTTGACATGCAAATATTAAGAGTGTGAAGATGATGATGAGAATCTGATGCTTTAGGAAAGAAACAGGAAGATCAACAAGTGAGAATGAGCAGATTTAGAGAAGGACATGAACACACAGCAGAAGATTGAGGAGAGCAGCAGCAGATCTCATCACATCTATGAGAAATCACTTCAGAACGGCCAAGACTTTCACATCCATCCAACATTTATTTTACACACCTGGAGTCACTTAATTATCATATCTGCTTTTGATATTTTACTTGAGTTGGTGGGTTTCCGTTGATTTTTCTTCATTTAAGTTTTACGTTCTTGATCAGTGTCTCAGTTTTGCAGGTGTCTAATGTTTTCCTCTCTGTGGTTTTGAACTTCTGCTTGCAATTGCTGTTTTTTTTTTTTTTTGTTTTGTTTTGTTTTTTTTAGCAGACTTAACACATTTAGCCTTATGCATTTTTCTTCACAAGATCTTTGACTTTATAGAATATTCCTAAACACATTGTTCTTTTAGAATTGTAAATGAAAACTGTGTATTGAGTTAAATGAAAATAAAACAATTTGAAAGTAAACTGTTATTGCAGTCAAGATGCAAACATTTTATTTCACAAAGACCACATGAATCAAATTTAAACAAGTTTGCAATATAAAACAATAAATCTAAATAGATATCAAATTATAAAACTAACTTTAGTAAATGAGTCCAGCTGCAACTCGTTTCCTCCTGCAGATATCGCTAAACTAAGAAAGTATCTATATAAAGTTTGCCCTGTCCAAATACCCACACTTGTGGTCTTGGCCACATGAGAGCTCGTGCTCTCAGGAAGTAAGTGTGCAAGACTGTCCCTTATGCAGTGCCCTTAATGCACACTAAACCCACACTATCTCAACTGAATCCCAAATGGCACACTTCTATGCACTTTAAGTCTTGTGGACTTATAATGGCTGCTGCGTGCACGTGTCCATTAAGTCCACGAGACCTAGGGTGTCCCATTCATCATTTTAGGTTTCAGAAGGATGCTCGCGAGCGCGCCCTCGATGCACACTTCAGCTGAGCCGGCAAGTGTGCATGTGTGGGTATTTGGACAGGACATTAATTTGACAGACTTAAAACTGCACTACAGAACTTTAGCCTCTCTATCGCCACCTGTGTATGAAACATTAAATTGCATGTCATGTGTGGAGCAGTTCTATATGGGAAGGCTACAGACCAGGTTTTCGATAATATACAGAATACTGAGTGATATGTATGTTGTTGTGAGTTTATATATAAAATTATATTCAGATATTAACTATACTTAGCCCATCAGACATACAGTGTAATCACAATGACTGCTGTAGTATTCACTATTGGTTGTCATACAGCTACAGAACAGTGTCCTACATAGCATTTTATGAAGACACAAGACACAACACAATTCACCCATTTCTAAAATTTCAAGGACCATTTAGCCATCTGAGAAGAAACAGACAACTTTTTCTGTGAACAGAAATATTATTTATTAACACAATTTATTAAAAACATAAACTAAGATGACTCAAGCAAAAGACAACAAAAACAATCACTCCCTTACTTACATTCTTACTTCATGTGATCATCTTGATGTTTGAGAGAAAGCTAACGATACACAGCACAACTTATTTGTAAAGCTTATATGCAACATGACCTGACAATGTTGACAAATACTTTGAGAAATACTAATACAGAAACACAACAATCATGCATGTAGGCTATCATTCGCAAATGATGAGATCAGCAGAACATTGACCAACAGCAAGTCTAACTGAAATAGATTCCACTGGAGGCGAGCGTAGTGAGAACCCAAGTGCAGTTTTATTGAACATAAACTAAATATAAACTTGAATAAGCATAACTTGACTTGAAACAAACATGACCATGACCATAGACTAACACTCACCAAACAGCAGGTTACACTAACAAGCTAGACAAGAGAACAATGGTAACATGAGGGCTTAAAGGTGCCCAAGAATGCTTTTTAAAAGATGTAATATAAGTCTAAGGTGTCCCCTGAATGTGTCTGTGAAGTTTCAGCTCAAAATACCCCATAGATTTTTTAAATAAATTTTTTTAACTGCCTATTTTGGGGCATCATTAACTATGCACTGATTTTTTCAGCGCGCCGCCCCTTTAATTCACGTGCTCCCTGCCACACGAGCTCTCGATTATATTACAGCACATTTACAAAGTTTACACAGCTAATGTAACCCTCAAATGGATCTTTACAAGATGTTCGTCATGCATGCTGTATGCATGCTTCGAATTATGTGAGTAAAGTATTTATTTTGATGTTTATATTTGATTCTCTATGAGTTTGAGGCTGTGCTCCGTGGCTAACGGCTAATGCTACACTGTTGGAGAGATTTATAAAGAATGAAGTTGTGTTTATGAATTATACAGACTGCAAGTGTTTAAAAATGACTTGTCTCCGTGAATACAGTAAGAAACGATGGTAACTTTAACCACATTTAACAGTACATTAGCAACATGCTAACGAAACATTTAGAAAGACAATTTACAAATATCACTAAAAATATCATGCTATCATGGATCATGTCAGTTATTGTTGCTCCATCTGCCATTTTCGCTGTTGTTCTTGCTTGCCTAGTCTGATGATTCACCTGTGCAGATCCAGACGTTACTGGCTGCCCTTGTGTAATGCCTTGAACATGGGCTGGCATATGCAAATATTGGGGCGTACACCCCAACTGTTACGTAACAGTCAGTGTTATGTTGACATCCGCGTATTTTCCGGAAGTCTTTTAAACAAATGAGATTTACATAAGAAAGAGAAAGCAATGGAGTTTGAGACTCACTGTATGTCATTTCCATGTACTGAACTCTTGTTATTCAACTATGCCAAGGTAAATTCAATTTTTGAATCTAGGGCACCTTTAAATACATGAAATTGGGGAACACATGACAACAGCAGCCAATGGGCAAGTGACACAAGGAACAAAGGAACCAATGACAGAACAGAACTGAGAAACCACATGACCATAACCAACGAATCAGCACATGACACATTGACTAAGGGAGCACATGAGGAGCAAGGGAAGCATGACACAAACTGCATGAACAAAATGAAAAAAAAATAAAAGACATTAAATCATAAACATAAAATATGAACATGAAAACAAGAACATGAACCAACGCCCAGCAGAGGGTCCTGGTGCAGTCGAGGACCTTGGCCTTGAAGCAGTGGTGGACCTAGAACCTAGACACCCCCCCCCAAAAAAAAAATTCTACAGAGGAAAATTAGGCAGATAATGGCTGGATAATCTAACATGGCAGCCATGACATGGAGAGGCTCTAGCGCGGCAGCTATGACGTGGAGAGGCTCTGGCGTGGCGGTCGTGACGTGGAGAGGCTCTGGCGTGGCAGCCGTGGCATGATGAGGCTATGGAGTGGAGTGGAGTGCTGAGGCTTTGTTCACAGGGTTCACAAACTTTTGAATGGGGTTATTTTAATAATTTTTACATTTTTTGTAAACATCTTTTATGTAAAATATCTTACTCAGGACAGTACTAAATAAAAAATAACGTGCATTTTGTATGATCTCTCTTATTTTGTTAAAATTATTCACATTTTCACAGATTCTGCAAGGGGTTCCCAAACTTTTTCATGCAACTCTAAGTGTTTATATGTTTACGTGTGATTAGTGTTTTATAGTGTTTTCTTAACAGTGTACAGTTTGTGTAATATTAATGAGAGAGATGGAGTTTAAGTCACAGTAAAAGAGTTACCCATGAAACCAAAATTGGACTTTGTCTTAAAGTTTACTATGAAAATACTAAGTGCAGGCATCCAAATTCATCACTCCTATTCTTCTTATAAATCTCCCAGTGCAATCTATTACAGCTGTGCTTCCACTGAAATTACAATAAATAACTTTGAGTTTGCAAACTAAGTTAGCATTTTATTTTAAAAAATTTATCTGCAGTTGTATTCTATTCTATTCTGTCACTTGGTTCAGTGGTTTTGACATGGTTTTCCGCTGTTTCCTCTCTCTCACCGCTCTCTCACAGCTCTCTCACACACTCTCTCTCTCTCTCTGTCTGCCTATCCACTGTTCTTCTCTCTTTCCCAAATGTTCTTAGTTTTCTCATATCTCTATCATTGCACTCATATATATATATATATATATATATATATATATATATATCTTAGTGTACTCCTCAAAGATACAATATTACTTTTTTTTTTAAAATATAGACGTGCAATATACACACTTAAAGGTGCAGTAAAGTGTTAAATATCTGCTCTTGATCTTTTAATTTTTGCGTGTCTGTTTTTTGCTCTCTGTGGTTTTGAACCTGAATTTGCAGTTTTTTTAGATGGATATTAACATGTTTAGCCACATTTGTGTATTTTTCTTCACAAGATCTTTGTCATTGTAGAATACTGCTAAACACATCATTCTTAAAGAATTGTAAATGGAGTCTGTGTTGAAATTAAGATCAACTCGGTATTGAGTTCAATTAAATTAAACTTTTTCCTATCAAAAGCTGCAAGCTTGTTTGATGTTTTTAAAGCAATTTAAATTAATATAGTAAATTTTTATTTTAATTAACAGAAAGCACACATTAATCATACTTAAACATATTTGGAATTTTGCAACATAAAAACAAATTTAAATAATAAATTATATTAAAATATAAATTATAAAATTAACTTTAGTAAATGAGTCCAGCTGTAACTCTTGTTTCCTCCTGCAGATGTTGCTAACCAGAAAAGTGTCTCTCCGTTCTGAAGTGCACTAGGAGATCTCTCAGTCGTGGAAGGCACTTTTTCTGTCAGAACATGCTTTGCTCCTCCGTCCTCACTACCCTTGATGATGGAGCGGCACAGGTATGAAGCTAGAAATATGACTAAACAATCTGAATTTGAATTGTGTAAATTTGAATTAGCTATTGACAAGTGTCATTTAACAGAATTGAATATTAAGTGCCATTTTATATAGATTTGAATTTGATTTTTTTAAACTTGAATCCTGGACATTTGAAATAGATAATTTTCTACATATGTGTTTTCAAACAGTGTATTTTTTGTTCTGAATTATTAGACTGCAAATATTCACTTCTTAAAAATACAGCTTCAGGTTTTCAACATGAATAACAAATTCAAAACACCAAATTCATTATTCTAAAATTCAAAACGCAGAAATTCAGATAGTACTGAAAGCAGGTCAGAGGTCCAACTTCCGGGTTCCACGGGGAAGAGTAGAGGATCTTGGAAAAGTCAAACGTTGCATTTTGGCCAATTACAGAGCAGCAATAATTCTCAGCAGTGTCATTTTTATAGACTGCATTTTATTTTGATGAACAGGCTGTGATGTCAATTTAACAATCCAGCTGATAGCCTGTTGTGTGTACTGTAAGCATGAGGCGCCGGCGCGATCACTTGGATTTTTTCCCCCATAAGACTGTGAGCTAAGCAGAGGATTTTACCCAGCAGTCAAAGCAGCATTACATCGTGAAAGTGTGGACTCAGAGGAAGACTTTAGGATGCCATTTGGGACAGGGCCTTTGAATCATAATGAGCGCTGGCTTTGACTGCTGAGAATGAAGATGAAGATCGCCAGATAAAGTGCTGAATTTGGATCTGTTCCTTGCAAATTTGGTGTACAGTGAACAAATAAAATTGATGTGATTTGTGATTTTTTGTTGTGCTCTGGTGTATCTTATGGTTGTATTGTCAGTCGCTGCATAGGAGAAAACGCCTTCTTTGTCGCACAGCAAACAAACTAAATATTAGAAAATGGTTAAACAATTACAGGAATGTTTTAAGGTTTTAAAGTGTAGTCTTGTTTAACATTATGTAACATTATGTGAGTTTGCAGCACAAGTCACAAACAGAAATGTTATTTCAGATTAAGTAGATGAGTAAACTGCATTTAATAAATACGACTAAAAACATGTATTGATGTGACAATTGAATACAACAGAATCAAAACATAAATTATGTTTTTTTCTATAAATACGTCAATATTCAAAATTTTTGTGTGTATGAAAACGTAAATGTATGTGTGATAGAAGCACACTTTACGTAAAAATACACACATTCTCATGAGATCACGTTGGTCATCCCCCATATTGGAACGGTCAAATCCAGCCTGTGACACTCGAGAGCAAGTTGACTGTGCTTCTGCAACCTATGCAATAGATGATTTTCACGTCATTTCTGCATATGGATATTGCATATTGGGTAATAAATAAAAACTCAAACCAGCACATTCTCACCTCTGAAAGATTATTCCACTTCATCTAGAATTTATAACTCACAGTTTTCAAAGCCATTGGCTGCACAATACTGTGACATTTTAAAATTTACATCCATTTGGATTACACAGTCTAAACATAAATTTAATGTGATGCATATTTGTCAGTCAGTATATAAACCCATCAGAAACGTAAAGACGCATGATTTTGTTCCTCATATTTGTTTCAGTGGTTTAATATCAGGAATACTGCACATTTGTGTCTCCACATTTTGAGCCCTGCAGTTATAAAAAGCAACAAATGGGTGATGAAAACAGCTTATTAACATAATAATGTCTTCATGAAAAATTTAAAAATGCAGAAGCATAAGTCGATGGAAAGTCCCAACCAGGATAGAAAAGCAATGTGTCAGTTATTTTTGTGTCCTTGTGCTTGAAACTCTCCAGTAAATGATGTGAACTTCCTCTTCTCTCACAAGTGTGCAGTAGTGTGAATATACGGTGAGCACAGATGAGTGTCAGCAGATCTTGATTGTGTGACTGAAGCAGCATCTTCTCTCTTCTGCTGGATTATTGGGCTCTTCTGGACTCTAGAGAAATGAAGCTCATCTTTGGACTGATGCTGCTGAAAACTGCTGCATGTGAGTCGACTTTCAGATCAAACTCATCTAATGATGAAGCTCTGACAATAAAAACACTGTAATATTACATTAAGAGTTTCCAAAAACATCTGCAGGATCTAGACATGGTGTTTTCTGGTCTTAACAGTGTGTATTAGTGGAGTTTTATGATATGTCAGATGGAAGTATTTAAGTCTCAATAACACTCACAGTCTGTGTTAAAAACCCATGAAATCAAAATAATTTTATAATTATATTCTGCATATGGTCTTCATGGACAAAGTATAACAGGTGTTTTTGTACCTCCATACCAGAAAATTCAAATATTGTTCTCTGATTGATTAAAACCTATTACTTTACCTTTTACAGTTTTTTTTTTCATCTGCTTACACACAAAATTCTTACTTTTCACACAATTTCTGAAACCTGACACTCAAACACCAGAATCACACACAGAATCTGCAAAACCATACACTCATTTTCAGCCTTTTACTCAGTTTTCAATTTCATAAAACTCTTTTTGCAAAACACAACACACAATTCTCTGTGATAACACAAAAATCTAACAGGAAATATCTTGATTTCCTTTTCAAACACAAACAGTGTTTCTGTCCAACTACACATGCTTCATCTATTTCTGTTCTTTCGTACTGTAATACTGTATTCATAACCACAAATATTACAGTAAAAAATAAATAGTTTGGTTTCAATCTTGCTTTTGTGTTTTTAGCATCTCTCTGCCAATTACTTTCAATGTACGGAAATGTGGAGCTCATGAAAGAAGAACTTTAGGTTTTGAATAACTGTGTGTATATGATATATCCAAAAATATTATGGCAAAGGTGTTTGCAACGTAAGACAAATGTTTGCTTGTGAGATGTGTTTGTGATATTTTGAATGCAGTGCTTCATTTTGCAAGAGATGTGAGACATTTTGCATTTTGTGTGTGTAATTCTTGGATTTGTTCTTGGAGCAGAACAAATTGTGTGATGAACAAGTGTAGAAAAACAGTGGAGAAACAGCTTCTGTGGCCTTAACGGGCTGAATGAGGGCCTGATGGGTACATGAGTGATCATGAGCAAAGATGAAACTCAAATCACTCAATCACAGCTAAACATCTGCCATTAAGATCAATGTGAATGAATGAGTGAATGAAGGAATTAATGAATGTGAACTTTTTAAGAGTTAAGATCAGATCAAGTGTCTGATCTGTGTAGAGTTCTGTTGAAGTCTAATTCTGGAAATGTTTGTGACATTCATGTCTAATAGTAATTTATGATGAGAGATGATTTTTATACACATTTATACTCTCTCTCTCTCTCTTTCTCTCTCTGTGTGTGTGTGTGTTCTCCAGGTCTGGAGTTTAACTGCTGGTTTAATCAGTCAGATCCCTGTTACGCAGCTCTGGGACACAAACTCAATCTGCTGATGGTGGACATTAGTATATATGACCTGAAGATACTAAAGATAATAAACTACACCTCACATGATCCAGTTTGTAGAGTAAAGAATGGAAGGATAAGGGAGAATGAATGTGATCTTTTCAATAACAGATCTGAAGTGTCATTCATTAATGGGACTCTGATAATAAACGGTGTGATCAGAGCAGATTCAGGGACTTACAGATTGATACTCGAAGACTCAGGCGGCTCAGAAACATCTGCAGATCTTCAAGTGATTGTTGAAGGTACAGTAACTCTCTCATCAGACTCATTACAATCTCATGTTCTCCAAAGATCTCACTCTCATGCAAATCAATCAGATGAATCTCTGTGAAGGTTTTTATTCATGTAACACACAGTAAACACACTACATACTCCAGGAATATATGAGTAGTGTGGAAGGATGGAATTCTGCTGTCATGTGACTGTCATGTGTCCCTCCCTCCAGCTCCTATTGGCTCAGTGGAAGTGTCAATCATCTGCTCCTCCAGTGGGGAGATGAGGGTGTTCTGCTCCTCTGATGGAGATCCGCTCCTCTTCAGCTGGACTCTGAATGGAGATCCACTGATGGATGGGAACATCATTGATCTGGATGAGGGAACTGATGGAAACATCAGCTGCAGCGTGAAGAACCACGTCAGTCACCGACAGAAGACCGTTAGACCAGTTTGTCCTGCTGGTGAGCTTTTAATACATGAATGTCCACGTATTTGATAAACAGAAGCAAGATGAGTGAATCTCACAAAACCTGTCAAGAACATGTCAAAGTCACATTTAACCCCCAAATCAAGATAAATTATATTTTAAATAAAGAAAATTAGGAAAATTAGTTAGGATTTGAAATTCAGTAACAACTCAAACAAAAATGTGTCAAATAGAGGCCTCGTTTTTAATTTTGTAATTAGTTTTCGGCAACACAGCACATGGATGCACAAATCGAGGAAAAAAATTTAATTGTGTGCACAATTTATTATTTCGTTCCCTTGATTTATAAATTATGCGCATAGGTCATAAATCGAGGGAACGAATTACTAAATAGTCCACATGATTTATCCTACTGTTTTTTCCCCTGCATGTCATGTCCGGGGCTCCGTAGGTTAGTTCACCCAAAAATGAAAATTCTGTCATTACAGTATTTCACAATTGCTAAAACACTAAACCCCATTCTCTGAACCCAATGCTCAGTGGCCTAAACCCATTTGTCGAATCAGTCACTTTGTAGGCAAAACCTTAAACAAGTTCAGATAGTTCAGACACTGTTTGCAAATCTCATCCACTCTTTTTGCAAAACTCTGAACACATTCTTACTCACTAAAACACATTTTGCACTGTGTTGCAAAATGGTAAATACATGTGGCAAAAGTTAAACAACTACAACACAGTTGTCATCCTTTAAACACAATGACTCAAAATTATTCACACTTATTTCTAATGATGTGATCAAATCAACTGTATAAAATACAGGTCAGTTCAGAGTGCACAGGTGACACAGGTGCTGAATGATGATACCAACAATAGATGGAAACAATCTGAAAAGTAGAGGAGGAAGAGTATGTGTAAGAGGATGATGAGGAGAAAGAGCAAGGGGTGTGGAGACAAGGCTGTCAAGGCTGGATCCGGCTCAGGTTTTTCCCTTTGCCTGGCAAGAGACGACATTGCCTGTGATGTGGAAAATGTCCTCAACAATATTCAATAATATTCAACAATATTATTGATCTGACAGTACTGACATTATAGGATAGCCTAGATGATGACATCACTGTTTTCTGCAGAACTGCTTTATAGAGGAAAATAATTACAGTCATTTACATAATAATTGATGGTCTTTACAATGTAAGTGAATTAACACTGAACTGACTTGAGCTGAACAATGACACTATTTTCTTTTAGAGCTGTACAGCCAAAATGAACCCTCTTCTCATTACTGATCATCATGTGCCTGTTATCACTGTAAAGCTGCTTTTGCTATACTATACTAGACTAGACTATACTATAATCTGTGTAGGCCGGACCCAACATGAAGACGTGATGCTGAAGCAGAATGAATCTCTCACTGACTCTGAACTTTGTTTTTGTTTTTTTTTTGTTTTTTTTGTGTGTGTGTGTGTGTGTGTGTGTGTGTGTGCTTTTGTTTATATTACATTGTGGGGACCAAATGTCCCCATGATGTAATATAAACCTGAGTTCACCTACATCGTGGGGACCAGCCAGCGGTCCCCACAATGTAAATGGGTTTATAAATCATATAGAATGAGTTTTTGTGAAAAAGTAAAAGTTTGCACAGTTTCCTGTGAGGGTTAGGTTTAGGGGTAGGGGCAGGGTAGGGGGATAGAATGTACAGTTTGTTCAGTGTAAAATGCATTGAAGTCTATGGAAAGTCCCCACAATTCACAAAAACAAACATGTGTGTGTGTGTGTGTGTGTGTGTGTGTGTGTACTGTATCATGCTTTTCATTTAGAGTTTTCTTTGACCTTTTAGTCATTTGCATTTAGACTGCTGTATCTTTGCAGTATGTAAGTACTGTATTCAATACTATATAATATTGAATATAATACTGTACTTGCAGTACATACAGTATACTTTAAATTCACATTACTTGTGATTTCTATACATTTTATGTAATGGCAAAATGTGTTTACTGTGTTACAATATACTTTTTTTTCTGTAACCTCATGTTCTGGATGTTGTGTTTTCCATTTTTTAATGTAGTGTCTAATGAATGATCTGTAGTGTTTATATATTATTGTTTACAGTTTTTGCCCGTGGCTTGAACACTATAGACCCATGCTTTGACTAAAGTAACACAACTTGAAGCTTTTGTTACCATACCACAAACACATGTACCCATACCTTAAACAAAAGCACTGCTTTGCACTCTAGTTGCAATTCTGCAGCACACTTACTCCTTTATGCAACACACTTGCTCCTGCATACTACACTCTATTTCATACATAAGACACTTTGTTCAAAAATGAAATCTCAGGGTGCCATTTGGAAAACACATGTATCCAAAATACAAAACACATCGGGTAATTGCAACCACTCAAATACACACCTCAAAACACTTACTTACAAAACTGAACACCAATCAGCCAGCTACAAAAAGGCCTCAGTTAAGCCATTTTGAGAACTTTGCAAGCATGGAGAGCAAGAGGTGGAGGCAGAGGAAGAGGAAGAGGAAGACAAAGAGAGAGAGGAGTAGGTCAAAGAGGCTATGCACGGAGCAATATTTCATATGATATTAGAGCAATGGTGGTGGATCATGTGGCCAGACCCAAACAGATGGCAGGATCTATAATCCCACCCACACACAATTGGCCTGTTTTTCTGTATTTACAGTAGTGTATTTTGTTTTATTTTTGTATTATTTTTGCGTTACTGCATTTACTATACTGTACTGTATAGTACTGTGATGTGCAATATTGAGTTGATGTCATCTGTAACCTTTCAGTTCTTTCATTTTTGGTTGTTGTGAAAACTTTTGTTGGAAAAAAAAAACAGAACAAAAACTGTAAGTGTTGCATTGAGCTTCACAGAATGCTAACTGATGAACTGAATAAAAACAGTGCAGTGTTTTATATAAAATATGCAGTAAAGACTGCAGTGTTTTATATAAAGTAGACTAGTGTGTTCCCCCTGATCTGAAAGTGTATGCATATGATGCAAGTGTGTGTCATTTTGTCATCAGAGTTACATTTTGACAAAGGAATGTTAGGTTTTGATAGCAGAGTTTCAATTTGACAGAGATGTGGATGGTATATTTCCCAGTGTTGTGTCATGTTTACTTGTGTGTAGAGTTTTGGCACAATGAGCGAAGTTTTGCAAAATGTGTTCAAGCAACGGGCAAAAACTGTAATGTGTGTATGATCTGAAACCTTTGTTTGATTTTGCCATAAGAGTCAGACTTTTTGTGAAATTAGTTTGAAGATTGGATTTGTGTTTAATGTTTTGAGAAAATGAGTGATGGTTTCAAGAAATGTGTTTTAGCAATTGTGAAATACTGTAAGCACCTAACTGTCTGAACACCTGACGGCTGTGTTTGATCAGTTGGTTTATAGGGGTGGTATTTTGGAAAGCAGTATCTTGAAATGGCAAAGAAGTGACATTATGTTAGATTTTTGTGTCTGATGTAGATAAGTGTGTTTAGTGTTGTGTAAAACAATGTGTGTAGTTTTTTGCAAAAAGTGTGAGGCTGAGAATGTGCTTATAGTTGTGCAGATCTGGGCTGAGGTTTTGCTCCTTGAGTGAAGAGTTTCAGTAACTGTGTGTTATTTTTAATTTTAGTGTGTAAGCAATCGAGAAAACTGTAATATCATCCAGATTAATGAACGACCCATGTTTCCTGACTTTGCTGAGACTCCAAAGTTAACCATACCTAACTTTCTCCCATGTGAGCCCTTTTACACCTAGAAATCTTTCAGCTGCCTTCACAATTTATTTGAATCTTCTCTGTTCTTTTTTTCTGACTGAGCAGTGCAATTAATAACTTAGTTCATAGCTATATATCTTTGCACTCATCTATATGCTTTTTTTTTTTTTTTTTTTTAGCAAACTAAACTTACTTTTACTAAACTAACTTTTTAGCAAACGAAATGTACTGATTGATTTGTCCAATGTATTTGAATGAACAAAATTTAAAAAAATTATCCCAACTTCTGGAAGTAAAACTCATAAAAAAGCATGTAAAAAAGAAACAAAAAATAATGTTGAGATTTTTGTACAGTGCATGTGCTAGTGTACTGCTCAAAGATACAAGATTAGGTTCTAGCAAATATAAATCTCAATGATGCTATAAAATGATATGAATGTTTGTGTAATATTTTAATTCACTCTATTTGTGTGTGTGTGTGTGTGTGTGTGTGTGTGTGTGTGTGTGTGTGCTTTTGTTTATATTACATTGTGGGGACCAAATGTCCCCATGATGTAATATAAACCTGAGTTCACCTACATCGTGGGGACCAGCCAGCGGTCCCCACAATGTAAATGGGTTTATAAATCATATAGAATGAGTTTTTGTGAAAAAGTAAAAGTTTGCACAGTTTCCTGTGAGGGTTAGGTTTAGGGGTAGGGGCAGGGTAGGGGGATAGAATGTACAGTTTGTTCAGTGTAAAATGCATTGAAGTCTATGGAAAGTCCCCACAATTCACAAAAACAAACATGTGTGTGTGTGTGTGTGTGTGTGTGTGTGTGTGTTTTGTTCTTCAGGTCTGGAGTTTAACTGCTGGTTTAATCAGTCAGATCCCTGTTACGCAGCTCTGGGACACAAACTCAATCTGCTGATGGTGGACACTAGTAAATATAACCTAACGATACAAAAGAAAATAAGCAGCACAGAAAAAGTTTGTAAAATAAAAAAAGGCACAATAAAGAAGAATGAATGTGATCTTTTTAATAACAGATCTGAAGTGTCAGTCATTAATGGGACTCTGATAATAAACGGTGTGATCAGAGCAGATTTAGGGACTTACAGATTGATACTCGAAGACTCAGGCGGCACAGAAACATCTACAGATCTTCAAGTGATTGTTGAAGGTACAGTAACTCTCTCATCAGACTCATTACAATCTCATGTTCTCCAAAGATCTCACTCTCATGCAAATCAATCAGATGAATCTCTGTGAAGGTTTTTATTCATGTAACACACAGTAAACACACTACATACTCCAGGAATATATGAGTAGTGTGGAAGGATGGCATTCTGCTGTGTTTGTCATGTGACATATAGATATCATACATGTTCATCGATTGATTGATTGATTCTGTCTGTGTTGTTTTCAGAGAGTTCAGTGTCTGTGGTGTTTGTTCTGGTCTGGTGTTTTCAGATGATGTTTCTGTTGGGTCTGTTAGGAGGTTTTCACATCTACATGAGACACACGTCAGGTCAGAGACATTTATCATCATCATTATGGATTTGACATGCAGATATTAAGAGTGTGAAGATGATGATGAGAATCTGATGCTTTTAGGAAAGAAACAGGAAGTTCAACAAGTGAGAATGAGCAGATTTAGAGAAGGACATGAACACACAGCAGAAGATTGAGGAGAGCAGCAGCAGATCTCATCACATCTGTGAGAAATCACTTCAGAACGGCCAAGACTTTCACATCCATCCAACATTTATTTTACACATCTGGAGTCACTTTCACAAGATCTTTGTCATTATAGAATATTTCAAAACACATTGTTCTTTAAGAATTGTAGATTAAATATGTTGAAATTGTTAAGATTAATTTGGTATTGAGTTAAATGAAAATAAAAACTTTAATTAAACTGTTTTTGCAGTCAAAAATGCAACTCAAAAAAAAGTTTATTTAATATAGGCCTAGACAATTTTTATTTTATTTCAGAAAGCGCATGAATTAAATTTAAACAAGTTTGCAATATATATATATATATATATAAAATATCTAAATAGATATCAAAATATAAAATTAAATTTAGGAGTCCAGCTGTAACACTTGTTTCCTCCTGCAGATGTCGCTATAGAAACCAGGAAAGTGTCTCATCTTTGACACTTATTACTCAAACATTACATTATAGACTTGTGTGTTTATTTCTATAAAGTTTATTTGACAGATTTAAAGGTGCCGTAGAACGTCTTTTTAAAAGATGTAATATAAGTCTAAGGTGTCCCCTGAATGTGCCTGTGAAGTTTCAGCTCAAAATACCCCATAGATTTTTTTTTTTTTAATTCATTTTTTTAACTGCCTATTTTGGGGCATCATTAGAAATGCTCCGATTCAGGCTGCTGCCCCTTTAAATCTCTCGCTCCCTGCCCCCGGAGCTCGCGCTTGCCTTAACCAGCATAAACAAAGTTCACACAGCTAATATAACCCTCAAAATGGATCTTTACAAAGTGTTCATCATGCAGCATGTCTAATCGCGTAAGTATAGTATTTATTTGGATGTTTACATTTGATGTGTGATAGTGCTCCGTGGCTAACGGCTAATGCTACACTGTTGGAGAGATTTATAAAGAATGAAGTTGTGTTTATGAATTATACAGACTGCAAGTGTTTAAAAATGAAAATAACGACAGTCTTGTCTCCGTGAATACAGTAAGAAACGATGGTAACTTTAACCACATTTAACAGTACATTAGCAACATGCTAACGAAACATTTAGAAAGACAATTCACAAATATCACTAAAAATATCATGATATCATGGATCATGTCAGTTATTATTGCTCCATCTGCCATTTTTCATTTAGCTGGCATATACAAATATTGGGGGCGTACATATTAATGATCCCGACTGTTACGTAACAGTCGGTGTTATGTTGAGATTCGCCTGTTCTTCAGAGGTCTTTTAAACAAATGAGATTTACATAAGAAGGAGGAAACAATGGAGTTTGAGACTCACTGTATGTCATTTCCATGTACTGAACTCTTGTTATTCAACTATGCCAAGATAAATTCAATTTTTATGGCACCTTTAAAACTGCACTACAGAACTTTAGCCTCTCTATTCTCACCTGTGAATGAAACAAAATCACATGTCATGTGTGGAGTAGTTTTGTGCACAGATGAATCTGAGGGTTTGAGGAATCATCTGATGATCAGCGTATCAGAGCGGATCCGTCCGGATCTCATCATGTAGCTGTAGATAATTAATCTTTCACATGCTTGCATAGGTGGCTTTCAGAGTCTTGAAAGAAACAGAAATGACACTGAATTTATAAGTGGTAAAGGATTCATGATTAAGTGCAAATAAACATGGCAGTTTTAATTACTTGGTTAATACTTGTGCTTAATGATGAGAGTCACTTCAGCATCTGAAAGCATCGAGTCCTGCTCCACATCTCTGTTTCTTCTGTTTGAGAGTCTCTTTGTGCTTTCGACAGTGGAAGTGTTCAAAGTGTTGTTTTTCATTTAAAAAAAAAAAGAAGAAATTAAACTTACACATACATCTCGAACCAAAACTCTTTAGAGGCATTTTTTAGACCAATCAACATCACATCATTTGGTATCACATTTAGGTTTTCATGTCTTTTATTTTGTATTGTCACAGTTATGTTTCCTGTTTGTCATGTGATTCCCTTGCCCCCATGTGATCTTGCCATGTGCTTCCCCTGTTTATGTGCCATTTTCTAAATAGTTGTTTTGGTCATGTGTTTTTCAGTTCTGTTTTCTTATTGGTTTATTGTGTTGATTACTTTCAGGTGTGTCTTGTTAAGCCATTAGTCTTTATGTATAAATAGCCCTCTTGTTACCATTGTTTCCTGTAACTGCTGTTGGTGAGATCTGTTCATGTTTAGTTCATGCTTCTTAGTCAAGTTATGTTCATGTCTTTATGCCTCCGGTTTTGGTTTTGTATCACGTATATAATTTTTCAATAAAACTGCACATGGGTTCAACTTCGATTCGCATTCAGTGAATTACATTACAATTTGTATAACTGACTAATGCCAAGTTCACATTGCATGATTTTCAAAGTCGCCAGATCACTGTTCTTTTCACACTGCAAGACTATCTAGGGTAGCATTCAGTTGCTGCTGTGGATCGACGACAGGGTTAAACATTGAATGACTTTACAATAGGAAGAATCACAGACAGCTGTTTGGTCCGCAAACTACACTTCACAACCAAACACACGCGATAAGTGATAAGAAAATAACGTAAAATCTCATGTGAGATCGGAATTCGGAATCGGAATCGGAATCGGAATAAAATGTTAGCCCGCAAGAAGCTTGTGATCCAAATTGTCTGTGTGCTGATTTGCAGCAAAAGGACAAAAAGAAAAAAAGATTTATGGAGGAGGATATGGTTGGGGAGACACTGGTCTTCAGGGAGACTCCTACCGAACTTCCCGCTGCCCTGTGTCTTGCTCTCTCATTGGCTGTAGGTCATCGCCAATGTCTATAGACCATTTCAACTGCTATTCGTCGAAGTAAGGAAGTGACGTCTTTGGTCCTCGGAAGTTTCCGGTTAGTTAGCGCGCACATTCTAAACATTGGCGGGAGGCGCTTCAGTTCGGTGATACTGCGACAATTTACAGATAATAAAATGTCCAAATTAAAATTAGGACCGTGTTGTTCGGTGGTTGGATGCTCTCTCAGGCCGGGAACTACAGCGTTTAGATTTCCTGTCTCCTGCTGCTTTCTTTGGCGAAAATAGGGAATACTGTATCTAAAATGTAAGTCAACAAATGTTAACTTCTTGTTTTTGAACTTGCATACAATTAATATCACATTTGCAATCATGTTATTTTTTGGAGAAAACGGCATTCATGTGATATTAATTCTATAACTATAAAAGACATACAGATGTACTATTACCCCCTTATCTTGAATATTGGGGTGCACTATAAATGTTTAAATGGACTAGGGCTGGACAATATCAATATATATCGCGATATAATTTTTTTCGATAACGGTAATATGGTTTTTAAACACTTCCGGTATTTCGATATACACATTACAGCATCACTGACTTAAGGCGCAGACGTTAGAAAGAGCAGAACGCGATTGGCTATTTGCGTGATGACGTACACCACAGAGACATGCAGCCACCAGCCAGTGCTCTATGAGGGGCGGTCCGTGCCAGTTCTAAGGCTAAGCAGGCGAAGGATAAGGCGCAGTCTACCCTTACGTCGCCGTCAGACCGTGTCAAATTTTGAATAGGATTGATAGTATGGAACGCGATCGGGGCCAAATGTCTTTAAACGAAACGCGTGACTTTTGACCGTGTCAACACGCACTATTTGTCCGCGTCAACGCGACAACACACACAGCAGCCAATGAAATTGTTGTATTTGAGACTATATTTGCATATGTGACGCGATGGTACGTATGGCCTGGTTGGTATATACGTATACAAACATCAGATGTCATGTTTATTCATGAAGGATGTCGTAATGGTATGCTGGTATGCACGTATACAAACATCGAGGGAACATTGGTACGTTTTGTGTGTGATATCAGCCTTATGTCATGATTTGTCATGCCCTTTTAAGTTATCCTGCGTTCTTTCTCCGATACAAAAGTCAATTTAAGTGAAATTATATGACAAATATGTTTATTTACTATTATGGATCCAGCAGCAATTTAGGTAGGCCTAAATAAACTGCATGCATATAATGATATGTATATTTTTTTAAAATATAATTCATTTATATAGGAGTTTTGTAGGGGAAACAGGAAATGTTTAAAGGTTAAATATTAAAATAGGCCTAGTGAAATTCCATGACAAAAAAGACTAAATTATTGGTCCGTGTAGTTTTGCGTCCATTCGTTTTTCCTTAAACCAGAAATGAAATATGGAAAAGGCGGTTTATTTGTTTTTTATAGTAACACTGATTAATAGAATTAACAGATACAAGCTAATTTTCCTTATGCAAGATTATGATTTTGTTAAAAATTATATGAATGATATACAACTTGTTTTTTAATATGTAAAAAAGCTAAATTTAATTTACGGTTTTGCATCATCCACACAGACGCTACAGCGCCCTCTAGTGCCTTTTCCTTTGGCGTCGACTCGCTTCAACAGCCAGCCTAAATGACATTAATTAATTTTAATTCGCTAAATTACTATTAATATTATTTTTACATTTATGTTTTAACCTAAACATTACATTTCTAAACCTTATAGCCTCTTGTTTAGCGCTCTAACATTATAGAGTTGTGGTGTCAATCCCGTCATTTTGCTTTTTACTCTGTTTTATAGGCTAAAGGCCAAAACGACATCTATATTACTGTGACTTTTTCGTCTAGCTCTGTTAGGTGTTTTATATTGTTTTATATTGAGAAATTAGGAGTCACTTTAGCTATGCTATGCTGTTCAAATTGAAAATATACCATCATATATTATGTTATGATGACAAAATTATACCCCGATATGTGATTTTTGTGAAGACAAAATTCCCATGCCCTTTGCATCAGTAGAGTTTGACATGAAATATTTCTCAATTCTCATTGAAAGCAATGCGTTACGGCCGCGTCGCTGGACATTAATGCTTTATGTGGCTTAATCCTAAAACAACATCCAGAAACTATTTTCTCGCACATGTTCTTGTCATCAACAGCAGCATCTAAGGCTAAGACAACGGTGGAAGGACAGTATTTTTATGTTAAGCGTTGAAAGCGCGTTGTCTTCATATTCGGCCTGGCTTGCTTATATCTTTATTGGTCAATTAATATCAGTGTTTATCAATGTTTATTTCTTCATAACTGTTTTATTTTCAAGGAAAAAGCTTAACGTGTTATCGTGTTAATAGTGGACTGCTTATAAGATGTAGTGAATTTGCTCCTTCAATATCACTATCACTGGATGAAGCCTACTGGTTTAGGGTCAGTTTATTCTCTTGGACATGCGGCAGTATCGGACCCCTCGTGAGTGAGAATGGGGTGGAAAAGTCAAGTATTATCATGTTTCAGAGACATGGCTCTCGAAAGTGTGGGGGAAACAACAATTTTACAAAAGAAAACTTGTAAATTGACATTTTTTCGACTTTCATTGGTCCTTTTTTAATTTTGGTTTATAAAGATGCAAAACTTAATAAACGAAAATCTGAAAAGAAGTCAATAGCCTATTTATTGAATTTTGTGTATTCGGTTTTAATTTAAATTTTGGAATTCACCATAGCATGTAAAAATCAAAAAACCGTTCGTTTTTTGTTTTCTTGACGTGGTTAAAAAACGAAAAAGGAATGGACGCAAAAGTACACGGACCATTATTGCTAAGCATTTTTGTTATGGAAAAGGGGCACTGCAATACCAAAACCAATATCGAAAGCTCTTCCCAACTGTGAAACATGGTTTAATGCTGCTTTGAAGTCATGCATTTTGACACTATATTGGCATGTTAGAGCCGCTTTGCAGCAGAATTTGTTTTGAATTTGTTACTGAAGCTACTATGAAACAATATATATTGTAGCTTGTATGCATATTCTTTCTTTCTCAAACCTGAGTTTTGATTTCTAAGTGATCAATTTATGTATAAGTGTTTTCACACATCATTGGCTGTATAGGTCATCAGTAAATGACAATGCACCACCCCCGACAAAAAAAGGTTTTGTTAGTTTTGAATGACATATCTAATGTAGAGAACTGTTTAGAGTTTTGCAAAAAGGTTGTTTTTCAATTGCAAACTGTGTGTAAAGCATATAATGTGCTTGTAGTTATGCAGACTTGGTCTTAAGATTCTATACATGAGTGAATGGTTTCAGTGAGTGAGCCTCAAGTCACACTTTTAGTGTCTAAGCAATTTGAAAAAACTGTAAAACAAACTGTGACAGAGGTCGCCTATATGGAATGAACCAAGAAAATCTTAAAAATTGCATGGGACGGAGAAGCATAAATAGCAGCAAAAAAGACTGCCATAAAAAAAAAACCAAAAGACAATTATTTTAATGCAAAAAATAAATAAAAAAATTTACACATCAGTTTCAGTTTCTGTTTGTTAGTAATCTGTACTTAATCTGTGTTTCAGAAAGCCATTTTATTTTTAAAAACATGATTAAGCAGATTAAGGCCTACTCCTGTCTTAATTTAAACCCTGTCTGGGAAACTGCCCCCAAAGGTTTCACAAAGTTATTCTTGTCTCTATAACTTATGGATTCCTAAAGACATGTTTATGGGTAAATACAATATTAATAATACAAAAAAAATGAATATCAAAACATATTTTAAATATAATGAAGTAATTTTATTATAGAACTCATCAGCCTGCAGCAGCCAATATGATGTTCCTGGAAACTAAACAGAGACAGAACAGTATAAATAAACTATACAACCAACTAAACACCAAATTATAAAAACATTATTAGGCTATGTGAAAGTGAATAAAGTTTACTTTGTTCACTGTGTGTGTGTTCAGTTATAAATATGTGCTGTGTAAATTAGCCTTCATACACTTAGAAATTATATATAGCCTAACTTTAAAAAACAAACAATAACCCATATAGATAAATTATAATAATTGTATAATATTGAGAATTTAGCCTACTTAATATACATTGTAACATAAGGCTACTTTACGCTAGCACAGTCAGTTAAGCAATTAATTAATATTTTATATTAATATGTATGTAGCCTAGGCTACATATAAAGGTAAGTCTGCTTTTAAAAAAATATATATATATATATTACACTTCGACATGTACAGAATGTGCGCGTTAAGAAACACGTTCAAATTTGTCGTCTTAACATGATAAAACTGTGCGTCTTTACATGTACTAAAGTAACGCGACGACAACTGACGCCTTAACACGACCAGAATGTGCGTGTTGACACGTCAAAAAGAAACACGTAAAAAATTGCCGCGTTAACGCGAACAAACAGTGCGTGTTGACACGGTCAAAAGTCACGCGTTTCGTTTAAAGACATTTGGCCCCGATCGCGTTCCATATGATAGGGAGGGCAGACGATAGACCCGCGGCGACGTCACGGTGACGTCACTGTAGATCTAATCGTAGGCGGCGACGTGACGGCGGCGTACGTGAGAAATTTACATTAAAAATGACGTGTGATTGGTACGTCTGAAATATGTACGTCGCATCATATGACGCCTGATCATCATACGTCGCATTATATGACGCCTGATCATCATACGTCGCATCATATGACGCCTTTAAACGCATTTAAAAATTTCCATTAGTAGATGTAGGCTATTTGTTATAGACTATTGTTTTTACAATAATTAGTTAACTAACTAGTGGCAATAGTGCATAAGAATTCTAAATTTATTTCATGTATTATGAGTGTGTGTGTGTGTGTCTTTGTTTGTATTGGCTGTTACATTGTGAAGTGAACAAATTAAACATGTTTTGAAAATTTAAAGGCATTATTTTAACTTGGATGCCATAGCCCTAAAAGCTTATGCTCAATTTTTCTATATCTTTTTTGTTCTTTCGTGATCTTGCCTGAATTTTCTTTGTCATTTAACATTTTCTTCAACATGAGGTGGAGAACAAGTTATTCCTAGAAAACATTCTTGGTTCATGGATATAGTTTGTCTATTTGGGAAAATAAGAAGTTACAAAAAGTATAAACAGTAAAAAGATGATGGTAGAAAGGATTCTCTTATTAATTTATTATATTATTATTATTATTTATTACATTTGTTACAACGAAGGAATACTAACATGGTAACTTCTGACCAAAAAGAGGAGCAGTTATAATAGATGTATGAATTTCTGATGCTCAGGAGAACAGCAAAATCTAAACCAGGGGTTGTCAGCTATGGTGGAACTCCTGGTTTAGAATTTGCTGTTCTCACCCTGAACTATTATAATTTTATTTTTGGTATTATAACCACTGCTCTAAATCATCAGCAATTTCATCTGCAACCTGAAGGCTTGGATATTAACCTTGTCCACTAGATGGAGCTATAAAATAAGGTATCATTTTAGACTTATATTATTAATTTGTTTTCTATCCCTTTGAATAGAAATAAATGCATTTATTTATCTAAATAATTTGTGGAGAAAATGCATTCCTCCCTTCACTCTAAAGAAAAATGGTTTTAAACGGTACCAAATTATGGTTCTTCAGCTTGTAGCAATAGCAGAAGCCGTTTTTGTGCTAAATAGATCCAAGGATCCATAAAGAAATAAACTTCTAATTTTTTATCCTTTGAAAGTGCTATAAAGGACCCTGGTGTTGTATATAATGTGTTTAATAATAGTTTTTTTTTTTCTTCAATACGATCAGTATATTATTATCTTTAAATTATAAAACTGTGTAGTTTGATGGTTGAGCTCCAGAAAACCATTAATTAGGTGGCTATGACAGTTACAGCTTTGAAAAACAAAAAAGCAGGAATAAAGTAATGCATATTAAGGGGTTATTCATGAGGGCGATGCGGTTCTAAATAGAACTGTTACTATTATCATATTTTTGAGGGAAAGTGTTCCATAAGTCTACTTTTAATTTTTATTTTCCAGAGAAGAAAGAAAAAGAAATACGTGTTTGGGACAACATAAACATCTGTTCAGTTCAACAGTTGAGTTTGTGGCAGAACCATTTGCGTTCTTGCATTATTTTATTAACCACTACATAGCTATTTTAGTTATGAAAAATATTATATAAACGTTAAGCCAAAACGAATTAATTTAAAGCTAAACAGAAACAGAAACCTGCGTTATAACCTACCTCTCTAATTTGGCACAAATCCAAATGTCGAATTGGAGGCTAAACTATATTTATTATTTAAACGCTTTTACACAGACTACTTAAAATTAGCAGTATAACCTTTTATATGTTTGGTTGAATGTATGTTATTTTGACAGTTAACAACTGCGATGTCAAGTTACTAAAACTGATATGTTTTGTGTCCGCTTGATGAGGCGCCGACGCGTTCACTTGAATTTTCTTATAAAAGCGGAAACATCTTAAAATAATCAGACATTTATGGTGTAATAACTTGAGAGAGACACACATGCAACACCATTCGAATCTGTGAAGGTTTTAATAGGCCTATTAGTTTTGTACACTCACAAATAAAAAGAAAACTTTGCTCGTAAAATAAACAAAGAATTTTCTGCCGTCTCGGTTTCCTTTCTGTTGAACTTCTCAAATGAACCGAAACTCATATAGTCTAGTCTATTGTCGCATTCTTCCCCCTTTCATTTTGTTAATAGGCTATGTTAAGTTATGCGCATAGACATTGGCTATTTATTCCTTTTATATAATTTAATCTTTTTTTCCGTTCACAGAAGCGCTGCAGATGCGTGATTAATGCATCCTCATGTTCTGTTGTTTATTTTGCTATTTGTTCAAGTAGGCTAAAACTAAACCCCTGGGACTTTTTATTCACAGACACTTATCAATTCTAATTTCGTTTAATTAATTTAATTTAATCTTGTCGGTTAATGAAAAGATGATCGCGTCAGTTGAAAGTCAGGGGGAAATAAACAGAAACGATATTGACAAGGCAACAATAATTTTCGTTCAGTTTAAGTTTTTCAACTAATATTTATATTTTCTTATATTTCATGTTTATTTCGATTAGCATAAATGTTTTAATAGTTTTTGTTATTAATTAACTATAATAACCCTGCAAAACCGAACTACATCACAGTAAATTTTCCCGCTGTATAAGCCACCACGAATATTTACAAAGATTCACGAATTATTTAATTCCGTCTGGGACACAATCTCAGGCCGGGAGTCTCACGCTCATCGAGGCCAATAAACCTAAAGCTATTGCTGAAAACAAAATTTACATTACTTTTAAGAATAATGTTGGAAAAGTGATAATAATGTGCCTCTTTTGCCCACTTTCATTTATCAGTCCCCCTTTGCAATATTAATAATTACAAAACATATATAAATATGTAAAAATAAATTATAAATTATGTAAAAAATATAAATAAATAAATTATTTAGCAGATGATTAACAAAACAATCATTACTGACAGCCCTAGTCAGGGATGTGCACAGGAATTTTGAGGGGCAGTTGCTCTGACCTAAAAAAAAGGGCACTCCCCCACCAACCCCCCCACCCCAAAAAAATATGAAGGGCTATATGAAGGACTGAGAATAACCGTGGTATAAGCGGAATAATTGACTCCGCTTCGAGTCGTGACCGAATCACGACCTCAGGTGTGCATTATTTTTCTAATAATTCAACGGCCCGTCGTCAATTATTCCTTACTTGAATCACAGCTTAAATAGTGTTTTGACATCGACAACCTAAGTGCATTTTACCTCAAACTTGCGTCTAGTTAACTTTCTAAAGTAGCAATCGCTTCTCGGGTCGACATTAACACACTGACAAAATTATATTAAGAATTAATATAATTAATATATTAATAGATTATTTTTATACCACTTTTTAATGTGTGATTGTGTAAAGGTTTTCACGAGATACCAACCTTTCGCGAACTTGCTTCCAACACTCGTTCTCATGGAGGCGCGCTGTGCACGGAGGGGAGGGGCTGTGCGCGCGCGAGTATGTGAGAGAGACGCGTGAGTGAGAGACGCAGGGAAATGAAATGCAGCTGAACGTTTGCTCTATGAAAGACATTGACAAAGACGAAAACTAAGGACATTTAATCTATAATTTTATTTTATTTTAGTTAGTTTTGCCAAACACACATTACAGTTTTGGTTAGTTATCGTTTTTTTTTGCAATGCCTCGTTTTTATTTTTATTTCAGTTAACGACGATGTTTTTTCCCACCTAGTTTTCGTTTTTTCGTTCGTTTTCGTTAACAATTATAACCTTACTCAGCTTTCCGACAACGTTAAGTCGTCTCACCCGACAACCGCGACAATCTCCTTCTAGTGCCGCTCATGCAGGCTCAGCTCAGGTGCCGGTCGCGTGCAGCGCTGCAGCCACGTAAACAGAGTTTGCCCTTCCCCTACTGACTTTCACTTTCGGACGGGTGCCCGAATATGGAAGTGAATGAGGCTTTGCGATTTCTTTTCTTTTTTTTTTTTTTTTTAATCTAGGCCTACGTGAAATTCTGCATCCATTGTACGATTTTTTAATTTATTTTTTTCCACCTCGGAAGGGCAACGTGAGTCGAGAAGGGCATATGGGCAGTTGCCCGGGCAACCTGAGCAACCCCCCTGTGCACGTCCCTGGCCCTAGTTAAAACATTTAAAAATTAACCTGCATTGTTATGAAATTTGTGATTAGAATATTTTCCTATATTTTGCTATAGGCCTATTTAATTTCTTGAAAATAATAGGCTATTAAAATGACTTAATCTTCTGAAAACAATATCGCATATAGTCAGATATTGTGAGCTGATCTATTCACACATTGTATAGTCAGCTGTATTAATTAAAAATCTTACCACTATCAAAAGTAAAAGCTCAGAATGACATCCCAGAATATTATGTTGCATAGATTATAATTATAAATTTTACGTGCTTGAATTTGAAGTTGGTAGGCCTAATAATCGTGAACATAACATAAAATTGCGAGTTTGGTGGTGTAATTTGGTACAGTCATTAATCTCAAAGAGAAAGTGAATGAGTTTTTTTTAATTATTAGGTTTTTTAACAGTAGGCTACAGAGAACTTTGCATGCAATACACCATTTATATCGAGGATATATCCAGTGTCATCAGAACAGGAAAGTAAAAGAAAAAAGTTATTGATAAAGAAAATACGAAAACATAGGAAAAACATGAGGGTAAGATATTAATTTATTGTGGTGGCGACGTGCTCCTTCTCCGGCGTTGGTCTCACGCGTCTGTGATGCGACGTGCTCATTCTCCGGCGTTGGTCTCACGCGTCTGTGATGCGACGTGCTCATTCTCCGGCGTTGGTCTCACGCGTCTGTGATGCGACGTGCTCATTCTCCGGCGTTGGTCTCACGCGTCTGTGATGCGACGTGCTCATTCTCCGGCGTTGGTCTCACGCGTCTGTGTTGCGACGTGTATGGCGTTCCGACGAGGGTCAATAATATAACTTTGCAACATGCACTCGTCTCACTGAACGTCTCACTGACGTCTTAATTTTTTGCTATTAAATCCATTCATTTTAAGACGCAGACGAGGCGTAGACGTCACGCAGACGTCACGTAAATCACGTGTGGCAGTGAAGTGTCCAGTCAGACGTTCACGCGTGATTCACGTGTAGCAGTGAAGTTATTTATTTATTTTTTCGCTAACACGTATCAGAACAAGGTCCTCACACGGCTCAGTGCAGTGTGTGAGCCAATGCACTATGGCGTTCGGAAGAGCTCTTTAATAAGACGTTGCAACATGCACTTGTCTCACTGAACGTGACGTCTGCGTCTGCCGAACGTGACGTCTGCGTCTGCCTAACGTGACGTCTGCGTCTGCCGAACGTGACGTCTGCGTCTGCCACATTACAGTTCGACTGCCTGGACGTGACGTCTACGTGACGTCTGCGTTTGCTGCAAGGGTTTCCAGCACATTCCATACACTAATTTGAGCTTTATTGTACCTATTCATTCTCTATTATTGTTTACACTTATCCTCAATTATGTTTAATTAGCAATTAAGTGCTTTTTACCTTTCTTATGTATAGCTTTTTATTCCAAAAAGTAAACATTTATACAAATGATATAAAAAATTCTGTATGCAATTGCTTCTTGTCCACATATCCACGGATAACCTTGAAGAAATCATAAAAAAGTTGTTCTAGCATGTATTCACCACTAGGAGTCTCTAGACCAACACTAAAAGAACGAATGTTTAAACACTGCTATATTATTGATATTTTGGGCTAATTTTACTAACATAAACAATATTTGCAATCTTTTATTTTGGAGTTGTAATATTTAGTTTTATAGTTTCGCCAAAGTGATTGATAGGCGATCTGTTAGAATACTATAAAACATTTACACCTCAAAAGACAAAAGCGAGCACATTTTATTATTATTTTTTGTTTTTATTTATTTATTTATTTATTTAGCTTAAATGTTTTTGAAGATGCATAAAAACATTTATTTGTATCAACAGGTGCAGAAAACCCGGTGTTCTATCGATTTGTCCTACCCTGTGAGATTTTCCCCATCTCCCACTAAAACAGTGGGTAGTACAATTCGATAACGAAAAATGCTACTGTAAAGTTATGGTTTATTAACGTCAACACCTACCACAACCCTAAACATACCCTTACAGAAATGCAAATACAATAATTATATTATAGTTATATTTGCGGTTGTAGCTAGAAGGTGTACAGGTACATGGAACCAACAATAAATATTTTTTTATACCAATTGAATAAAAAAAAATAATAATAATAAAAAAAAAAAATTGTGAGGGGATATTTGAATTATTTGTTAATAAACTAGTGTTTTCTGATTGTCACAAAGATTAATTTGACGATCTTGACTCATCTCCTCAACTGGACGCCCTTTAGATAAAAATGCTTCTTTACAGATTACATAGGCTCAGGGGCGCAGTTAAGAGTTTTAAGGGGGGTATGCAGGACATAATTTGGGGCCCTCTCCTTCCAGATTGTTTTCTTCTTCTTCTTTTGGCGTTTAATTAGAAATTGAAATAATTTATTAGTTAACATTTACATTATTTCAAGTATAAGGCCTAACATCCTCTCCACCACCGAAACGCGACTGATTTTAACTTTGAGCATTGAGCATCATAATTCAAACGTGCTTTCACTTTGGCTGGAGCTGTGCCATGAGACAGACGCGCTTAGTGTTTTTCACATTTCACAACTATTCAATGTTCTCAAAGTGTGTTTATTTGAGGTTTCAGACATTCAAATAGACATTAAAATGAATGCATTTTAATACCACGAGGGCACCTACATAGGCTATTTTATTTATCAAAAATATATATAAACGTTAAGCCAAAACTAATTAATTTAAAGCTAAACTGAAACAGAAACCAGCGTTATAATTTGGCACAAATCCAAATGTTTCCATATTCACGGTGTATTTGGATGCTAAACTATATTTATTATTTAAACGCTTTGATTACACAGACTTAAAATGAGTAGTGTAACTTTTTACATTTAGTTGACTGCATGTTATTTTGGCAATTAACAGGCTAATGTCAAGTTACTAGAATGTTGTGCGCGAGGCGCCGGCGCAATCACTTGAATTTTCTTATAAAAGCGGAAAAAAAATTAAAATACTCAGACATTTATGGTCACATTTATTTATACGAATCTGGTTAAAACACTGCTTGTAAAATAAAGAAAACAAAAATATTTTTCTGCCGTTTCCTTTCCTTGAAAGTCAATATTTCAAAAAAAATGTTTTTGTTTGTTTTATATATATAGGCTATATATATATATATATATATATATATATATATATATATATAGGCTATATATATATATATATGTGTGTGTGTGTGTGTGTGTGTGTGTGTTTCAGGTTTATTTCGATTAGCACAAATGTTTTTAATAGTTTTTGTTAGTTAACTATAACAACCCTGCCTGGGCAAAACATCCACAGAACTGCATTACAGTCAGTTTTCCTGCTGTTTAAGCCACGGATATTTAGAAATATTTACGAATTATTTAATTCCGTCTGGGACACAATCTCCGGGAGTCTCAGACTCATCGAGGCCAATAAACCTACAGCTATTGTTGAAAACATTATTACTTTTAAGAATAATAAATGTTGGAATTTGGAAAATAGCCTAATAATGTGCCTCTTTTGAGGTATTGTCTCCACTTTCATTTATCAATTTTATTTCGATAATAGGGTGTTTAAACGACGCAAAACACTCACTTCCACATATTTGACAATCAGAATATATCATATAATTCATGATATAGTAAACAAGTTAGGCCTATATTCGATATTTTGAATAAAAAGGAACAATAAAATAAACGCGATACATCTGCCTGTGTGGCTAAATGACGCGTCGTCATTTAGGCCTACTTAGCCTAATACGTTCTAAAATAAATAAATAAATAAATGTTCTTAATTTATCACGCTGGTGGCTACAATAGCCAATATATAGCCCACAGAATATTCCCCAGCCAACACAACCAAATTCTGTTTTCGGTTTTGCACCCACCCACAAGACCACTATCTTCTCACTGCATATAATAAGAGTTTGTTTTCGATTTGAATTATTTCGTTTTAAAGTAGTAATTTAAAGCATTTTATAGATATTTTTACTATCTATGAGGCAACTAACAAACATAGAATGTTCCCAAAATATTTCTAAATTAACTAAAGAAACGAAAAGAAATTGAGCACCTTGCCATTAAAAAACAAAACTGAAATATTGTAATGGCTGCACATCAGCTGTGTTTGGGAAAGAGAGAGAGAAAACAGACTCAGCTAAAATATAGTCCGATTATGGTTATGGATAAAAATCCCAGAAAATATCGAGATATCATTTTTGTCTCTATTGCACACCTTTATATAGCCTATTTAATTAATCTTTGCTTGTTTGGTACACAATCCACTGATCATAAAGCTTAAAAAAAACTTATCTTAGGTTTTCTCAACGATATTGTCCTGCATCTTCAATAAACAAGTTAAAGTTAGTCCATAATGCAGCTGCTAGAATTCTTACCAGTAGTTTTTATTTCTATTCATGACTTCTTTGTTAACTTATCTGTTTTCTTTTCTTCTTGTGGCTACTGAAACTATTTATTTATTTATTTACATACTTGTATAAGCACCCAATCATTTATTTCTGTTGTCGGATAAAATGAATTAAACATGGACCAAGGATGCCATCTATTGGTGAGCGAGTGCCAGCGTCGTTGTTTAGCTCTATTTCCATTTCACGCATCCATTAACGATTCATTTCACGCAACGATAAGGACGAGGACACCACAAATAAATAAATAAACAAACAAATAAAATTGGTGAATCATTTATATAAGGTTTTACTTATTTATATATTGAAGGGGCGGGGTCTGGTTAATATTGTTATTAGCCTATAATATTGTTACAATTTAAAATAATGGTTTTCTATTTTAATATACTTTATATTTATTTCTGAATGCAAAGCTGAGTTCTCAGCATCATTACTCCAGTCTTCTTTGACGCATGATCCTTCAATGTCAACGTCAGAAAAAATCATGCTGCTTAATATTTTTCTGTGATATTTTTACATGATTGATTGATGAATACTGGCAGATTATTATTCAAAATATAGAAATCTTTTCAATTTAACATTATTGCTGAATAAAAGTTAACATTTTCTTTTTTTAAAAGAAAGGAAAACATGATAAAATAATATTAGAATCCTAATTTATATTTTAAATGTAAAATATAAGAAGAGAGGTGCTTTAAACTGAACATTAATCAGGCATAATGCATTTTTCCATGTATTTTATTATAATTTTACAGCAACAGTCTCAGATCTAGCAGCTGATTGCGATCGATGGGTTGGCCATCAAGCGTGTAGGCTACATTAAAAATGTAAAAACATAAAAACACAATAACCCCCAAATGTAAAAAATTTCAAAACGGATTTCATAAAAATAAATGACATGAGTATTCCCATAAGCAACACAAACTTTGCTAAAACATTGCTTTTAGGCTTTATACTTTTTATGTTATCTTTATACTTTTACAATTTAAAAAAGTAAAAAAAAAATGTCTAAATTGTTAAATATTAATTTATGTATATTTTGTATGCACATAATTAATGTATAGTGTTTGCGGGAAAAAGTTGCACTAAAAACTGACAAAAAAAAAAAAGAAAAAAAGTCAGACGCAGACGTCACGTTATAAGTCAGACGGAGATGTCACGTCCATTGAGAGCAGTGAATGAAGTGCAGGTAAATTGTGCATTGGCTCACACACTGCACTGAGCCGTGTGAGGACCGTGTTCTGATACGTGTTAGCGAAAAAATAAATAAATAACTTCACTGCTACACGTGAATCACGCGTGAACGTCTGACTGGACACTTCACTGCCACACGTGATTTACGTGACGTCTGCGTGACGTCTACGCCTCGTCTGCGTCTTAAAATGAATGGATTTAATAGCAAAAAATTAAGACGTCAGTGAGACGTTCAGTGAGACGAGTGCATGTTGCAAAGTTATATTATTGACCCTCGTCGGAACGCCATAGGACCGCCCCTCATAGTGCTCAGCAGCACTAGATCAAACGCTAAGATCAAACGCGAACGCGGCAAGTTTTACAAAATGAGTACACCTGATGCAAATGCGACGGAACAAGCTTCCACAACTTGATGAAAATATGTGTGCATAACTACACCATGCTGGTTAATGTTTGGTGCAGGAGAATGTGTGAAATAAAAACTTTAAACACGCATACATTATTCTGTATGAGCTATGTGTCACGTGGCTAGTGTTATTAAACTCATCGCGGCAGGGACGTGCACAGACATTTTGGGGGGCAGGGGCTCAAATGGAAAAAAGGGCACTTCTCATAATTATTGATTTAAAAAAAATAAATAAACCCTTAAATATATTAAGACAACTCTGACTTCCTTACAAATTTATTTTAATTTCCTCACACACACACAATTGTTTCATACTCCACAGATTTCTACAAAATAATCAGTTCACACAGAGACTATGATCTTCTTTAGTATTCACTAGGTTTATCACAAGAGAAGGCAACAGCAAAAGAAACTATGCCATAATGTGCATGTTTTCTACACTATTTTCACTATAGATTTAGAATAAATGACTGCACCAAGGAGAGGGACATAGTTTCACTAATAATTTGTTTATTTTGCACAAATCAATAAATCGTTTTAATTCTTTTGGTTATTGGAATACTTCTTTCATGAAGTGGACAATTTTAAGATTTTGGTCCATTTTTGGTGCCATGACTTTTTCTCTAATGGAAAGAAAACTTAATCCTAACCCTACACATTTAGATGGTGTTTGTTTTAAGCCTACTACCCTCCATCTGTTTACATCTGTAGATTTCTTCTAAATTAACCAAAACAAGCTAATCTGCATATTTAAACACATCAAGAGTTTTTTCCCCCTGAAATGTTATAAATACATAATATATATTATAACAAATGGCTGCAGAGGGCGCCAAAAGCCTGCTGATTTTTGTTGTTACACAGCACAGCACGATCAAATCCATGATCAAAGCCAACCACCATAATTAAAAAATATATTATTAGTTAAATAATAATATTCAGCCTTTTTTTTTTTTTTTTTTTTTTTTGATAGAAATACTACAGCCACAGTAATTTCTTCAACAAGAATGTGGACCAACATGCAAAGACAGAGCGAGGGTTTAAACTTTTAGTTATGTATTTTCCTGTGTAAGCATAAATTTAAGAATAGCATTATGTAATGCTGTATTATGATTTTTACATAGTTTTAATAAATCGTGTATCCTTAGAAAACTGTCTAATAATGCGGTTCATGGATGCTCCTCTTCTGGTATTGACAGCCCTACAGGTAGGCTTCAACATGGTTCAAAACGCAATACATAGCACATTAAAATAACTGAAATTATAATATGACATAAATTACATTAGTATCAAATCAGGCAGATGTGTTGCTGGTGGTCAAACTATTAACGCGGCGTTAAACGTATAAATAATCTCACCCTTAAATAGTTTCACAAATTTCACATGTTTGTGAACATAGGCTACCTGAAAGAAATGCACGGGATGGATCCATCTAGGACTTTTTTCTATTTCGTTTCTCATCGCCAGACAGCAGTTGTATTTTCCCGGGCATAGTTGTCACAAGTTTTCAGTTTTCAGACAGCAGCAAACATGGTGGGGCGGGGCGCGCGCGCGCGCGTGCGGGAATGAATGGCGTGTCGCGGAGGGAGGGCAGCTGACAAAGCCGACCTGATATATAGCATTTTATTTATTTATTTATTTATTTATTTATTTATTCAGTACAGGGAAGCTCTGCGCATACAAGAATATATATTCATTTATTTAAAAAAAAAAAAAAAAAAAAACAGAAAACAGCACCCCAGAAAAAAGGGCACTTTCTCTCGAGGAAGAAAAAGGGCAGGGGCTCAAGCCCCTTTTATGTCTATGTGTGCACGTGCCTGCATCGCGGAGCTCCGCGCTGAAACCGAGCATATGCGCGCTCCGCCTGTATATCATAAAAACATCGTTCTGACTGCATCGCAGGCAAAATACAAACACAGGTGCTGTGCTGAAGGAAACAGAGCCTACGGCTTGCGTATCTGAATGCAGCTAGAGCAGGCAGAGGTGAATGAGCAGCACTTTTGTGTTATTTTAATTCTCCGCTGTAATGCGATCTCATGCGAACATATTTTCCATTTGTACTGGTAGATTACAGCAAAAAATCCACTTCCGAGAGAAGTGATGCTTCCTCATGCATAATAGTGCAATTATAATCTTATGCATACTACAGCACAGTGATTGGATTAAATGAGCTTTATGTCATGAATATATATGTCGAGATTCGCTCGAAACGGTCAACGTCAGCATGTTCGACCATGCCCATACTTGGGCCGAAAGTACACGATTATGTCAGATTTTGTGTCGTTGCTCCGACTCAGCTTTTCAAACAGGAAGACAGAAATCGCTATGAAAAATGCAAAAATAACTATTTTTCACTTATGAATAACATTAATGAGTACCTTTAGTGTTTTCAATGATGTGCAGCCTATACATATCTGTTTACATCTCAAAAAAGGTGTTTTGGGGTTTCATGACCCTTTAAGAATAATAAAATCAGCCTACGTTATAGTTTAATGTTATAGATATTAATATTACTAAAGTGAGTGAGTCTTATGTTTATTTTTATGTTTGTATGAAGGCTAAATACAAATAAAAGCTGAACAAATTTATTTGTACTGTTTTTATTTCTAAAATATATAGTTTTATAGGAAGAGATTTCATAGATTTGGCAAATTCATTTTTCAGACGTTTGTAGGTACAGACATCCATTGTGGCCGTTCTTGGCAGTTTTTCTGAGGCTATTATATAGTTCATATCGATATCGGAATTATATCGTATCGACCGAAATTAAGAATTATATCGTGATATAAATTTTGGCCATATCGTCCAGCCCTAAAATGGACTATATCACACAGTGAAAGCGTGCACTCTAAAGACAATTTTCAATAAAGATATATACAACAATATACAATAAAAGCGCACTAGTCTAACCTACTAGACTAATGTTACATCACGTAGTGTGTGTGTGTGTGTGTGTGTGTGTGTGTGTTTTTAATACTCGATAATTTCAGATCGCATATGATAAACAACAATTAACGCAGACGTACTAGTGTCGTGTGTTTTGCACATATTGTAATTTGTCAGGTTTCTGCAAATGTTTCCTTACCTTCAAGGACCTAAAAAGCATGCTTGGTGAGACTGGTGTGACTACGGTAGATGTGACGGGCTCCCTACTCTGAACTGGCCTTTGTCTGACAGGTTTGGAAAAGTCAATGTCTGCCACTGGTTTTGGATCAATCTAAAACAAAGTGGGATTATACTTTTTTGCTGTTGTAGTAAAACCATGGTTAATTTTTGCAAAGGATGTGATGAATTAGAATTTAATAAAAATTAGAATAAAAAACACGTTAGCCAGCATTGAATTGCATGCACCTTCTTGTTTATTCGTGACCACATGCAGGGCTCAGATGTCACAGATGGAGCATTAAAACCCTCTCTCACACACTGTTCCACAGCAACGAGAATCGCAGCAACATAGCTACACACTTCACCTAACCTAACCACAAACATTTCGAAACGTATGAAATAATTACGTATGTAATAGGTAATAATGGAACACAACAATTAGTTTACTACTAGAATTCAGTACGTCTTGTTTGCATAGACGTACAAACTTACCCGGCCATGCAAGTGCAATGCCCACTAATAACCTCCCCGGTCACCTTAGCAACGAACCACGCAGAGTATGTTTTCGACAACGTTTGACTTGCCCCGACTTCACCAAACACAAGACAATCATCCACATTGTTGGAACAAATGTTTCCAACTTTTCCGCTAAGGAAGTAATTGTAAGCATCCAGACTACGATATGCCTTTACTGCTTCTTTCGTGTAGACGCACTCTGTCTCAACTAGATAATGATACACCTCTGGATAAGTTACTTCAGGTAAACGTTTAACGTTCTGAGTGAAAAGTTTTCACCTCAGTGTTTGATTTAAAGGGTCCGGTAATTCCACGTTATCATCTATTTTTAGTTTTTGTAAATATCTTAACTGTTCAGTTTTAGCTAGACTTAAAAAATATGCGCTAGTTATTTTGTTTTGACAGCTTTGTGATTTAAAAATGGCGCCACCGGAAATGCTTAAGGACCAGACATGCGCAGTAGCATTGCAGCGCGTTTGTTTTTGTTTACTTCCTTGAAATGGTCTATATCTAGATCTATATGTTGCTATACGTAAGCTGTCCCCCATATTGGAACAGTCAAATCCAGTCCGTGACACTCGAGAGCAAGTTGACTGTGTCTGCAACCTAGCTATAAGCGTGTGTGATATCTATATCTGCAATATGATTTTCACTTCATTTCTGCATATGTATATTGCATATTGGGTAATACTTAAAAACTCAAACCAGCACTATTCTCACCTCTGAAAGCTCATCCCTGTTACAGGTCTAGTTGCAGCAAGGACAATTCAGAATCAGACATCAATAAAAGTGGGTTTATTTAGAAAGGGAACACAGAACAACTAAACCAAAGAACACTCAGGCAAACATAAGAACAGACACGGAGTGCAGGGAAGTGAGTCTCTGAACTTGAAGAAACATTCATTTGTGTTCTAGGTGGTGGGACACGTCTGTAGCAAACCTCAAATAACGTTATTTCCATACCATTCAGAGCAAAAAGAAGATCGAAGCACTTGTCAGACGCACAAAACTAATTTTATCTTTAGCTAAGTGCCTATTACCATCATAATCCAGTCATAATTTAATTAATAAATCAGACCTAACTGTTATTTATAGTTTATATATTTAGATTATATGTTTTTGCGCACATGGTATGAAAAAGCAACGTATACCCACATGACGACAGGGAGGTGACGGCGGTGCGTAAATCGAGTTACCCCTCCCACTTCTGGTAGTTTTACTGAGATGTCTTGTCCCGTGCGAATTGGTCAATTAATAGACGTCCTGAGGTAAAATTACTTTACTCCACCTCCCCATGTAAAACTAATCCCATCCAAATAGGGCTATAGTCTGCACAATGCTGTGACATTTTAAAATTTACATCCATTTGGATTACACAGTCTAAACATAAATTTAATGTGATGCATATTTGTCAGTCAGTATTGAAACAAACCCATCAGAAACTTAAAGAGACTTGATTTTGTTCCTCATTTTTGTTTCAGTGGTTTAAATACCAGGAATACAGAAAATAAACTTATGTGTGTTAGTTATTTTTGTGTCCTTGTAAAGACGTTCAACCTCAAACTTCTGCAGTAAATGATGTCAACTTCCTCTTCTCTCAGAAGTGTGCAGTATTCTTCATATATCATGAGCACAGATGAGTGTCAGCAGATCTTGATTGTGTGACTGAAGCAGCATCTTCTCTCTTCTGCTGGATTATTGGGCTCTTCTGGACTCTAGAGAAATGAAGCTCATCTTTGGACTGATGCTGCTGAAAACTGCTGCATGTGAGTCGACTTTCAGATCAAACTCATCTAATGATGAAGCTCTGACAATAAAAACACTGTAATATTACATGAAGTGTTTTCCAAAAATAATCTGCAGCGTTATAGTAATGGAGTTGTCTGTTTTAAGTGTTTACATGTTTTGTTTAGTGCTTTAATAGTGTGTTCTTAAAAGTGTACAGTTTGTGGAATAATTATCAGTGAGATAAAGGAGTTTAAGTCCCAGTAAAAGAGTTCAGCATATGTGTTAAAGACCCATGAAATCAAAATTGGACTTTTATTAGTTTATACTGCGAGTTTCGTGAGAAGAGTTGGAGGGATGAATTTGGATGCCTGCACTTAAACTTTTCATAGTGAACTTTAAAAGGAACCCCTGGTGTTAAGACTTGTATGGCTTAATATAACATAAATGATGTCTCTTATTGAAATATGTAGTAGAAAACCCATGAAAGATTTACATTATTTAAAAAATCCATGACATATTTGGACAATGGGCCGTGCCATTTTGTTTAGCTGTGCAGTGCGTTCTATGTCGATGACGTCAAATGGTTGCACTCGGAGAGTTGCTGACACTGCCCTGTTACTATTTTTACCGCAAGACAAAAATAAAATAAAAGTAAAATGCTTTATTAGTGATGAGAGGAGAAAAGAATGGGAAGTTGTGGGAATGGGAATGGGAAGAACCGCATCTTTCCTAGCCCTGATGCCTTTCATACTTTTAATCTGTATGTTTTAGTGCAACGGTAATCTAGCAATGCATACTATCTTAATATCTGCAGGGTTCTTTTTAAAACATGATCAGCCTTTTCAAATTGAGCCAGAGTGCAAAATTAGTGAGGATGAAAACACTGAAGCTGTGCAATGTCTCTGTGGCCATTTAAACTACTATTGTACACAGTTAAACATGCTGAGAAATTGCTAGTGTTTTTATACTCTCACAGATATCTCGTGCATCACAGCACACACGAGCTTTGAGGCAGTCTGTCTCAATCTAGATTATAGGCTTAAACTTCAATCCAAGATGGCAGCACTGTGTTTGTGTCTGTCTTGTCTGATCTACTAATCTGCAGTTATACATCTTGTACATCTTGTATGTCTAAATGTTGTATGTTTATTGTAAGAAGCCGTTTTTAAAATCAGACTCTATCTTGCACTGAGTCTGGACTAAAGTCAGACCGTGTTGGGTGAAGCGTGCTTACTTGTTGCACTATTCCGGGTTGCCATCCGTCATCACGTTTTCGCTTTGGAAAGCGGTTGCGTTAAACAACGGTGAACGGAAGGTTAGGGCTGTTTCTTGGAGAACTCACGGATATTGAACTAACTGGAGCTCATAGATCATCGTGGCGGCGAGGATATCGGCAGTTGAGGTTGGTGGTGTTTTCTTGCCCTGCCTGAGCTCTCCAGCTGCTGTTTGCCCGTGGACGGGGACTGTGTTTCTCGCACTATTGCCTCAGCTGTCTGCTCTTTGTTGGGGTTGTGGAGCTGTTTGAGCTACATGTAGCTTGTTTTGGAGCTTGTCTGCACGATTTTCACTTCAACGCTGGTATCATGAAGATGCTACTTTTTTGTGCGGTAATTTTTATGCACGGACTATGGGACATATCAAGGAAGACGGAAGATAAAACGATTCACTTGTTGCGTCTCCATATGTATTTGCCAACAAAATGTACGGATAATATTTTCATATTTCAGGCTGCTAGTAATTCTGTGCCAATGGACACAAGGACAAAGATTTCACTTATCTTTACTTTTATTCCTAAGATCTTTTCATCATACTCTCGTAAAGAACAACGTAATTCTTCACTAAAAAATCTAAGGCAGCGATATCTGATAATGTTGTTGCTTTTACTGGCAGGTATTAATCCAAATCCTGGTCCAGTCGGAATTGTTTAATCCCCAATGGATTTTTCTAATAGATCAGGCCTTGGCATTGTACACTTAAATGTTCGTAGCCTGTTGCCAAAATTAGATCAATTACAATATGGGCCAAGACGACCAAAGCAGATGTTTTGGTTATTTCTGAGACGTGGCTTAAAAAAATCAGTCTCAAGCCATGATATTGCATTAGAGGGGTACAATGTGTTTCGAGTTGATCGTAAAAGTAAAGGGGGTGGGGTTGCAATGTATATTAAATCAAATGATCATGTTACTGTTCTTAAGTCATTTTCTCTCCCTAAACAGTTTGAGTTCTTGGCTATTGACCTGGAATATGGAAAGGATTGTCATTTATGTATAGTTGGTTGTTCCCATTCAGTCGGTCACGTTCGACGTACGTCAGACAGACCGACGAATAGGAATCTCGCTAGAGAGGCCAATCTACTTCGAGTGTAACTAAACGAGCCAATGCACATTGGCATGCAATCATATGCATCAGCTGCTTGCCTCGCAGCGCGGGTATATAATGAGCAGCAGGTGCGTTGCATCTTCAGCTTTTCGCTTCGGAGCCAAACTTCTGCAGCAGTGTAAAGAAAGCTACTGAACGAGTGTTGGAAAACGAGTCAGCTCTTCGAGACGTCTCTTTGTTGCGGTGCAGGCGGACAGCGCAGCAGCAGGCCAATTTTCTCCTTTGTTTTTCCTTTTGCCTTTTTATTTTGAGCAAAAAGCTGTAGTCAGCGTGAAGGCCGTTGAAACGGCTGGTGAAACGGTGCGCCTAGAGCGCTAAAAAGCTGTTATTACAGCTGGTAAGAGAGCGCCTTCAAGGAGAGTGCACACGACAGGCTGCACATTCCCTGTCTGTGTTGCAGCGGCTTTTCCCCTGCGTGCTTCAGCACCTAAAAGAGTCAGTCCTTGAAAGAGCTTACACAAGTAGTTCACATCTTTTTAAAGATGTCATTCTACTTCTGTGTTTCTCACCACTCTCATCCACCTCTTCTGTCGCCAGCGGACAGCAGCGAGCAGCAGGCAGGCAAAACCTTGATTGCTCCCTCTGTCCACCCGTGGAAGCAGGTAAGTGTTGCACAGCACACTGTGACCCCGCTTCGGGCCGCCTCACACAGAGAGCCTCCCGGGCCGCGTCCCTGCATTCCATCTCGCTGCCCCGCGGCGGGTACGCTGGTGGTCTCCTTGGTGCCGCTTGTGCGGTCTCTGGGAGCCTGGCTAGCGCTCCCCAGTCCGTCTCGCTGGCTCCTTCGGACCATCAGGCTCGGCTATGCGATTCAGTTCGCCCGGCGTCCCCCCAAGTTCAGGGGCATCCTCTTCACTACAGTGAAAGATGCCGATGCCCCTGTCCTGCGTGCGGAGATCGTAGTCCTACTGGCGAAGGACGCGATAGAGCCGGTCCCTCCAGCCGATTTGAGGTCGGGGTTCTACAACCCCTACTTCATTGTACCCAAGAAAAGCGGCGGGTTACGACTGATCTTGGACCTGCGAGTTTTGAATCGGAGCCTCCACAAGCTACCGTTCAAAATGCTCACGCAGAAACGCATTTTCGAGTGCATCCGTCCCCGAGATTGGTTTGCAGCGATCGACCTGAAGGACGCGTACTTCCATGTTTCGATTCTTCCGCGACACAGGCCATTCCTGAGATTCGCGTTCGAAGGTCGAGCATATCAGTACAGAGTCCTACCCTTCGGGCTGGCCCTGTCTCCCCGCGTCTTCACAAAAGTTGTGGAGGGAGCCCTCGTTCCCATGAGAGAACAGGGTGTTCGCATTCTCAACTATCTAGACGACTGGCTCATTCTAGCACAGTCTCGGGATCAGTTGTGCGAATACAGGGACTTGGTGCTCAGTCACCTCAGCCAGTTGGGGCTTCAGGTCAACTGGGAGAAGAGCAAACTCGCCCCGGTGCAGAGGATCTCTTTTCTCGGAATGGAGTTGGATTCGGTTGAACAAATAGCACGCCTCACAGAGAAACGTGCTCAGTCGGTGTTGAACTGCCTGAATACGTTCAACGGCAGGACAGCGGTCCCACTGAAATATTTTCAGAGGCTCCTGGGGCATATGGCGGCCACAGCGGCTGTAACACCGCTCGGTCTGCTTTATATGAGAGCGCTCCAACACTGGCTTCACGGCCGAGTCCCGAGATGGGCGTGGCAACGTGGTACGTTCCGGGTGCCAATCACTCAGGAGTGTCGCCAAACTTTCAGTCCGTGGTCGGACCCTTTGTTTCTCCGGGCAGGAGTGCCCCTGGAGCAAGTGTCCCGGCATGCTGTGGTATTCACAGATGCCTCTGCCACTGGCTGGGGTGCCACATACAACGGGCATGCAGTGTCAGGGGTTTGGACGGGACCCCATCTGCATTGGCATATCAATTGCCTCGAGTTGTTAGCAGTACGCCTTGCTCTGAGCCGCCTCAAAGCGCCGCTACGGGGCAAGCATGTACTGGTCCGTATGGACAACACTGCGACCGTTGCGTACATCAACCGTCAAGGTGGTCTACGCTCCCGTCGCATGTCACAACTCGCCCGCCATCTCCTCCTCTGGAGTCGGAAGCACCTGAGGTCGCTTCGCGCCATTCATGTTTCCGGTGTGCTCAACCGTGTGGCCGACGAGCTATCGCGAGCTGCGCTGCCAGGAGAGTGGCGACTCCACCCCCAGGTGGTCCAGCTGATCTGGAGAGAGTTCAGAGAGGCTCAGGTAGACCTGTTTGCCTCACCAGAAACCTCCCACTGCCAGTTGTTTTACTCCCTGACCGAGGGAACACTCGGGACAGATGCACTGGCTCACAGCTGGCCCCGGGGCCTGCGCAAATATGCGTTCCCCCCAGTGAGCCTACTTGCACAGACACTGTGCAAAGTCAGGGAGGACGAGGAGCAGGTCCTGCTAGTTGCGCTCTACTGGCCCAACCGGACCTGGTTCCCAGAACTCTCACTCCTTGCGACAGCCCCTCCCTGGCCCATTCCTCTGAGGAAGGACCTACTTTCTCAGAGACGGGGCACTCTTTGGCACCCGCATCCAGACCTCTGGAAACTCCATGTCTGGTCCCTGGACGGGATGCGGAGGTTCTAGGTGACTTACCCCCTGAGGTACTTAACACCATCACTTCGGCACGTGCACTGTCTACGAGACGTGCTTACGCCTTGAAGTGGAACCTGTTCATCGAGTGGTGCTCTTCTCGCTGGGAAGACCCCTGAAGATGCCCGATCGGAGTCGTGCTTTCCTTCTTGCAGCAAGGGTTGGAGCGTAGGCTGTCCCCCTCCACCCTCAAAGTCCATACTGCTGCTATCTCCGCTTACCACGACCACATAGATGGCAAATCTGTTGGTCAGCACGACCTGGTCATCAGGTTCCTTAGGGGGGCGAGACGGTTAAATCCTCCTCGTCCCCCCTCCATACCCTCTTGGGACTGAGGTGCACTTCAGATTGCTCCCTTTGAGCCTTTGCTATCGGCAGACTTAAAGATTCTGTCTATGAAGACTTTGCTGCTGGTGGCATTGGCCTCCATCAAGAGGGTAGGGGACCTGCAGTCATTTTCGGTCGACGAATCGTGCCTAGAGTTCGGGCCGGATGACAGCCACGTGGTACTGAGACCCCGGCCTGGCTATGTGCCCAAGGTTCCTACCACTCCCTTCAGGGACCAGGTAGTGAGCCTGCAAGCGCTGCCCTTGGAGGAGGCAGACCCAGCCCTGGCTTTGCTCTGTCCAGTTCGCGCCTTGCGACTGTACATAGACAGAACTCGAAGCTTCAGGACCTCAGACCAGCTCTTTGTCTGTTACGGAGGCCAGCAGAAGGGAAAGGCTGTCTCCAAGCAGAGGATGGCCCACTGGATAGTGGATGCCATCGCCCTGGCTTACCAAGCTCAGGGCGTGCCCTGCCCGCTCAGGTTGCATGCTCACTCCACGAGAGGTGTAGCATCCTCCTGGGCACTGGCTCGTGGCGCCTTGCTAACAGACATTTGTAGAGCTGCGGGCTGGGCGACACCTAACACGTTCGCTAGATACTATAGCCTTCGTGTTGAGCTGGTCTCCTCCCGTGTTCTCGCCTCAGTGTCGACTTGCTGCGCTACATGCGTGTCCTATTCTCCAGAGAGTCCCTATGGGCAGACCCTGTTGAGTCCTCCGGTTACCCCTCGGCAGCCGACGTGGCGGAGCGTCTGGCGCCAGGCCTATACTCCATTGTATCCTTGAGAACCGGATTTAGGCTGGGTTCCATATGTGTGACCCTACGGGGATCCCATATGGGTTTTCTCCACGGTTGCTCCTAAACGAAGCCCGTGTCTTTCCCTCTGGGAGAACCCATCTCTCACCGAGTTGGAGTCACCCCAGTTCTTCCATATGTTGTACAACCTACAAGGTTAGTCCATATGTACTTCTCCATATAACTCCTTCGGGGAAGGATATGGCTTCCGCAGCGTTCCTTATCTGATGTAAGGCTACGCTTTCCCAGTGTTATCCAATAGTCTCACTGAGTGGGTTTGGGAACAACAGTGATCGACTCTCTCTGTGTGAGCTCGGTCCCACCGTCCTTAGGCAAGGGGGTTCAGGTGGCTCACAACAGAGCGCTGGAAGAGGGCAGCTCCTGTGGCGCTTTGGTAGGGATTCCTATTCGTCGGTCTGTCCGACGTACGTCGAACGTGACCTGACTGAATGGGAACGTCTCGGTTACAAAGGTAACCCTCGTTCCCTGAAGGAGGGAACGGAGACGTACGTCCCGTCGCCACAGGCGTTGTCCTGCTGATGCTGCCGCCTGCTGGGTTCGGCTCCTCAGCGAAAACCTGAAGATGCAACGCACCTGCTGCTCATTATATACCCGCGCTGCGAGGCAAGCAGCTCATGCATATGATTTCATGCCAATGTGCATTGGCTCGTTGTAGTTACACTCGAAGTAGATTGGCCTCTCTAGCGAGATTCCTATTCGTCGGTCTGTCCGACGTACGTCTGCGTTCCCTCCTTCAGGGAACGAGGGTTACCTTTGTAACCGAGACGTTATAGACCACCAGCAGCTATCAGTGATGCTCTCACCTCATTGTCAGCTGTTTTAACCGACCTGCTTTCTAAAGATCTTGTATTATTGGGTGATTTGAATTGGAATTGGTTAACATCAAATTCAGAACAGTTTAAAGCATATTGTGATCTGTGAATTTTACTCAACTTATTGAATCACCTACACGACCAAATCATAAGAACCCACATAAGTCCACTTTAATAGATGTTATATTGACAAATAAACCCCATAAATACACCTATACAGGGGTTTTTCCTGATGATGTGAGTGATCACTGTATTGTTGCTGTTATAAGGGATTGTAAAATTCCTAAAGTAAAACCTAGGTTTATTACAAAATGGAGATTTAAACTGTTTGATATACAAGGTTTTCTGCATGAACTGTTTTCATCTGATTGGGATAAATTGTTTTTAATACCTGATGTGTCCATTGCATGGCAGTATTTTCACACTTTATTCTTGAAGATTGTGAATAGGCATGCACCTGTTAGGACATTCAGAGTTAAAGGTCATGATAATTCATGGTTCTCAAATGAATTATCTGAACTCCTTCATGAAAGAAATATGGCTTGGGCCATAGTGAGGAAATCAGATATAGATAGAGATTGGGTAGCATTTAGAAAATTGAGAGATAAATGTACAGCTCTTATACGTAGATCAAAATCTGAATATTATCTAAATGAAACCTCACAAAATCTAAATAATCCTATTAAATTTTGGAAAACCGTTAAATCACTTTCTCCCTCCATGTCATATAATGATTTTCCTGATCAAATTTTGGTAAAAGATAGCCTTATTACTAAAAGGACGGACATGGTAAATGTTTTTAATAAGCATTTTATTTCTTCAGGTTCAATTTTTAATGAAATTCCTCTGAGTGATATACCAAATCCATCTCCTCTTCTGAGAGAAGATAGCTCTACTTTTAGATTTTCTCCTTTTTCACGAAGTGAATTTTTGAAGGATTTAAAAAATCTGGACATTAAGGGTGCGTTCACACTTGTAGTTCGGTTCGTTTGGTTCATTTGGTCCGGACCAAAGAAGAAAAAAAAACATTTAGTCCTGGTCCGGTTAGCGTTCACATTGGCAATTTTATCACCGAACCAAAAGATACCGAACCTTAAGTCATAGGGATACATTCACAACGTGATTGGTCGGATTTTATGACGTTTTGCCTATTTTGAGACGGAACTTACCAGTGCTGTTTTCTGAGGTAAATGCGCTCGTTGTGTGTGCGTAGCCTGCATGTGATGGTATTTTGGCCAGCTGGGAACTCGTGAAGAGCTTATAAAATGTGTAAAGTAGTCAAAACACCGGCGGGAATCCATCCGTCACACACACAAATGATCTGCTGCGTGGAGATGCGCGTCTGATGCCTGTCATGGGCAAACTAGCGACTATGACAAGAAAAACCGACATGCGTGAGGATTCTGTCCTTTTTAGGGTCTCGTCTTCCTGTTTTTGGTTCGGTTACATGTCTTTGGTCCGTGTTGCGTTCATATATCATTCGAACCGCACCAGAGTTCGTTTGGAAGCGGACCGAGACCCATCTTTTCAGCGGTCTCGGTCCGCTTGTTTGGTGCGCACCAGGGTTCGGATGGCAGCGTTCACATATGTTCAAATGAACCGCACTATCCGAGCAACCGCACCAGGGTTCGTTTTAATCGAACCAAACATGACAAGTGTGAACGCACCCTAAGAAGTCTGCATGGTCTGATGAAGTTGAGCCATATTTTTTGAAAGTAGCTGCCGATATTATTGCTGGCCCATTAGCATATATTTTCAATTTATCATTAGAAAAGAATGTTGTTCCTGATGTCTGGAAATCTGCCTTGGTTGTACCCATGCTGAAAGGTGGAGATCCAACCAATTTTAATAATTATAGACTGATTTCAAAGTTATCAGTGATAGTCAAAATTTTAGAATCTATTGTTAGTGAACAGCTAAAGGAATTCTTGTCTAGGAACAGCATCTTGTTCAGGTATCAGTCCGATTTCAGGAAGAATCATAGTACGGTAACTGCCACAATGAAAGTTTTAAATGACATTACCTGTGCTTTAGATAATGGAAGATCATGTGCTGCAATGTTTTTTGATTTGACTAAAGCCTTTGACACTGTCAATCATGATATTCTTTTATCGCGTTTACATAGTATTGGTCTTTCTGAAACTGCATTAGGCTGGATTAGGAATTACTTAAAGAACAGATGTCAAAGGGTGCAAATTAAGGGGTTTCTTTCTGATAAGCTCAGTATTGAATCTGGTGTGCCACAGGGGTCCATTTTGGGTCCCCTGTTATTTACATTATATATAAACAATCTTGGTGATAATTTATCAGATGCAAGTATTCATTTATATGCTGATGACACTATAATTTACTGTTTTGCATCCTGCATTGATAGCTGTATCTTAAAGTTACAGGAAGCATTTGTAATACTTCAGCGTAACATCATCTCTTTAAAACTAGTTCTGAATGATAAGAAAACAAAATATATGGTTTTCTCTAGGAAACGTATGTGTGAATCCTCTCTACCATCTCTTTACACTCTGCAGGGTAATTCTATAGAATTAGTCTCCTCTTATAGATACCTAGGCTTTGTGTTGGAAGAGGACTTATCATTTAAGTTACATATTAAACATTTGTTGTCTAAGTTAAGGTTACAGCTGGGGTTTTATTTTCGGAATAGTGCTTGTTTTTCACAGTCAGCTAAGAGAAAGCTGGTGGAAGCTACCTTCTTACCTGTCTTAGATTATGGAAATGTTTTTTACAGAAATTCCACTAAGGCTCTTTTACAATCATTGGACTCTTTATTACTCTGCTTTAAGATTCATAACTCGTACAAATCATTATATTCATCACTGTGCATTGTATGAAATGGTGGGTTGGCCTTCACTTCATTTAAGAAGGTACAAGCACTGGCTTATATTTGTGTACAAGGCCATAGTTGGCCAGCTTCCTCTGTATATGAACAGTTTACTGTCTGTCAAGAGTCAAGGGCATAATCTGCGTTCAAGTAGATATATTCTTTTAAATGTTCCCTTAATGAAGACAGAGTTTGGAAAAACTGCTTTTATTCATAGTGCATCAACTGCTTGGAATGAGATTCAAAGATCATTGAAACTTAGTGTATTTTTTTCAATTAATGAGTTTAAGATATATCTTAATCGAATCTTGTTTTATTGTTGGAAATGTGTATGTTGTGATTATTGTTTTATGTATTTAATTTTATTTTTGTTTTTATTTTGTTTATTGTGTGCTGCTACCTTGGCCAGGGCTCACTTGTAAATGAGATATCTATCTCAATGTGATTTTCTTCCCTGGTTAAATAAAGGTATAATAAAAAAAATAATAAAAAAGGCTGCCCCTCGTCAGTCTCCACGACATGTACGCCAAAGCCTACGTTTATACCCATCACCAACTAAGCTCATTCAGTAGCTGTGGTCTACTAAAAGCAAGGCATCAGGTCTAAAGTGAAGAGAACAGTGAGATGGCATCATTGTGATGTTTTAAGAAAGCATAGTCTTCTTAGCTTTGACAGCTTTGTTGATTTTAATTATCTCAGATTGGTTTTTAAATATCTAAAGAATCATGTGTCACCACTGTTTTCTGAATTGTTCAGTAGGCGTCAGAGCTCTCACAGGGCAAACACACAAGCCACTACTAGTGGTGACTGTCTTGTTCCAAAGTATAAAGACATCTTTTGGTCAATCTGATTTCTCTGCAAAGGGGCCAAAACTCTGCAATGCTTTACCTACTAATTTAAAACTAGAGACCAATGGCAATGCTTTTAATAGAGGACTTGACCAATGCTTAAAATCGAATAGTCCCTCATACCTGTCACAATCACCTGTGAGAGTGCCCATAATCACCACCAGAGGGCAGTAGACTATTGTCACTGTTTCAAGACTCAAAGATTGAGGATCCAAACACAGTATTTTATTAGTCGGAGGGTAATCCACAATCGTAATCAATAACAGGCGAGGGTCTAAAACCAGTAAATCAGTTCAAACAAGGTTACAAGGCCTAGGCAAATGAAGAAATCCACACAACAGGCTGAAGTAACAAGTAGTGATGGGATGGTTGATACTGGGGCTCCGATGCTCCGACACAGTTTTCAAAGCACTATTGTATCACACACTGTACCGATGCTTGTATCGAAATGACAATACCAAGCTTCAAACGTTGTGCAGTATCGGAAAATCGGGACAGCTGGTTTGAAAAAATTGGTGCTTCACCTGATACATAAAAGGAAAATGCATTTAATCATGTTTTATTGCTGGGGTCTCAGAGACCCTGAACAGAACATAAGGGTTAAACATCTCTTCCAAAATTATCAATTATGATCACATCATTGTGTATTTTATATTATTGATCAATATGTGAATCCGTTGAATAGGCTACACATGACAGGAGTTGTGGTCTCATTGTCACAAATTAATTTAGATAAGATTAGTTTAGATCAGATAGAACTGTATTGATCCAAGACAAGAGTGATTCCGTATGTCACGGACTTCCAAAGCTTTGTCTGGTCATGTGCTTTTTCAAACCGTAGATCTGCTCCCTGATTTGTTAGATATGGTGGAGAAAACAAGTCTGACCACCAGATGTCGCTAATGTGCATTGTGTTAAAAGCTTTGAGTAATTAACCTTTTTTCAGCACAATTTGATGAAAGCCTCAAACGCTTCAGAAAGCCTCAGTTTCCCATCACTAGTAACAAGACTAGACACAAGGAAACAGAATAAAGTGGCTCAGAAATGCAAAGGTAACAACTGCAAACAATCATGGCTGATAGACCGGGCAGAGAGTTATGGGTAATGGAGTCCAAAACAGAGACAACAGTCTAGGATGGAGTGCCCTCTGATGGTGATCATGGGCACTCACACATGTGATTGTGACAATACCCAATTATTATTGCGGTAGTGTCTGATTATGTTGCTTTTGCTCTACAGTTTATGTATGTAAATGATTTTGAATGTATTGTTCTCTCTATTTTTCTGTTGTTGTTTTTTTTTTTGGTATATTTTTTTCTTTCCCACTTTTTCTTTAATATTAAAAATGAAAATTTGATGTTTATCTGCTTACCCCAGGGCATCCAAGATGTAGGTGAATTTGTTTCTTCAGTAGAACACAAATGATGATTTTTAACTCCAACTGTTGCAATCTGTCAGTCTTATAATGCATGGCAATGGTAACAAAATCTATGAGTAAAAAAAACATGCACAGACAAATCCAAATTAAACCCTGCGACTCATGATGACACATTAATGTCCTAGACACGAAACGATCAGTTTGTGCAGATTGTGTCAAAGCATCTTTACAGTGATAACTGGTATATAATTTAGCTGCACAGCAGCTCTTAAAGAAAATGGTGTCAATGCAGGCAGATCAAAGCACTGTTGAATATCGAAAGTCAAGTGTCCCCAACTAAGCACGCCAAAGGCTACAGCGGCAAGGAACCCAAACTCCTACAGGTGACATCAGGTGGCAAAAAGGCGGCAAACAGGTGTTAAAACGGTGAGAAAAAAAAAACCTTGGGAGAAACCAGGCTTAGTCGGGGGGCCAGTTCTCCTCTGGCAAACAGTGCTTTGTTACGATTCAGGTAGCTATCATAAGTCCGATGGAATCGCAACATTCAAAGTATTTATTCCAGTTCAGTCCAGTTGAGGATCGTATTCATCACGCCGGTAAGGACGGTTTGTTGAGGAGCTGTGCCACTGGCTGTCGTGTCGATGAGGCCTTCACAGTGGATGATCTAGTTGATTCAATCTCTGCTGATACTTCAGGGCTGCGTTCTGGTCGTGTCAAGGCACGATCCTCGGTCTCGGTTGATTTTGATATTCTAGGTATTATCAGCTGGCCTGAATTCTGAGATCGCAATAGACGTGAAGGACTATAATGCTTTAAGAGCTCGCTCAGGTACTGGGGAGCTAAACCATTTAGTGCTTTGTAAGGAATTAGCAAGATTTTAAAATCTATACAATGTTTAACAGGAAGCCAGTGCAGTGTTGACAGAACTGGCCTAATATGGTCATACTTCCTAGTTCTAGTAAGAACTCTAGCTGCTTACAATCATTGTATTCACATGTTTTATGATACATTTAAGGTAACTTCAGTTATGCCATGTTTAGTGTCTATGGGTTCGTATCGAGAAGATTTAAATGCTTGTGTATGCGGTATGTCCATACCTGTGCAACACATCAGTATTACAAGAATCTTTAGTAGTTCTTCTTCAAAAACTCAGCCAGTTAATCTTGCTCGGTCATAAAAGCCCTGACAGGAGGTGTGTTGTCACCCGGAAATACAACATCTTCATTGGTCAGGTCAACAACTAGGAGGAGTGACTTTGACCAGAGGTTAAAAGCCAGTGAACAATGTCACTCCCTCTTTTTTTCCTTGCTTCTTGGATGACTGAACAGATCCCTCCTTGCAGCAGGCCTCTTCAGGCCAAGGCCTGTAGCCTAAGCCTGCAGGCCTTTGGCCTACAACCCAGCCATGTGCTCATCGTCCAACGCAGAAGATACTGGCAACAACTTCAGACGAAATCATCAAGATTTCTCCTCAGCCTGCAGATCCGATGCTCCTCAGCCTAAAGGCATCTTGCAAGTATCGTACATTTGAACACTAAACAGCGATTTAGTATTGACTTGTTTTATTACTGAGGAAACTGATGATTCTTTTCCAGATTGTCTTTGACTTTTTCCTATAGCTCCATTAACAGTTCCACTTCCGGTTCAACTCTATCATTGCTCATTCTTACCTACGTATGTGTGTGACCTGTGTGTATGTTATGTGTTTGTTAGTTTAGTTATGTGTTTGTGAGATAGTTAATAGGGATTGTGCACAATACATGTTTGGTTCTGACTCCGTCTGCTAATAAATTGCCTCTTAAGTGATTTACATCCTGACTACATGCTCTGAGTAGTATGGTACAATAAGAATGTCATTTTTCCATAACCTGGAATTGAACATTTCTTAGAATTAATAAACAATCACTGGACGAACAGGTTAATTGATTGTAATCTTTATTTTAATGTAGCTACATCCAGTTAATCTGATTAACTGATTTACATATTCATAATGAATAATCATAATGAGTTATGAATAATTATTAATATTTCACCTTTGAGTTAATTCGCTACAAGGCTCCAGCCGAACTGGGGGAGGCACAACTAGCAGGGATGGCAGAGTGGACTCTGCCTAGGTAAAGACACAGGCTAATCGTGGGGAGGTTACTGTGTAGAAATACACATATGAGACCCCGTAGGGGTCACAACATATGGAACCCAGCCAAGCACGGGCGAGTTGACGAGTGCTTGGCCTGGCATCAGACACTCCGCAATGTCTGAGCCATAGGGGGTGGCAGAGGAAGTTAACAAGGCTCACCAATGGGGAACTCGCTTGAGCAATGGACACACGTAGCCTTTGCTCCAACCCTTCTTGCAGGAAGAAAAGCACTGACCTGATCGAACATGACCGGGGGTTGTCTCGGTGAGAGGAACACCACTCGATGAATAGGTTCCACTTCAGAGCATTGAGGTTCCTCATAGAAGGAGCTCTTGCAGAAGTGATGGTGTCCACAACTGACTGGGGTTGATCACCTAGAACCTCCACGTCCCATCCAGGGACCAGACATGAAGTTTCCAGAGGTCCGGGCGGGGGTGCCATTGGGTACCCCGTCTCTGAGTCAGAAGGTCCTTTCACCGAGAAATGGGCCAGGGAGGTGCTGTAACGAGAAACATCAGTTCTGGAAACCAGGTCCGAGTGGGCCAATAGGGCGCCACTAACAGGACCTGCTCCTTGTCCTCCCTGACTTTGCACAAGTGCTGTGCGAGCAGGCTCACTGGGGGAAACGCATACTTGCGAAGGTCCCGGGGTCAGCTGTGTGCCAGTGCGTCCGTGCCGAGAGTGCCCTCGGTCAGGGAGTAAAACTACTGGCAATGGGCTTTGTTCGGAGAGGCAAACAGATCTATCTGTGTGGCCCCGAAACACTACCAAATCAGCTGGACCACCAGGAGATGGAGTCTTCATTCTTCCAGAAGCGGTTGAGCTAGAATGAGCCAGTCGTTGAGATAATTGAGAATGCAAACATACTGTTCCTTGAGGGGAACAATGGCCGCCTCCACAACCTTGGTAAAGATGGACTTTGTACTGATATGACGACTCTCAAACGCAAACCGTAGAAAGGATCTGTGTCGAGGCAGAATCGAGACATGAATGTATGCGTCCTTCAGTTTGATCGCTGCAAACCAATCATGGGGACGCATGCATTCGAAAATCAGCATCTTGAATGGCAGCCTGTGAAGGGACCAATTCAAGACTCGCAGATCCAAGATTTGCCGTAACCCACCGCCTTTCTTGGGTACAATGAAGTAGGGGCTGTAGAACCCTGACTTCATTTCGGCTGGAAGGACCGGCTCTATTGCATCCTTCGCCAGGAGGACCGCAATCTCCGCCCGAAGCACAGGGGCATCATTCACAGAAACACGAGTGAAGTAAACACCCCTGAACACTGGGAGATGTCGGGTGAACTGAATCGCATAGCAGAGTCTGATTGTACGGATGAGCCAGCGGGACGGGATGATAAGCGTTAACCAAGCTTCCAGACTCTGTGCCAATGGAACCAACGGCACCACAGACATAACTGGCATGGGGCAGCGAGGCGGAGCAACGGGACCTGACTCGGACAGCAGTGCGGCTAAAAGTGGGGTCAGTCTCCACAAGTTGACAGGATGAATGTGAGACGGCACAGAAGAGGCGGCCTCAACATTCACACTGCCACCTGCTGGTAAGGTGAGAGGGAGCTGAGGGTGGCGAGGCAGAGTGTCGCACACCACCAGATGTGTCATCTTGGGACCTGGAGGATTGGGAAACAGCTCTTTTTGTGAAGTTGTGGGTACTGTTGGAAGCTCTTTTAGAATTTAAAATTCACTCTTTGTATGGTGCTGGGATCAGCCGCAGTGCGATTGTAGGTTCACACTGGTCACCTACAATCAGCACACACAGAGAAAACTGGCCCAAAATCGCAGACCTGACCAATAACAATCAAAAGCTTGCAGTGAACAGCAGTTGAGAGCTGTGTATAAGCTCACGGCCGCCACTGTGAAGTGCCATTCCACCAACACTCTCCAACAAAGAGGCTCCCAAAGGCTCGACTTTACACTGTAAGGCGATCTTCTTTTTGCAACAGGAACACAAGTGCTTGGCTCTGAAGTGAAAGACAGAGTGTGAGCACAACCACGTGACGCAAAGCTCGCATGCCAATGTCCATTGGTTCGTTTAGTTACACTGGAATAGGGACATTGGCTCCCTATTAAACATCGTATAGATTTTAAAATCTTGCTACTTACTTATAAAGCTCTAAATGGTTTAGCTCCCCAGTACCTAAGTGAGCTCTTAATGCATTATAGTCCTTCACGTCTATTGCGATCTCAGAATTCAGGCCAATTGATAATACCCAGAATATCAAAATCAACTGAAGGCGGCAGATCCTTTTCCTATTTAGCACCTAAACTCTGGAACAATCTTCCTAGCATTGTTCGGGAAGCAGACACACTCTGTCAGTTTAAATCTAGACTAAAAACACATCTCTTTGCTCTTGCATACACATAACACATTATCAATACATTAACATTTTTCAAATCCGTTAAAGGATTGTTACGCTGCAATAATTAGGTCGGCCGGAACCGAGAACATTTCCTATAACACTAGATATACCTGTATAAGAATGGCATCTACGCTAATATCTGTCTCTCTGCTTATCCTGAGGTTTGCCGGGTGCTGGATCCAGGCCGTATCCAGATCAGATGGAGAACCTGTGTCTGGACCTGACTACAACGTAGCCCAGGATACAATGGGCCTACAGATCCAGTTCTGGCTGCATCTAAAATTCAGATTTTTAATCCCCGTATCCGCTTACATATATTTATATATAATCTATTTTTAATCTCTATAATAAAAATGTATAATTCAGATTTTGATCTCCATATCCATTTACATATATTATATATATCTTCCAAGGGGTTTTTTCCCTCCTAGGACTTTTTTCCCAGTGTTAGCACGCTGGGTTTTTCTCCTAGGGGGTTTTTTCCACCCCTGGGAGTCAGCCGACATTGGCTTAATGTAGCGCCATCTTGTATATGTTACATATTACCACGCTTGTTTGTACAGCTTATTTTTAACCACTTCCCTTTTTTCTGTGCTTCTAATATGTAAAGCTGCTTTGAAACAATTACCAATTGTAAAAGCGCTATATAAATAAATTTGACTTGACTTGGAAGGTGATAGGGCTCTCTTGCGATATCCCAATTCGTCGGTTCACTTCTGACATACGTTGAATGTGACAGACTGAAAGGGAACTGATCTCAAGGATCCTATAAAATACTATGAATGTTTGTGTAATATTCCTGATGATAGAGTGTTGGATAGAGATAGCTGAAAGTTACAAGATTAGGTTTTAGCAAATTTACACACTTAAAACACCTCAGTGATCCTATAAAATTCTATGAATGTTTGTGTAATATTTTAATTCATGATGAGGTGTGTGTGTGTGTGTGTGATTTGTTCTTCAGGTCTAAAGTTTAACTGCTGGTTTAATCAAGCAAGTCCCTGTTACGCAGCTCTGGGACGCAAACTCAATCTGCTGATGGTGCCGAACACTCGTAGATATGCCCTGAAGATACACAAGAGAATAAACAACACGCAAGATGATCCAGTTTGTAGAGTAAAGAATGACAGGATAAAAGAGAATCAATGTGATCTTTTTAATAACAGACCTGAAGTGTCAGTCATTAATGGGATTCTGATAATAAACGGTGTGATCAGAGCAGATTCAGGGACTTACAGATTATATCTCGAAAACTCAGATGCCTCAGAAACATCTAGAGATCTTCAAGTGATTGTTGAAGGTACAGTAACTCTCTCATCAGACTCATTACAATCTCATGTTCTCCAAAGATCTCACTCTCATGTAAATCAATCAGATGAATCTCTGTGAAGGTTTTTATTCATGTAACACACAGTAAACACACTACATACTCCAGGAATATATGAGTAGTGTGGAAGGATGGAATTCTGCTGTCATGTGACTGTCATGTGTCCCTCCCTCCAGCTCCTATTGGCTCAGTGGAAGTGTCAATCATCTGCTCCTCCAGTGGGGTGATGAGGGCGTCCTGCTCCTCTGATGGAGATCTGTTCCTCTTCAGCTGGACTCTGAATGGAGATCCACTGATGGATGGAAACATCATTGATCTGGATGAAGGAACTGATGGAAACATCAGCTGCAGCGTGAAGAACCACGTCAGTCACCGACAGAAGACTGTTAGTGTAAAACACTGTCCTGGTGAGATGATTACTGTTCATCTACAGATATCATCAACACAATATAGATTAAATAACTAATTGATTGATTGATTGGTGTGTCTGTGTTGTTTTCAGAGTCTGCGGTGTTTGTTCTGGTCTGGTGTTTTCAGATGATGTTTCTGTTGGGTCTGTTAGGAGGTTTTCACATCTACATGAGACACACGTCAGGTCAGAGACATTTATCATCATCATTATGGATTTGACATGCAAATATTAAGAGTGTGAAGATGATGATGAGAATCTGATGCTTTTAGGAAAGAAACAGGAAGATCAACAAGTGAGAATGAGCAGATTTAGAGAAGGACATGAACACACAGCAGAAGATTGAGGAGAGCAGCAGCAGATCTCATCACATCTATGAGAAATCACTTCAGAACGGCCAAGACTTTTCACATCCATCCAACATTTATTTACACATATTCAGTTTACACATATACAGTCACATATTTCACTTCACAAGATCTTCACAAGATAAAAACATTTTTCTTTAAGAATTGTAAATTAAATATGTGTTGAAATTGTTAAGATTAACTTGGTATTGAGTTAAATGAAAATAAAATAATTTGAAATTATTATTTGAAGTTTTTGCAGTCAAAAGACGCAACTCATTGGATTTCAAAAGGTTTATTAAGTAGAATCAGACTCAGAAAGAGCTTCATTGCCAGGTATATTTACACATACTAGGAATTTGTTTTAGTGACAGAAGCTCCACAGTGCAACAGAGTGACAGCGACAAGACAAGACACAGATAATAAAAAGAATAATATACAAATATACTTATTTATATTTCAAATTTGCACACATCATAACTGTACATATAAATTGTCTATATCATATATTGTTTTTTGCTTTGTTACACTTTGTCTATGTTGTATAGACAAAGTGTAACAAAGCAAAAAACAATATATGATATAGACAATTTATATGTACAGTTATGATGTGTGCAAATTTGAAATATAAATGAGTATGTGTTTTAAGTAAATAACGTGTAATAGTGTTGTGTGTTCCGTGTTTGTCAAGTGCTCATGAGATGAATTGACTGAGGGAAGAAACTGTTCCTGTGTCTTTCTGAAGACCTGGTGCACGTCATCTTCACTGAACTGAAGTGCAGGTGTGGGGGAGACGGGGGTTACAGGAGGTGTGAATGGTGATTATTCAAATCTGCAATAAAACTCGTTCAGATCGTCTGCCAGTTGTTGATTCTCCACAGAGATATATATATACTCTTATAGCCCTCTTGTTACCATTGTTTCCTGCAACTGCTGTTTGGTGAGTTCTGTTCATGTTTGGTTCAAGTCAAGTAAAGTTTAAGTCTCTCATTTTGGTTTTGTGTCATGTTTATCATTTTTCAATAAAACTGCACATAGCTTCAACTTCAACTCGCCTTCAGTGGATTACATATGCTATATGTTTCTTGTGCACTGTCAGTTATAAGTCAGCTGAAGGGACACAAATGTTGCAAAAGTTACAAATTCAAAAAAAATGTGACAGTAGAGATAATGGACACAATGATTTGTCCCTGAAACTATAGATATATAAGTTGCTATACGTAAGCTGGCCGCCATATTGGAACAGTCAAATCCAGTCTGTGACACTCGAGAGCAAGTTGACTGTGTGTCTGCAACCTAGCTATAAGCATGTGTGATATCTATATCTGCAATAGACCTAACATATGATTTTCACAGCATTTCTGCATATGGATATTGCATATTGTGTAATATATAAAAAACTCAAATCAGCACATTCTCACCTCTGAAAGATTATTCCACTTCATCTGGAATTTATATCTCTGTGGTTTTTCAAACCCATCAGAAACTAAAGACACGTGATTTTGTTCCTCATTTTGTTTCAGTGGTTTAATATCAGGAATACTCCACATTTGTGTCTCTATGGAGAAAAACACTTTAGATATTCTAGATAAACGTCTGATGGTCAATTTTCCATTGTTAGTGATTCAGTTCCAGGCCTCGTTGATTCAAACTTGTGTGAAAGTTGTCAGAAGATGTTCAAATTGTGACAGATGTTTTCTTTAGTTCATCTACTCGTCATCAAAGCCATTTTACTTGCGGTTGATGCTCAGCAATGCTCATTTTGAGCCCTGCAGTTATAAAAAGCAACAAATGGGTGATGAAAACAGCTTATTAACACAATAATGTCTTCATGAAAATGTAAAAATGCAGAAGCATTAGCCGATGGAAAGCCCACAGCAGGGTAGAAAAGAAACATTTATGTCATTGTGCAAGACGTTCAACCCCATACTTCTCCAGTAAATGATGTAAACTTCCTCTTCTCTCACAATTGTACAATAGTGTGAATATACAGTGAGCACAGATGAGTGTCAGCAGATCTTGATTGTGTGACTGAAGCAGCATCTTCTCTCTTCTGCTGGATTATTGGGCTCTTCTGGACTCTAGAGAAATGAAGCTCATCTTTGGACTGATGCTGCTGAAAACTGCTGCATGTGAGTCGACTTTCAGATCAAACTCATCTAATGATGAAGCTCTGGAATACATATAGAGTTGTCTGTTTTAAGTGTTTAATTTTTTTTAGTGTTTTAATAGTGTTTTCTTAACAGTGTACAGTTAGTGGAATATTAATATGTGAGATGGAAGAGTTTAAGTCTCAGTAAAAGAGTTCAGCATATGTGTGCCCTTTCGAAAAAGAAGTGTTCTATTATTCTTTTAAACTAAAAATAATTTAAGTATACTTTCAGTCTACTTTTTATATACTTCTCAGAAATATACTTAAAATTTCACTTAAGTACTTGACTTATACTGACAGAAAAGTATATTTGGCCTATACTTATACTCAATCTTTTGATCTAGATATACTTAAAAGTATAATTATGTATCCTATGTTTACTTGGCTTGTAGTTGTGTTTACTCTTTTAGTGAGTAGCCTATTAAATGCTTATTCATATAGTTTTACACACAGTCTTATAAACTTGTGAAAGAATATATACTAAAAATGTATTTGAAATACATTTATTTTGTGCTAAGTACACTACAAAAAGTACACTACTATTACATATTTATGTGCTCAATAAAAATACCCTGCAACTGCACTTTTGGTATACTAAACTGCTATACTTAAAGTCTGCTAAATTGGAACAACTAATTTTGTACTTAATGCACTTTAATTGTGCTGAGGTCCAACTAAAGATATACTGAAGTATATTTGATTTTGTTAAAGTGTAACTATTACAAGTATACTTTAGGTATAATTTAAAGACTGATATTATACAAACATCATACAATCCTTATTAATAATGATATTAAAACTTTTTTTTTTCAGGCATAATATTAAGAAATGTGCATTGTGCAATAGAGAAACACTCCAAATAAAGTTTAATTATAATTTTATATTAGTAAGTCTTAAATGGATTTTAAGTATACTTAGTATGAAATAAATGTATTTTAAATAGATTTAGCTATAGTTTGTTTGAAAATATTGATTTATAAAGAAAACCGACATGTTCCTAATTCTGAGTATCTGAATTGTTGTGTCCACTGGCAGTGTACATAGGAATTTACTTCAAATCTACTTTATTCTTTCCCCGACACTGACTGAATTTTCAGGCTACCAGTGTTTTCACTGTCATACAGTAGGGAGCGCTATTACGCTTCTTCTGAAGGAGTACAGAATTTCTGGATCAAAACACAGGAGAAGAAGAAGCTAAACAAATAATATAATCTTCCATCCTGGGAAGCGAACAGCTCTACCTGTGTTTTGCTGAATCGACTCTCCACTGAGGGTGGAGTCTCCTCTATCCATCTGACTGAGCACTGACTAAGATGTGCTGTCATACTCACCAAGTTCAAATCCATACTGAGAAAAGAGATGCTCTGCATGGGAGAGAGCTTGCTCTTTTCCCAGCTGACCTGAAGCCCCAAACGGCTGAGGTGCCTGAGCACCAGGTCCCTGTGTGCACACAACAGATCTCGAGAGTGATCAAGAATGATCCAGTCGTCGAGATAATTGAGAATGTGGATGCCCACTTCCCCCTGATGTGTCATACTGGATGAAGAGGCAAATATGTGTGAATCGCAACTGAACATTAGGAAGGGAGATTCTCACATACAACCTGGTCATTTTGTGAGATGTGTAACCCAGGGAAGTAGGATATTGCTCTTTTTCCAATAATGTGGGTACCGTCACCACTGGGGCAGACAGCAAGATGGAAATTTGCACTGGTTTCCCCCTGGCCCTTCCCAGGCGGGTGTCCTCGGCAATGAGAAGTGCTAGCCGACGTGGCCTTGTGGATTCCTGAAGGATCAGTGCAGGAAACATCTGAGGTGACTCCCTCTTTTACCAGAAAGGAGAGTCGTGACCGCAAACCATAAATACACAAGCTGAAAGACATGTTTAAAAAGACTCTCTCCACTAGCCTTTTTTCTCTTTTAGAGAAAAGCTGTTTGTTTTTTTGTTGTTGTTGTTGGGGTTTTTTTTGCTCGTTTGCTGAAGCGACCAACGGCCACAGCAAACCAACTCGAGGTGAGTGGCTGAAGATATCCACTCAGCTTTGAAGAACAAATCTGATTGTCAGCTTATATACCCGTAAGTCCCTGGTGTGGCCAGTCATGCAAACTCCACACACCGATTTCATTGGCCTTTGCTGAAGCATCAGATGTGTTTGAGGCTACCAAGAGTGACCCCTAGTGTCTTCACTTGACACTACGTCAAAGTAAATGACAGAGAGGGAACTGTACTTGTTAAACCATTTCATGGGGGTTTTGATTGTTAGATGATTTGAGAGCTGAGATCTTTAAACACATTTATACTTTCTCTCTCTCTCTCTCTCTGTGTGTGTGTGTGTGTTTTGTTCTTCAGGTCTGGTGTTTAACTGCAGGTTTAATCAGTCAGATCCCTGTTACGCAGCTCTGGGACACAAACTCAATCTGCTGATGGTGGACGCTAGTAGATATGACCTGAAGATACAGAAGAGAATAAACTACAACTCAGATGATCCAGATTGTAGAGTAAAGAATGACAGGATAAAGGAGAATGAATGTGATCTTTTTAAGAAGAGATCTGAAGTGTCAGTCATTAATGGGATTCTGATAATAAACGGTGTGATCAGAGCAGATTTAACTGCAGAAGACCATTAGACTCGTGCAGGACATGCAGAGAGTTCCTCAGGGGCTCAAATGTAAAAATGGGTATATATTTCTATCACTTACAATATACAGTACTGGTCTGGACATATTATGAATTTTAATGTTTTTGAAAGAAGTCTTATGCTCATCAAGCCTGCATTTATTTGATCAAAAATACAGAAACAAAACAGTTTTAAATAATGGTTTTCTATTTTAATGTACTCTAAAATATAATTATTTGTGTGATCAAAGCTGAATTTTCAGCATCATTACTCCAGTCTTCAGTGTCACATGATCCTTCAGAAATCATTGTTATGTGATTTATCAACGTTGGAAACAGTTTTGCTGCTTTTTTTTTAATATACTTTTTTCAGGATACATTGATGAATAAAAAGATAAAAAAGAACAGCAATTATTCAAATCTTTTCCAACTGTAACGGATGGGATGGGACAATGAAGTTGGAGATCCACATGCAGGCTTTATTAATAAGAGCGTAGTCATACAGGCAGAGGTCAAACACCAGCAAACAGATACAAGAGGGCAAGGCAAAAGAGTGATCCAAAACACAGGCCGAGATCAAGACAGGCAGCAAACGATCATCATACAAGGAATCAGTCCAGGGTCAAAAACACAGGCTAGGCAGAACAAGGAACAGACGGAAATACACGGAAAACAAGGCAGAAACAACACCAAAGAGCTTAGAACCCAAGAGACGACACTTTGATTTTTTTTCATTTCCATTTTTTGCAACTTTACACATTTATTAATAGTAAATTAATAATGAATAAATTTAAGATCATCATGTTTGCAGCGAACAATATATTTCAGACCTAGTGGAGTTACAGTAATAATATCTAGGTCTGAATTGAAATATATATATTGTATGTTTTAATGGATCACGCTACAAACATAATGATCTTATAATTCATGATGCATTGATGTGACCGTTATCACATAATTCACACTTTTGGCCACTTTTGCTTTAACGGACATTAGACAACACTGCAAAATCAAGCTGTTATATTCATATATTTATTGTCCAACATTCACAATTTTTCTGATGCATGTCCTTAATTTAATTTCATATGTTGGTAATAATTCAGTGTTTATAAGCCTTTTAAATAATTTTAACCCAAACTGACTGGGTTTCTAGAGAGCAAAGGTTTTGTGAAAAAAGTGGAAGACTTAAACACAAAGTCTGTAAAATAAACTGTTAAAAGGATTTGATGATCACTAGTGATAGTATTTTATTCTGTGTTGTCATCATTCAGGTTTGATTTCAGCTTGAATGTAAGTTTTTTTTTTTTTTTAACAAAGCAGCTGATATTGCCATAGAAACTAGTGGACTGATGAGTGGCTTTCACCCCAAAATGGCGGAAATGCAGGGCTGCTGCTGGGCGCCGGTGTTTCAGTGGAACGCTCTATTGAGTGTCGCTTCTTGTTAGTGTATATTCTATCCGTGCGTCTCAATCAGCACCCTAGTCTCCCTCAATCAGGGAGTCGGCCACATTCATTTACATGGTATACTAATACATGACCTAGGAAGCTAGGGAGCTGTTTGAGACGCAGGGTTTGACAATACACAACAATGTGTGTGTGTTAGAGTGCAGCTTAATTTCAAAAAAAGAAAGAAGAAAGAAAAAAAAAGAAAGAAAAAACAATTAGTGACCCCACATTTTTGAATGGTAGTGTATATTGTTACAAAAGATTTCTATTTTAAATAAATGCTGTTCTTTTTAACTTTTTATTCATCAAGGAATCCTGAAAAAAAGTGTTACTGGTTATAAAAAATATGAATCAGCACAACTGTTTCCAACATTGATAATAAATCATCATATCAGAATGATTTCTGAAGGATCATGTGACACTGAAGACTGGAGTAATGATGCTGAAAATTCAGCTTTAAACACAGGAATAAACTATATTTTAAAGTATTTAAATGGAAAATCATTATTTTAAAGGTGCCATAGAATACTTTTTCACAAGATGTAATATAAGTCTAAGGTGTGCTCTGAATGTGTCTGTGAAGTTTCAGCTCAAAATACCCCATGGATTTTTTATTATTCATTTTTTTAACTGCCTATTTTGGGGCATCATTATAAATGCGCCGATTCAGCGCGCTTCCCCTTTAAATCCTCGCGCTCCCCGCCCCCAACTCTGTAAAACATTGCATAAACAAAGTTCACACAGCTAATATAACCCACAAAATGGATCTTTATAAAGTGTTTGTCATGCAGCATATCAGATCGTTACACACTGTTGGAGAGATTTATAAAGAATGAAGTTGTGTTTATGAATTATACAGACTGCAAGTGTTTAAAAATGAAAATAGCGACGGCTCTTGTCTCCGTGAATACAGTAAGAAACGATGGTAACTTTAACCTCATTTAACAGTACATTAGCAACATGCTAACAAAACATTTAGAAAGACAGTTTACAAATATCACTAAAAATATCATGATATCATGGATCATGTCAGTTATTATTGCTCCATCTGCCATTTTTCACTATTGTTCTTGCTTGCTTACCTAGTCTGATGATTCAGCTATATATATTGTGATCTGAGAACAGTATCGTTTGCTAACATGTATCTATAAGCTAACGCTGGTCACTCACCAAGACTCCTGCCCTGTTCCAAAGACTATAGATACAGAAAGACAGTTGACTCCTATTAGTTAATGGGAGAAAATGCAATGTGCAATATGGCGGAATACGTCCCGCCTTCTAAGTAAAAGAGATAATTTAGACATCTTCATCCTGCTCAAAAGTTTTCACCCGCTGACTCTTAATGCGTCGTGTTTTCTTCTGGAGCATCAGTGAATGTTTGAACCTTTTTTAATAGTTGAGTTTGAGTCCCTCAGTTGTCCTCAGTGTGAAAAGATGAATCTCAAAATCATAAGGTCACTGCTGGAAAGGGTTCAAATATACAAAAGATGCTGGAAAACTGAAGAATCTGCAGGAGCTGGAGGATTTTTCTGAAGAACAGAGCTCAGTTTAAAGGATTAGTCCACTTTTAAATACACTTTTCCTGATAAATTTACTCATCCCCATGTCATCCAAGATGTTCATGACTTTCTTTCGTCAGTCGAAAAGAAATTAAGGTTTTTGAGGAAAACATTCCAGGATTTTTCTCCTTACAGTGGATTTCAATGGCTACCAACAGATTGAAGGTCCAAATTACAGTTTCAGTGCAGCTTCAAGGACTTTAAACGATACCAGATGAGTAATAAGGGTTTTATCTAGCGAATCGATCGGACATTTTCGAAAAAAATACAACCGTTTATGCTTTATAAACAAAATATCGTCGTGAACGTACTTTCCGCTTCCGCATTCTTCATAACGTTTACGCTGAATGTCCTACGCCTTACGGAACGAACGCGGCGCCATTCTGTTTTCTGTTGAACTCTAATTATGTGAATGTTTTGTCAGATTGTGATTTAAGATGAGAGATCCTTATACACATTTACTCTCTCTCTCTCTCTGTGTTTGTGTGTGTGCGCATTTTTGTGATTTATGAGGACACAAATGTGTATAATGTCATGCAGAGCCGGCCCTCCCTATAAGCGAACTAAGCGGCTGCTTAGGGCCTCGCCGCCACCAGGGGGCCCCCAAGAGCAAATAAAATGACAGCTTGATTTTGACATCGCGCATTCTATCAGTTGCAGTTCTGGCGCATCCGTCTCAATACTGTAAAACTTGACGTTCATTCGCATCACGTTACACTCACTCACAGGACACTGCACTTATCGCAATCACAAAAGTTCATTATTTGCATGTGCTTTAAAGCATTGCCGGTTAAACATTTCATTCGCGTGCTGTTCTTAACCAGAAGCATGCATGCACACTAAAAGCCTGTCAAACAGCCTCCGATTAGTGGACTGCATCTGCACAAATAATGTCAAATACACACAAAGTTTAAATAAACAGAGTTGGTTATGTCTAAAGTGAAAGTAATCAGTTGAGATAAAATCGGATGCGCGTCTGTATTTTAGATGCGTGCCGGTCTCGATAGATACGCGTCTCGTCCGAGCGAGTTTGCATTATGTATTATGTTTGGAACCTCACATGCCCCAAAATCGCGAGATGTCAGGGAAAACATAAGACTGCAAGTTAAATTAATTATATAAAACATATAATCTGGTAGTAAAATATAAAGTGTCGCGCATTTTATGTGTAGCTATTTTGTACATCATTTGGAACTGCTTTTTATTCACTAAGCAGAATTGGAGAAGAAAAATAGTGCATCCACCATTGCAACATAGTTCAGTAGATACACCAAGAGAACAAGAAACAAAAACGATGGAGAAGGCATGCTTCTGAGTAATAGTAAACATGCTGCCCTTTTCCTTAAAGGGATAGTTCACCCAAAAATGAAAATTCTGTCATCATTATTTTTACTCACTCTCATATTGTTCCAAACCTGTATTCATTTCCTTCATCTGCTGAACACAAAATAAAATAAGATATTATGAAGAATGTTTTTGTGTATAACCAAACAGTTGGTGGGTTTTTTCAAAATCTTATTTTATTTTGTGTTCAACAGAAGAAAGAAACTCATACAGGTTTGGAACAATATGAGAGTGAGTAAATGATGACAGAATTTTCATTTTTGGGTGAACTATCCCTTTAATGTTAATAATATATTTATTATTGTTATCTTAATTTCTTACAGGTCCATCTAAAGTTCATTTTATGTAACTATTTAAGTATTTATTTTAACACTGTCCATTCTATACATTTACATTTATTTTTTATATAAAAAGTTACTGTTTATCATTAGTTATTTTAACCGAGGGGCCCCCAAATGAAATTCTGCTTAGGGCCTCATCAAAGCTAGGGCCGGCCCTGATGTCATGGGTATTACACTGGTATTACGACGTAAACATGAAGTATGAGGACATTTCATGAGTCCTCATATTTAAAATAGCTTTAAAAACACTAATCAATGTTTTATTAAAAATGTAAAAATGCAGAATGTTTCCTGTGATGGTTAGGGTTAGTGTAGGGGGAGAGAATGTACAGTTTGTACAGTATAAAAACCATTACGCCTATGGAATGACCCCACTTTGATAGCAAAACAAACCTGTGTGTGTTTGTGTTCTTCAGGTTCGGAGTTTCACTGCAGTTTTAATCAGCCAAAACCCTGTTACGCAACTCTGGGAGACAAACTCAAATTGCTGTTGGTGCTGGATCCTAGTAGATATGACCTGAAGATATTAAAAAGAATGAACAATACACAAGATGATCCAGTTTGTAGAGTAAAGACTGACAAGATGAAGAAGAGGGAATGTGATCTTTTCAATAACAGACCTGAAGTGTCAGTCATTAATGGGATTCTGATAATAAACAGTGTGATCAGAGCAGATTCAGGGACTTACAGATTGGAAGTCTTTGGCTCAGATGGCACAATAACATCTGCAGATCTTCAAGTGATTGTTGAAGGTACAGTAACTCTCTCATCAGACTCATTACAATCCCATGTTCTCCAAAGATCTCACTCTCATGCAAATCAATCAGATGAATCTCTGTGAAGGTTTTTATTCATGTAACACACAGTAAACACACTACATACTCCAGGAATATATGAGTAGTGTGGAAGGATGGCATCATATATGTTCATCGATTGATTCTGTCTGTGTTGTTTTCAGAGAGTTCAGTGTCTCTGGTGTTTGTTCTGGTCTGGTGTTTTCAGATGATGTTTCTGTTGGGTCTGTTAGGAGGTTTTCACATCTACATGAGACACACGTCAGGTCAGAGACATTTATCATCATCATTATGGATTTGACATGCAAATATTAAGAGTGTGAAGATGATGATGAGAATCTGATGCTTTTAGGAAAGAAACAGGAAGATCAACAAGTGAGAATGAGCAGATTTAGAGAAGGACATGAACACACAGCAGAAGATTGAGGAGAGCAGCAGCAGATCTCATCACATCTATGAGAAATCACTTCAGAACGGCCAAGACTTTCACATCCATCCATCATTTATTTTACACATCTGGAGTCACTTTCACAAGATCTTTGTCATTATAGAATATTGCAAAACACATTGTTCTTTCAGAATTGTAAATTAAATATGTTTAAATTGATAAGATTAACTGTATTTAGTTAAAATGTGAAATTAAACTGTTTTTGCAGTCAAGACACAGCATACATGAATTAAATTTAAACAAGTCTGCAATATAAAAGCATTAAATCTAAATAGATATCAAATGAAAAAAATAACTTTAGTAAATGAGTCCAGCTGTAACTCTTGTCTCCTCCTTGCTTCCTTTAGCTTCTCTATCGTCAGTTTTTTTGAGTCAGAAACTTTAATGACAAGCACTTTTTCAGCACCAGATTTGCAAGCACTGGATTCACATCTTTAAATGTCCTGGAGCTTTTTAAGTTTGTGTGAATGTTTCTGCATTATGCATATTGATTCCATATACACTATATTGCCAAAAGTTTTGGGACACCTGCCTTTACGTGCACATGAACTTTAATGACATCCCATTCTTTTTTTTTTTTTAAATATTTTATTTATTTACATTTTCAAATTAAACAACAAACAAACAAACACACAGGGCCCAGATGCAGTTATTGCCAGTTGTTACAGTCACATTTAGTACAGCGGTCAGAGGAAAAGTTGTTGCTACAGGAACACAATTAGTTTACTATATTTTAGTTTTTTCAAAATGAGTTAGGAATGGATTCCAAGAACGGGAAAACGTGTCCATTTGACTAATGCAAAGTTTTTCCATTTGTATTATGGATAGCATATCAACTATCCATACCTGAAAGGAGGGAGGAGAGGAAGACTTCCATTCTTTCAATATCAGTCTCTTGGCAACTATCAATCCCAGTTCCAATGGTTGCCGCATTGTAGTTGTAATTGCCCCTGTTATTTGTGAGCAGCCAAAAATAGCAAGTCCAGGCTCGGGCTGAAGGGGCCTCTGATATGCTTTGGAGTACCAGTCGAATATTTTAGACCAAAAGTTGAAGAGCAAGACCAAAAAGCATGGGACAGTGTACCCTCTGACATATTGCATCTATCACACACTGGGGAAACTGATGGATATATTTTATGTAACCTGACTTTGGAATAATGTAAGCGATGGACAATCTTAAATTGAATTAATTGGTGTCCGCTGTTTATAGAGCAGGAATAAATGTTAGACAAACAGGCGTTCCACATGGATTCAGATAGTTCCACACCTAACTCTTCTTTCCAAGCATCCCTAGTTCTCCCAGTGTGCACAGCAATACAGTCATCAAATAGAAGTACAATTCTCGAAATGAGATGCTTGGAGAAAGGAGGGCTCTTACAAATGTCATAAATTTCATGCATCAGGGGTAGATTTTGAAAATCTTCAATTTTTGATTGGATGTACTGCCTAACCTGCAAATACCGAAAGAAGTGGGAATTAGAAAGATCATATTTTTCTTTCAGTTGGTTGAATGAGGCAAATTTACCATCAATGTACAGATTATTAAGCGAGACCAAGCCCTTCCTTCTCCAGTCATGATATGCTATGTCATGCCAGGGAGGCAGAAAATTATGGTTAAAGCATATAGGTGTTTGTACCGATGTATTTGGTAATTTTAGAAAGCACCTAACTTGATTTAAAATTCTTACTGACTGTTTTACCACAAAGCATAAATTCTTATAGGACTCTGGCTTTTTAAACTTGGAAAATAACATAGCTGGCAATGAAGAGTTATTCACAGAGTTGGCCTCCACCTTAAGCCACAAAGAGGTTGCAAGCGGCTGATTATCCAAGGATCCTTGTTGCCAGAACATTAATGCCCTTACATTGGCAGCCCAGTAATAATGTTTAAATACAGGCAGGTCCAACCCTCCCTCTAACCTAGACTTCTGCAAATGTGCCTTCGAAATTCTGGCATTTTTGCCATTCCAAATGTAGGACAGGACAATTGAGTCCAGGGGCCAGTTGCATAAACCACTTAGACTAGTCTTAAAAGTTAAGACACTAATGTTTTTCTTGAAGAGTGGTCCTAATTTTTTAAAGTCTGTTACATAAAAAGGTAGATTGGTGTAATTTGAATTGGAAAAATAACATTGATTACCCCTTGGTTAACTGCAAGTTGGTCAAACTAGTTCTTAAGACACATTCTTAATATAGCAACTAAGTTTATGCAACTGGCCCCAGATCCTTAAAAAAGGCTGCGGTGAGATAGATGGGGAGATTTTGACATAAGTATAAAAATTTGGGAAGGGGGATCATTTTGATTGAGTTTATGCATCTGATCATTGATAAGGGAAGAATTTTCCAACATTCAATATTTTGTTTTAATTTTGAAATAAATTCTCCAAAATTTAATTTAAATATCAGTTTTGGATCCTTAGGTATGGTCAAACCAAGGTAGGTGAAATAATCATTAATTATTTTGAATGGGATACTTTGTAGAAAACCTGGTGAATAAATACTAGAAAGAGGCACAAACTCACTTTTTGACCAGTTGATCGTGTACCCTGATATTTTACCAAAAGACTCGATCAACTCAAGAAGAGGAGGAACCGATTTTTCAGCATTGTTTCGCGTATGGTTTCGCGTATATCAGTTTCACCCAAGAGATAAAGGTTTCCCCGAATCCGAACCTGCACAGTGACTCAAACATATAAGGCCACTCGACCTCATCAAAAGCTTTGTGCGGGTCAAGGGACAAAATAGAAGCTCCATCAGTGCCACTAAAATCAGAGTAAATAGTATTGAGCAGCCGCCTGACATTAGAAAAGGAGAGTCTGCCGGGAATAAACCCCGTCTGGTCAAGATGGATGATAGAAGCCAGATATTTGTTCAATCTAGTAGCCAAGATTTTAGTTATTACTTTACGATCAAAGTTTTGGAGCGCAATTGGCCTAAAACTTGCAGGGTCGGTTTCATCTCTGCCCTTTTTTAAAATTAAAGAGATGTTTGCTTCATAAAGGGTTTTTGGCAGTTTTCCATTGTTTTTAGAACTATACATCATCCTGAGCATAAGTGGTGCAAGAATATCACAAAATCTCTTATAGAATTCTGCGCAGTAACCATCAGGCCCAGCAGCCTTGCCTGATGGAAATGACTTTATAGCGTCGATGACTTCCTGCAGTGTAAAGTCTGAATCAAGACATTTCGCGGCAGCATCACTCAATTTGGGCAATGATATAGAGTCAAAGAATTCATTCAGATTAGATTGTGAAGCATTGTGTTTGGAGGAGTAAAGCTCAGAATAGAATTCACTAAAACTATGGTTTATGTCAGAAGGATTGGTTAGAAGAATGCCTGTTTTAGACTTAATACTACGAATTGCTCTTGAAGCTTGGGCACTTTTAAGCTGTTGTGTTAACAGTTTACCAGGTTTATCCCGGAGCTCAAAGTGTTTCTGCTTCAATTTCAAAAGAATGTTCTTAACTTGGCCACTCATAATATCATTGTATTCATATTTAAGCTTCAATATCTCTTTGTAGTGATCCGGTGATTTAGAATTTTGGTAAGTTCTTTCCAAGATAGGAACAGCGTTGTTAATTTCAAGTAGTCTTTTATCCCTCTCCTTTTTAATGGCTGAGGTGTAGGAAATTATATCACCACGCAAAATGACTTTTTCTTGTTTCCCATAGGGTCACGTCAGACACTTCACCATTATCATTCAATTCTATAAAATCTTTCAATTTAGAGGTTACATTCTTAACAAAGTTGTCATTGCTTAAAAGGTTTGGGTTAAAACACCAAGAATAAGTCTGTTTTGGAAGGGAAATATTTAATGATATTGCTAAAGGGCTCTGCTCAGAAATCAAAATATTATGGTATTTGGAATCGGTGATTTGAGAAATAAGATTGGAACTAGTCAAAAAATAAATCAATCCTACTGTAGGATTTGTGAACATTTGAATAGAATGAATATTCTTTGCTTGTAGGATGCTGAATCCTCCAAATATCTACCAGATTCCTAGTTTTGGAAGTTAAAAACTGGTAACACACTTGAAAAACAAAATAAAATACGCCTTTAAAGGAAATTGTCCTGCGACCTGGTGTATTAATAATTGTTATATATCTGGGCAGTCACTTATTGACATGCAATACGAAGAATGGTCAACAGTGTGGCGCCTTTGGCACAAAAAAAAAAAGCGAACACGCTCACCTTGAATAAATTAAAAAAAAAAAAAAAAGTAAATAAATAAATAAATAAATATTGGTCATCACACTTTTTAACCATCTGCTGAAGCGCTACGTTCCCTCAATGAACGAGCCGCCTCAGTTGCCGCTGGATCACTGAAAACCTCCGGAGTATTCTTCTGCTCATCCCAGTAAACATGAAGCCTGGCCGGGTAGCGCAGGTGATGTTTAACTCCTCCGTCTCTCAGGGCTTTCATCACGTCTCGGAAGGCACGGCGCTGACCCATCACTTCACTAGTATAATCAGGGAAGATCAGAACTTTGTTTCCCTTGTACTCCATTGATTGTGTCCTGCTGAGGCGTAGAATCTGCTCCTTCACCTGAAAATGATGAATGCGAGCCATGATGGTGCACGGCTTGCCGCCCGCCGCTGATTTGGGCTGCAGGGAGCGATGCGCAAGATCAACTTTCACTGGATGTGGAAAGTGCTGTTTACCTAGCAGTTCAGGAATAAGTTTGGAAACAAAATCAGTTGGTCTTCCTTCTTCTGAATCTTCTTTTATACGAACAATTTTGATGTTGTGTCTGCGGGATCGTGCTTCTAGATCTAGTAGTTTGGCTTGAAGCTGGCTGGCGTACTTTGCTAAATCTTCACATTTGGTTTCAAGCACTTCCACACACTCTTCAAGTGCACTGGTCGTTTGCTCTTGACTGACCATGCGGTTTTGCAGGTCAGTTTGCACGGAGAGCACAGACTGAATCTTGGTGTCAAAGGCATCAAAACGTTCATCAAGTCTCTCCAGAATCGTCTCTGACATTTTTTTGCACATCGCGTACATGTGGGTTTTGTCTATGGACGTGATATCTGACGTGGCAGCCGGAGGTTTAGCAGAAGGCTCGTTGGAGCGGCTGTCGTTAGCACTAGCCCTGCTAGCATTAGCACTACTGATGTATCCATCTATGGTCTTGGACTTCCCAGGAGGGTTTCTTTGCTGTGACATTTCAGATTGGCTAAGTTCAGCGGATGAGATAGGCGAGCGAGCAAAAAATATCAACTCTTGGGCAGTTTTATCATGGTGTTCGGTGATTTTGCATAAGTTGCGGTGGAGAGCACAAGCTAAACACGTCTGCATCCTACGCATGCGCACTAGCGCCCCAATGACATCCCATTCTTAATCCGTAGGGTTTAATATGGAGTTGGCCCACCCTTTGCAGCTATAACAGCTTCAGCTCTTCTGGGAAGGCTTTCCACAAGGTTTAGGAGTGTGTTAATGGGAATTTTTGACCATTCTTCTAGAAGCGCATTTGTGAGGTCAGGCAGTGATGTTGGCGAGAAGGCCTGGCTCGCAGTCACCGCTCTAATTCATCCCAAAGGTGTTCTGTCGGGTTGAGGTCAGGACTCTGTGCAGGCCAGTCAAGTTCCTCCACACCAAACTCACTCATCCATGTCTTTATGGACCTTGCTTTGTGCACTGGTGCGCAGTCATGTTGGAGCAGGAAGGGGCCATCCCTAAACTGTTCCCACAAAGTTGGAAACATGAAATTGTCCAAAATGTCTTGGTATGCTGAAGCATTAAGAGTTCCTTTCACTGGAACTAAGGGTTCAAGCCCAACCCCTGAAAATCAACCCCACACCATAATCCCCCTCCACCAAACTTTACACTTGGCACAATGCAGTCAGAGACCCAGATCCGCCAAACCCAGACTCATCCATCGGATTTCCAGACAGAGAAGCGTGATTGGTCACTCCAGAGGACACATCTCCACTGCTCTAGAGTCCAGTGACGGCGTGCTTTACACCACTGCATCCGATGCTTTGCATTGCACTTGGTGATGTAAGGCTTGGATGCAGCTGCTCGGCCATGGAAACACATTTATGAAGCTCTCTACGCACTGTTCTCGACCCTGCTCTGTGATTTGTGTCTGAGTTGCTGTTGTTCCCAATTGCTTCCACTTTGTTATGATACCACTAACAGTTGACCGTGGAATATTTAGTAGTGAGGAAATTTCACAAATGGACTTATTGCACAGGTGGAAACCTACCACAGTACCACGCTTGAATTCACTGAGCTCCTGAGAGCGACCCATTCTTTCATAAATGTTTGTAGAAGCAGTCTGCATGCCTAGTGCTTGATTTATACACCTGTGGCCATGGAAGTGATTGAAACACCTGAATTCAATGATTTGAAGGGGTGTCCCCATACTTTGGCAATATAGTGTATCTACTGTGGTTCAAAATATATAAATTCATTTTTCAGAGTTTAGAGTGTGACAAATATGAATATTATCCAAACTATCTTGGACAACAAAGCAACATGCACACCTGTTCCTAACTGCATTATCATCATCTTGAAAACCAAGCTTTGCACTATTAGTTCTGTCAATTAAACTGACAGTTATGCAAAATCCCTTATCTGTTATAAACCTTAAAACAATGAGTGAACTGAGCAACTGCACTGCAAAATTCCTGAGAAATGGTGTGATTATCTTCCTGTTCTTTGTCCTGCACGCGCTTCACTCTTTCAATGAAGTTCTCTGACTTTCTCTAGTGATAAGAACTGACAACTTGGAAACATGCAATGCAACGATGATTGAGAGATGAACAAATAACCCTGATGATCATATTTCTTCGGGGGGAAAGAGGTATGGATAGACAAGTAAACACAAGTTGCTTCAGTCCAGTAAGTGTTAATCTTAAAATATTACCAACAATATCAAAGTTATTCTTATGTTTACTTGATATAAATCAGTGCAGATTTGACAGCAGAAAGACACGTGAAGCTCGAGCTGAAGGACGTTTGGACAGTTATACTAAAAGACTTTTACAGTCTAAACTCTCAGACAGAAGGACTGGAGGAGATTGAGTGTGACAGGTTTATCAGATCATCTTGATCATTTAGAGACCTTAGAAATTTGCATATCAAAATATATGATGACTTTATAGATAAATTCAGGAGTGGTTGTTGCTTCTTTCAGTATTTGACAGTTTCAGAATTTCAGCTAGTTAGCAATAAATGCACATTTGCTTTTGATGCAATGACTTTATTAAAACAACACATACACACACACAGGATTTGATTTATTACAGGCCTGTCTTTCATATGATGATTAAGTCACGTTGAATAAAAGCATCTGCCAAAATCATGCAATTGTTTACATTTGGAGAAATTCAAATCCAACAAAGAAAGAAAGAAAACAATCATTATTTAGCTTTAGGCAGAACATTTTTCTCATAGTAACCAGCATTGGTTATGTTTCCAGCAGGTCTGTACTGACCAACGACAAAAACTGTGTTTCCATCAGTAGCCATCCCAACTCCCAGCTCTGTGGACGACTTCCACACAACCTGGGTGAAATGCCCTGCAGATTATATATATCACAGTTACACAGAGATTATAATAAAGGCCATTAAAATAATGTCAATTTCCTCATTGCTATATATTACAATGAATTCATTCAATCCCAAAACTACTATTACCTGTTTTGGGTTGATGTCCTGGTGTGTCAAAATTGTAGTCTTTGATCTCACTGTACCACGAGTCTACAGCCTCCTTCCCTGCAATATACAGTTCTCACTCATAAGTTCTCACTCATTTTGAACATGCTCATTTATTAAGCTGCAGATTTTACCTGTGGGTGTCTCATTTCGGGACACATTCTCCCCATCCCTAGTGTTACTGTGGCCCAACGATTTATTGCTCAGCATGTGTTCTGCCCACTTCTGAGCCGTGCCGCACAGATCCTCATTGTACGTCAGCGCCGGGGCCTGATGCTGCGCACGGTACTGGTTGTGAGTGTCCAGGAACTCCTGTCTAAAGCTTTCGCCTGTGGAGAATCAAACAAACACCAGCGCTCAAGAGATGGACGGACAGATGGACTTGGATTGATCTTAAAATCTTATTTTTCAACCTGGAAGTAAGCTAGTTTCTTTGAATATGCAAATGTGAGACTTCCAATTCATAGAAAAATAAAGGTTCTTTACTGGCGTTGATGGTTCCATGAAGAATATTTAACATCCATGGAAACTTTCCATCGCTTTATAGTGGAAAAGATTCTTTAGATTATTAAAATGTTCTAAGAAAAAAATGGCTGCATGAGAAAAAAAACCCCTTTTGGAACTTTTATATTTAAGCCAGTGTGTGTATGAATATGAGAATAAAAAATAATATAATGAAAAAATCCAAATGTTTGCAATATCAAGCAGCATAACGGACTGTTTTCGTTCAGGTAAAATGACTGGAAGTGAATGACACCAGAAGCTGCTCTTACTTCAGCTTAAAGTTAGAATAATTAAATACAGAAATACATATAAAGATTGATGACCCACCTGCCATAGCTGAAGAACTATAAGCTGTAAAAAACAAACATAATTGTTGTTAATATTCATAATAATTATATATATATAATCATTTATTGAGTACAAATAGCCTATGTAAACACAGCAGATGTTCCTCTCTATGGCTCTTCATACCTTCTCTTGTCCTGGAGTTGTTGGGTTGTTTTGTTCACTCGCTCTGTCTTCAGCACAGATTGATGTGTGTATATATACTGTGACTTTATCTCCTCCTCCTCCTCCTCCTTATATGTCCAATAGTTTGATTCACAGGAACTCCCTTGACATGAGCTTTTGTGTTGTTGAACTGTGTGTGTGTGTGAGAGAGAGAGAGAGAGAGAGAGAGAGAGAGAGAGAGATAAAGAGTTGATTCCAGAGAAATGTGAAAGAATCAAACATGGAAAATGACACTATGAGTAATGTACAGCTGTGAGGAAACACATCGATAGCTTGAATTAACATGTTGCTAGCATGTTTTTGCATGTCGCTGAATTAACATGTTATAAGATGGCTTTATAGATAAGTTCAGGAGAGGTTGTTGCTTCTTTTGGTATTTGGCCGTTTCAGTGTTTTGTTTCAGAATTTCAGCTAGTTAGTAATAAATGCACATTTGCTTTTGATGCAATGACTTTATTAAAACAACACACACACAGGATTTGATTTCCCTGCAATATACAAAACAATATATGTTTTAAAGTTCTCACTTCCAATTCATAGAAGAATAACAAGTGCAGTAAATTATAAAACTATTTGCTTTCTTCAAAGGCCTAGATGGTTCCATGAAGAATATTTAACATCCATGGAAACTTTCCATCGCTTTATAGTGGAAAAGTTTCTTTAGATTATTTAAATGTTCTTCACTCTAAGAAAAAAAATGGCACATTTATGCCATCACTGCATGAAAAGAAAAAAAAAAGGTAACACTTTACTTGAAAGGGTGTGCATAAGACTGACATGACACCTTCATAATCATGACATGACACGTGTCATGAATATGAAGGAGGTTTTATGAATGTTTATGACAACTGTCATTAAGTGTCATTCGCTCAATTATGTCATTTTTAATGCAAAGATGACATTGTTTGAGATGTCCGAGTTATGACAACTTGACATAAACCAATACATCATAACCTGTCAGTGTCTTTGTCATGACAACTTGACATCATTAGCTTTATGGGTTAACATTACATTAAACTGTCATGTGGTTGGTTTTGACATTGGCTGTCATGAGGCCATTATAATAGTGTCATAAATATGTATCTTGAGCTCAAGTACAGTGGTACAAATTGAACTTGTCATTAAAATGTCATTAAGTGACAATACTCTGACAAATAATTTTATAACAGCGTCATGACTATTTTTCATTTCATGTTTTTTTTTTTAAGTTTCCTCCAACAGAAGGTCAGATAATAGACAATTTCAAATTTCGTAAAAAAAAAAGATGACACTGTTATAAAATAATGGTAACACTTTATTTTAGGGTCTTTTAACTAGTTGCTTATTACTATTAGCATTCATATGGCTAAAATATTGGCTATTTATTAGTACTTATAAAGCACATATTAATGCCTTATTCTGCATGACCATATTCTGCATTTTTAATCCTACCCAATACCTAAACCTAACAATTAACTATAATAAGCAGTAAATTAAGAGTTTATTGAGGGAAAAGTCATAGTTAATCGTTTATATATGTGTTCCCTATACTGAAGTGTTACCAAAATAATGTAATGTAATGTTAACCCATAAAGCGAAGTAGTTTTTTAAGTTTGATAATTAATCTGCTATGTCATGTTTATGACAGGTTATGATGTTTTGCTAATGTCAAGTTGTCATGACAAAGACACTGACAGGTTATGATGTGTTGGTTTATGTCAAGTTGTTGTAACAAAGACATCTCAAACAATGTCATCTTTGCATTAAAAATGACATAATTGAGCGAATGACACTTAATGACAGTTGTCATAAACATTCATAAACCCTCCTTCATATTCATGACACGTGTCATGTCATGATTATGAAGGTGTCATGTCAGTCTTATGCACACCCCTTCAAGTAAAGTGTTACCTTTTTTTTTTTTTTTTTTTTTTTTCATGCAGCGATGGCATAAAAGAACAAACTTACAGAGCTCTAGTTGTACATATGTTGACGGGCAGGACCAAATGCAATGATTGGATGAACATTTTTTGGTCCTGAGATGTAGGCCTTAATATTTAGACCACTTCAGTTATTGCTTGCTATTAGGATGTGAAGAGAAAAGTGTTAGGCTACCGTTAAATGGTGGAAATTAATTGAGACAAAAAGGTAAATAAAAGATTACATCCATGAATATGTCCATTGTATTTCTGTAGGTGTAGGGTACTACAAATGTAACATTATTTTTTTTTTAGTTTGAATTTATTTTGATGAATATAGAATTTGTGAGAACATAAAAGATAATTCACACTGCCACAACAACACACAAACTCTTGTGCTGCATCATGTAAGAAATGTGTAAATAAATATAAGTTTAACAAACTGTACATGGCATGAACGCACCAGCATTCTCACATCTGCCCACTTCCTGTTTCAAACCACAGGGGCTAATGAAATTCTCATGAACTTTGACATTGACAGGAAGATATTTTTATATTATATATTAATAATTTTTCTGTTGTAAAAATCTAATATTACTCAGGTAGGTGTTGGGCTATATCTAGAACATTTCTGCTGTAACTGGAAACCAAAATGGAGCGTTTGTGCTTGAGGTGTGGGTGGAAAGATGCCATTTTTATTTGTATGCAATTAATATTCTGTTGCTTCAGTCTATTTTATTCAGTGCTCTGTGGTTTTGACTGTACGCTGGTAACATGCATGTTTTTATAGATTATGTTTTGTGGTTGGTGACATTCTTCTGCTCTGCGCTTCTGCTTTTATGCTGGCAGAACTAATTTGTCTTTTTCTGAAATCATATCCTCCAAATGATTTAGCAGATAAGAACAGATGAACGTTTATTTGATTTAGACTAAGAATAATCTCTGAACAAGTACATTTGTAAATTTTAGATGATAAACATATCGAGCTGCTTGTTTATTCTTATTTTAGTCTTCATTGCTGAAAAGTGTGGAAACTGCTGACCCACAGCGTCTGTCTCTCCTTGAAATGAGGAAACTTCCTCTTTCTTCTTTCTGTGTAAAAGTCAGATAATTTCCTGATGTGTCAGTCGAGCTGCATGAACACAGACGGACAGAAGCCACGATCTTCTGCTGGATTATTGGGCTCTTCTGGACTCTAGAGAAATGAAGCTCATCTTTGGACTGATGCTGCTGAAAACTGCTGCATGTGAGTGAACTATTCACACTTGATCTGACTTGATTTCCCAACTTATAGGTCACATTACAGCTGTCTTGGAATCGTTTATCTTGCACGTATCATTGATTTATTTTTTTATCTATTTTTTTTTATGTTTTTTATTGTTTAGATTTTGTTTATTTACCATTGCTTGCTTTTGATTTTCAACTATGAAAATGCATGACATAGGCTACATTTACATTTGCATATGTAGCGGGTACAGGATCTCCGTATCAGCTGACAGTTAAGTGTTCCCAGCAATCTGTGGAATGGTGGAATAAAGACAGGACAAAAATGTGCGTGTGATCAGCTCTGGTCTTGCTGGGTTATGTATTTTCCCAAAACATTCACATTAGAACAAACAGAAATGTCAAAAATATCCATTATGTCACAATAAATCGTTTTTTATGCAAATCTTCACTGTTTCAGTCTCTTTCTTGCAATTACACAGCGTTTTCATGAAGATCTGTCCATCAGCCAATCACTGTGTAACTCATTTGCATATTCAAAATGCTGTTCAGTGTTACATGACTTTATGTGCTTTCTCACAATCCAAATCAACTAAACAATATCACACATGTATTCAAACATTGAGTTTCTGTAGGTTTTACCCATTTAAGACCTTTCACAAACATTTTAAAGTGAATTAAACATTATAATCACTTGATATAAAGACATATTTAAACATATTCACCTTCAATCAACACTGCAACAGGACATACATAGCATCCAATCGCGGGTGAACATCGCGAATTTATTTAATAATTAATTGTGCAAAACTTTATCAAAAGGAATCAATTTCCAATGCTTAATATGCACTAACATGTATTCTTTTAACATCCATTCAGATTGACATATAAAACAATCTACTAACCTGTGGAATGGTGGAATAAAGACAGGACAAAAATGTGCGTGTGATCAGCTCCGGTCTTGCTGGGTTATGACGATCAACGCGGCAGACCCATAACAACACACTGCACTCACATAGCGCCCTCTACTGGTCTGGCAGAACCACCATTCCTTCAATGTATTTTCACATATAGAGAATATATTAATACATCAATTGTGACGGACCAACAATTGGGGCATCACACTCTCCCCACCACAGAAGGTGAACCTCTAACTTTTATGTCTTTATACATAACTTTAATAAGTTGGAACCATAACTGTGATTGGCATTACTTGGTATGAATTACTGGCATGGCCTAACCATGTGTGTGCAGTTGTGGGTACTAAGGGTAGTGACTGAATTGAGTTTGCTGCTAATGTGTTTAGTGTAGGCAATGTTTGGAATGTGGGTTGTCCAAGGGATGGGTAAGTCATTCTTTGGGCAGGTTTTCTATGTCTGAGTGACCGTCTGATTGCTCCATAGGGTTCTTGTTGCCATGATCCTCCCTCTTTCTCCTCTGTAGCCTGCTCCTCTTGTGGACCTTCACATTCTGGCTCCATGCCTTGTTCCAGCTCTGAATTTTCAGCAGGCAGGTAGGCATCAGCTGGCAGGTGAGAATCAGCGGGTATGTACTCTGGTGCTGTTGGTAATTGACCCAAAGTCCCTCGCGTGCAAGTCATCAGTGAATCATATCTCTCAGCGACAGAAGGTTCATTCAATTTTCCCTGAGTCAGTACACTTTCTGATTCTTTTCTTTCAGATCTCAGGTATTTTGAATTGCTGGCCCTACTCCAATAATAACCTTCATCTTCTTCAGAGCTAGACTCTCCATCTTCTCCTGCCTCTTCTCTTTGTGTCACCTTTCTGTTCTGCTGTCCTCTTGCCTCAACACTTTCTTTTTTTGGCACTTCCTGTCTCTTTGGGTCCATGCTCTCTGGTGTTGGTAAGTCATTCACAAGCAGGAGGAGGTTTCGGTGTAGTGTTCTGATCTTGCATTCGTTGTCTTCAGGATGCACTTTGTATACAAAGTTGTCACCTAATTGCTCCTTCACAACGTAAATGATAGGCTCCCAATAAGAACGCAGCTTTCCTGGGCCACCTCTCTGACTCAAATTCCTTACCAGGACACGATCTCCAGGCCTTAGGACGACACAACTGGCTTTCCGGTCATAGTACTCTTTATTGCGAAAACTCATCTGCTTACTGCTTTGTGCTGCAATTCTATATGCTTCAGCCATTCGATCTGCCCAGCGTTCAGCATACCCATGTGGGGTGGTGAATCCATCTTCCTGCACCAGCCCAAACAATAAATCAATGGGGAGTCGTGGATGACGACCATACATAAGGTAGAATGGCGAGTACCCCGTAGATTCATGTTTTGTACAGTTGTATGCATGGATTGCCTTTTGCAGATGTTCCTTCCAGCTCTGTTTGTCCTTATCAGTCAATGTCCGCAGCATCTGAAGCAAGGTTCTGTTTAGTCTCTCTACAGGATTACTTTGGGGATGGTATGGTGTAGTCCTGGAGTGACCAACACCAGAGAGCTTCTGTAGGGTGTGGAAAAGGGAATTTTCAAACTCGCGCCCCTGATCATGATGTAACTTTGCAGGGAATCCGAAGCGAGGTATGAAATCATTGAATATTTTCTCGGCTGCAGTTTTCCCAGATTTGTTCCTGGTGGGATAGGCCTGGGCAAATCTGGTGAAGTGGTCAATCACCATAAGAATGTATTCATACCCCCCACGACTGGCCTCTAGGTGCAGGTAATCAATACACACTAACTCAAGGGGTGCACTTGATGTGATTCCTCCCATTGGGGCACGCACATGCGTTACTGGCTGTTTCTGTGTTATGCATGGACATTGGCGGGTCACATACTCATCCACACTCCTCTTCATTCCAGGCCAATAGAACCTCTCTCGAGCTAGCTGTAACACCTTCTCTGCCCCGACATGACTCATGTGGTTATGCAGCTGCTGAAGGACCATCTGCCGATACTTTGCGGGTAATACCAGTTGTCGTCTTTGTGTTGTTCTCCTATACAAGATGTTGTTTTCAAGTACCAACCTGTGCCATTCTCTTAACAGCTTCTTTGTGTCACTAGCTGCTGTGCACCGAACGTTAGGGGTCACCATTTTACCAGCTTCCTTCAGTTTAATGACTGGTCCAATAACCAGGTCCTCCTGTTGGGCTCTACTTATTTCATCAGGACTGATGGCCAGTGAGAGCTGGTTATGGATGGTGACTGTGTCTGGTGCCATAAAATTTAGAGCTGCTACCCAAGCTACATCTCCTTGCTTGGACATCATGTTGCCCTCCCAGGTTGCTTGGATGGCATTTTGTGACAGACCCTCTGTGCACTCACTGATGTACTGGTCCATATCCAAAGGGCAACGTGACAACAGGTCTGCATCATTGTTACTTTTGCCAGGACGGTATTTGATCTCAAATCTGAAATCTGCAAGTTCCCCCACCCAACGATAACCAGCTGCATTTAACTTTGCAGAACTCATCACATAAGTGAGAGGATTATTGTCGGTATAAATGGTAAAATACGGGGCATAGTAGAGGTAGTCACAGAACTTCTCGCACACAGCCCACTTCAGTGCGAGAAACTCCAGCTTGCCTGAATGGAGTCTGTAGTTTTTCTCAGCAGGCGACAATGTTCTCGATCCATATGCGATAACTCGTAATTTTCCTTCTTGCCTCTGGTAAAGTACTGCCCCTAATCCTTGCTCAGACGCATCTGTGTGCAATACAAATGGGGCGTCAAAGTCAGGGTACGCAAGCACAGGTGGGTTTGTAAGCATGTCAATGAGTGTGTCTAAGCTCTGCTGGTGCTTGTCTTCCCACACAACCGGATGTCGGGATGGCAGCTGTGAACCCCTCTTCCTTTGCTTCTTCCGTCCTACTTGTGATGGAGTTTCTGATGCATTGGCCTGAAGCAGCTCATAAATGGGTTTTGCCAACCTAGCAAAATCTTGAATGTAGCTACTATAATAGCTCAGGAAGCCTACAAGACGGCGGACTTCCCCAACGTTTTGAGGTGTTTTGTCACGGAGTACCCTTACAGCCTCCAGATCTTTTGGGTCCACTCTTACACCATCTGCAGACACAAGCCGACCCAGATACCGGACCTCTTGCTTAAACAGCTCACACTTAGCTGGACGTAGCTTGACGCCATGCTGCTGAAGAGCTCGGAACACAACTCGCAATTTCTCCACATGCTCTTCAAAGGATTTGGCAAAACACAGAACATCATCCAAGTAAGGCAGGCAACACTCATCGCGGATGGAATCTAACATCTCTTCCATACTTCGCTGAAAAGCGGCTGGGGCATTTGACAGGCCAAAGGGTATCCTTACCCATTCAAATAGGCCCCAAGGCGTCACAAATGCCGTCAAGTGCCTCGACCCTTCAGCCATGAACCCCTGGTGGTAGGCCTTACCCTGATCGAGTATGGAGAACCAACGGTATCCACCCAAGGTGTTCATGAGGTCCTGGATTCGTGGCAGAGGATGGCGATCGGGTACAGTTTTCTTATTAAGCTGTCGGTAGTCAATACACAAACGTAGTGCACCGTCTTTTTTTCGGACGCACACTACCGGTGCAGCGTAAGGTGATCGGGATTTTACTATCCAGCCCTTGGCAAGCAAGTCCTGAACATACTCCTTTACTTCTTTCAAGAGTGGCTTGGGTATAGATGTATAGGCCTTTTGCACCGGGATGTCATCCTTTAAGCTCAATGTCATCTGTAGACTGGGGATGTTCCCAATGTCATTTTCATTACGGGCAAACACAGCCGACTCTTCATAAAGTAGTTGTCTCACGACTGCTTGGTGGCTGGACTTCAGGTGACTCAGATCTACGGGAGGATGCCACAGCATGCCACTGTCATCCGGCTGCACTGGTTGAGATGAGGCAGCTTCCTCTGAGCTGCTGGGTTCAGCTTGATCAGTCTGAATAATCTTAGCAATGGTTGCTATTTCCCCAAGTATAGCTCTTTTCGGGATGGTCACGTCATGCTTAGTGTGATTTCCAACTGGGACTCTTATGTATGACTGCCCTGCTTTGTGAATCTTAATCAGTCCTTCCCCAAGGTCAAGATGTCCCAGAGGTGAGGCCTCATCACTCGGCTCAAAGAGGACTGTGGGGTCAGTGATATTGAAGTTAGGAGGTACCCTACATTTCACATTTGCCACCTGACCAGGCCGAATAGTGAAACTTTGCGGTCCTACTCTCACCCGAGCGGTGTCTGCATATACTTTGTCTGCGCGGATGAAGCCAACTGACACCTCCACAAGATCATCTTGAGTACTTCCAGTGCTACTCATCAAGGAATGCAAGGTCGTAAGAATGCTTGCACTATCCTTTGGCCCTGTAATTAGCTCAGAGATCACATTAAACCCCAAGAGAGGCCTCTCCAATTGCAGCTGACTGACCAGAAAGGGAACTTGGATGGAGTAGCGAGTCCCGTCATGTCCAGGTAAGCTAACGGTTGCTTCGACCCACCCACTGAATGGAATTACATCTACATTGATGGCGAACACCTCTAGGCCAGCACTGGGTCCCACTATTTCAGATAAGGGGTGAACATCACATGTTGGTAGGTACTTTTCCCTCCAGCTTTGATCAATGATGCTAACCTGTGCTCCAGTGTCAAGAAGCATGCTTACTTTATGGCCTCCAATTTCCCCTTCCAGAAGACACTTCTTTCCAACAAACTGAACAATCTTTTCTTCCGAGTTCTGAGTTTGCCTTGTGTATGGCTTCCTTGCTGTACTACCTGTGTGATTCCATGACCCAACATTAACTGTATAGTTACGGCAGTGTGACCCTGACTTGGGGACTGCAGGCTGTGGTGTGCTCTTTGATCTGGTGTCTGGCACTGGCCTGTTTTGTCTGTTCAGGCAGCCAACAGCCCTGTGACCCTCTTCACCACAGAAGAAACAGTGGTTGCAGGTCTCTCCTTTCCCTTGCTTAGCACAGTTGGGACAACCTGGTCTTCTTCTCTTCTCAGGAGCTTTAGCTGTGCACTGACACTGCTGTTCTGTCATCTTGGTTTGCTGCAGTGAATTGACAACATTTGTCAGTGCTTCCACTTGAGTGATAAGTTTGCGAATCTCTTTATCAGTCTGTTCAGTAGTAGCAGCAGCTGCCTTAATTTCTGAAGCCCCTTCGATCTGAGCACTCCGTGCTTGAGTGACTTTATGTCGTGGCAGTGACTGCAGCAGACGTTGTCTTTCCTCCTCCTCACTTGTAACCTTTACAAGCTGTCTGAGAAGCATGTCATCAGTTACATCTCCTGCAGCGACAAGTTGCTTAAACTCACGACGAATCTCACTGTACTTGGGCCCAAGACCCTGGCAAACCGTATGAAGAAACACTTCTTGGATGGTCTTCGCATCATATCTTATATCAGCTGTGCTTTGTTTAGAAGCGAACTGGATCTTTTGTTTAAGGCCAATAACACGATAAAGAAACTGCTGTGGATTTTCGTTTTCTCCTTGGCGTGCACACATCAAATTTTGAAACAGCTCAGTGCTACTCTTATCACCTAAATGAGACTGTAGCAGTCCTTTTAACTCTTGTACTGTCAAATCTTCTTTTTCCATTAACATCTCTTTGAAATTACCAGGCTTGGTTATTTTTAGGACCCCTCTAATAATTTCACTCTCGCTGAAATGTTCTTGTAGGCCCTCTTCAATTTGTCGGCATAAGCTGTTAAAGCTGATCTCAGAAGTGGAGTCACCAATCTGACCTCCATGGACTTTGAACTCTCTCCGTGAGAGATATGGGAGTTCTCTCCTGAACACCTGATCATCAGTATTATGTGGAGTAGGGTATGTCTGAAGAGGGAGTGGGACAGAGCTGGGCTGTGGGGGTGTAGCATAAGGACTCTTAGCTTGAATCTTTCGGCCAAGCTCTTCGTACATTTTCAACATCTGCTGGTATTCAGTGTCTACAGTGTATGTGAGGGTGTGACTAGTATTTGTGTTTGTGTCAGATGTTGTGCGATCAGAATGGACCTGAGCTTGAGCTGCACTTGTGACATGTGTTTTGTCTCTTTGTGCTGTTATGTGCTGGGACTGAGTAATTTGTGTAATTTTGTCTCTTAGATCAAGTAACACAGCCATTCCCTCATCTTCTCTTCCCAACAGGTTCTTACAACACAAAAACCCACTTACAAAATCAAAACATCCCTCTTCATCCCCCAGTTCTACTTGTGAGTCCTCACTCTCATCGATTTGTTCGATGTTTTTAGCAATAAAGAAGAGTTCAGCAGCAGACAGTTCACAGAGGGCTTTTCTAATCTCCCTCACCAGGTTTCTTCTCTCATTTGCCATTGTACTGACCTCCAATACCACCGTTAAAAACAGTCAAACAACAGCAGGGATTCACAGTAAGCTGGTCTTCGGATTCTTTCGGATAAGCTCCACTCCTCCAGCAGGTGGCGCTGTCCCGGACGATCCCCCAAGAACTGTAGCGGGTACAGGATCTCCGTATCAGCTGACAGTTAAGTGTTCCCAGCAATCTGTGGAATGGTGGAATAAAGACAGGACAAAAATGTGCGTGTGATCAGCTCCGGTCTTGCTGGGTTATGTATTTTCCCAAAACATTCACATTAGAACAAACAGAAATGTCAAAAATATCCATTATGTCACAATAAATCGTTTTTTATGCAAATCTTCACTGTTTCAGTCTCTTTCTTGCAATTACACAGCGTTTTCATGAAGATCTGTCCATCAGCCAATCACTGTGTAACTCATTTGCATATTCAAAATGCTGTTCAGTGTTACATGACTTTATGTGCTTTCTCACAATCCAAATCAACTAAACAATATCACACATGTATTCAAACATTGAGTTTCTGTAGGTTTTACCCATTTAAGACCTTTCACAAACATTTTAAAGTGAATTAAACATTATAATCACTTGATATAAAGACATATTTAAACATATTCACCTTCAATCAACACTGCAACAGGACATACATAGCATCCAATCGCGGGTGAACATCGCGAATTCATTTAATAATTAATTGTGCAAAACTTTATTAAAAGGAATCAATTTCCAATGCTTAATATGCACTAACATGTATTCTTTTAACATCCATTCAGATTGACATATAAAACAATCTACTAACCTGTGGAATGGTGGAATAAAGACAGGACAAAAATGTGCGTGTGATCAGCTCCGGTGTTACAATATATTCGGTTCCTGAAATATTCTGTTCCACTGAGTGGCGCTTACGCGAATATTCATGATATCCTCCTATTGTGGGCGTGTCCTTGAAACAACGCGCAAGCGAATGGAACTGAAAATATTAGTACACGCTCCTCAAATCGCATCGGTTTAATGGATTATTTCGAAAAGGTAATAAAATATTCCTTTGGAATATAAATCTTTGGGGCTTTGTTTTGATGACAGTCTTCATGCCAGCAGCTACTTAAAGAATGTTATTTTTGTTTAAAATATTATAATTATGATAAGAAAATTATAGTTTAGTTTAGTTTAGTTTTATTTAAAGTTTGACAAGGCAGGATATTGCAGCACAAAACCCTGAAATGTGTCAAACATAACACATACTCAAACAACTTTATGTACCTGATTTAAAACAATTTCAAAAGCAGTCAAATAAAAAAATTCTGATAATAATCATATAATTTATTCTGTGAGGTAATACAGCACAAATGCACAGAAAAAAAATAGACAGCTACTTTACAAGATGACGTTATACTTGTTATTATCACCAATGTCATATGGTTTTGTTTTGCTTTTGTGATGTTTCCACATTACACTCATCATCTTGTAAAGTCACTGTCTGTTTCAGGCTGGATGTGAGAGCTGAAGTCTTGCATAGCTCTGGCAGTGTGTGATCTGGACATGCATGAAGGCTGTTCCCGAGTGCCAAGGCCCTGTTTTAATATTTACCTCAGAACCTCACATTTAGCATTGCTTCTTTTCACACATTGTTTTGAATTTTTAAATGTCTTTTCAATTTGAGTTACATTCATAACTTCTGTACTTGTTATAACATTTAATGTATTTAATATTTATATAGGCTACAACTGACTTTGATGTTTTTTTAAAAAAAATTAAACTAAGAAAAGATGAAAACAATTTCAGGATAATATTTTAAAGATAATTTTGTACAATCCAAATAAGCTTTACAGATATTTAGAAAAGGTTTTAACAATGTTTGTCATGTTTTTCAATTATTTCACATGCACCTATAGGTCAATCAAGGTAATCAGTTACAAAAACTTAGGACACTAAAGAGACCTTTCTACTGACTCTGAAAAACACCAGAATAAAGATGCCCAGGGTCTCTGATCACCTGTGCGAACGTGCCTCAGTCCTGCTGCAGGAGGTATGAGGACTGCAGATGTGAACAGAGCAATAAACTGCAATGTTCCTAAAATGTGTAAAGGAGTCAAAACAGCAGAGGGAATCCCTCCATCACACACACACATGAAGATGCCTGAGACAGTGCTACAGGGAGAAAGAAGGACAGCTGATTGTCCTTCCAGTGCCAAACCACATGTAACCATAAGTCCCACCAGACATGTTTGAGAATGTGAAATGCCTTGATGGAAGAGTGGAGTAACATCTCACAGCAAGAGCTGCAAATCTGGTGCTGTCCATGAGGATGATATGCTCTGTAAAGCAGCTGGTGCCACATCAGACTTTCAGATACTCTGTTGATCAAACGCCTGTGAAATTTGTTCAGTTTATGTCTCAGTTGTTGAATCTTTTTGTTTGTACAAATATTTACATGTTAAGAAATTTGCCGGAAAAACAGTTGAAAGTGAAAAACTCAAAAAAAAAAAAAAAAAAAAAAATGATGTTGCTTTGCAACAAAAATATGTGACAAATAACATCAAGTGTGCATTTACTTGTTGGACTATAATGATAATTTGTCATGATATCCAGTAAAACATGTGAAATATTTGTAGTTTGGTGTTGATAAAGGGTAGCCTATGTTAGTCTTACTGTGGTGATAAACATTGAAAATATCAAAATAATCAAGAAATTAAGGATGGCAGAATAATAACACCAGGCTATACACAGAATTACAACAAAGGAAGCAAACTAATCAAACTATTCAAATACTTTTTAAATCCTCAAATAAATAAAAAAGCTAAACAGAAAACACATCAGCGTAAAACAAGGTTATTCGCTCATGTTTGTTCTGATGTATCATTACGTTAACTATTTATCTGAATGCCTGTCCTGTAGCTACTCAATCAGGCAAAATAGCTCTGACGATTTATCATATTACACAAACTATGCATTGCTTTGAACATGTGAACTGTTGCTTGAATATTTTATTACCTTTTCGAAATAATCCATTAAACCGATGCGATTTGAGGAGCGTGTACTAATATTTTCAGTTCCATTCGCTTGCGCGTTGTTTCAAGGACACGCCCACAATAGAAGGATATCATGAATATTCGCGTAAGCGCCACCCAGTGGAACAGAATATTTCAGGAACCGAATATATTGTAACACCGGTCTTGCTGGGTTATGACGATCAACGCAGCAGACCCATAACAACACACTGCACTCACATAGCGCCCTCTACTGGTCTGGCAGAACCACCATTCCTTCAATGTATTTTCACATATAGAGAATATATTAAATACATCAATTGTGACGGACCAACAATTGGGGCATCACACATATAATCATTTATCAGATGCTTTCATCCAAAGCGACTTACAAATGAGGAACATTAAAAGCAATTCATCACAGAGACAACCATGTTCATAGACAGTGCCGTGTTTATTAGGCTAGATTAGGAATCAAGCTAGAGCATTGATGAAAAGCAGAAAGAAGGAAAATACGATTATTTTAGTAGTAAGTGTCGGTTTAATGTTGTGGTGTGGTTAAATGTTTGTGCATGATACATTAAATGTTAATTATTACCTTTAAAAACTATAATGATATAAACCAAGAGTGAAATGTGGTAGATATAATTATAAAGGGTTCAGGAAATGTATGTTGACTCTTGGACATTTAGCAGACAAATTAAATAGTGAGAGTCTGAAAATTAGTGAGGTTTTTATTTATTCATTTTCAATCATTGCTGAACAAATACAGAGCTGACAAATAAACCTTTGTATTGTAACATTTGAAAAAAGCTATTTTAGTTTTCAGTGATCTGGTAATAGTAGTTGTGTCTCTACACTCTTAAAAAATAAAGATTAAAAGGGGGTTTAACATTTATACAGTAGACGCATAGAATATATATAAATGCCTCTTAAAATGTTGTTTATTGGCATCGACGGTTCCATAAAGAACATTCAACTTCCATGTACATAATTAAAGCTGTGACAGTCGAGACATTTCACACTTAATTTGTTCAGGATGTGCACTTTCTCTTTTTGGCATTTTCAGTGTGAACAAACTAATCACATGATTTATACTACGAATTCCAATAGAAGTATGCACTTTTTTTGTCTAATTATTATTATTATTGTTATTATTATATTTATTATTTTAATTGAAATATTAATAAGTAAGTAAAAGAGCAAATCAGAAAGGGGTAATCGTCTGCTGATGTCTAATATTGATGATCAGAGTTCAGGTGTTTCAGTGAGATCAGATCAAGCGTCAGTTTATTCACAATCATACTGTCAAAGTTTAATTTTGTGAAAATATTTGTGTCACTGTTTTCTGATTTTAATTTTAATTTTTAAAATTGTGTGTGTGTGTGTGTGTTGGTCCAAAGTGCAAAACGTAGAGGGGTTACAATAATGGCCCTTAAATTGTATGACTGTTACATTTTTACATCGTGTTGTGTGTTCCGTGTTTGTCAAGTGTTCATGAGATGAATTATATACATGTTTGTGTAATATTCAAATCCTGATGATAGAGGGTGTGTGTGTGTGTGTGTGTGTGTTCTTCAGGTGTGGAGCAGAACTGCTGGTTTAATCAGGGAGGTCCGTGTTATGCAGCACTCGGAGACAAACTCAGTCTGCTGATGATGGTGCCGGAAGTAAATATGATCTGAACATAAAAAAAGAGTATGAGCAGCAGAGAAAAAGATCCAGATTGTAGAGTAAAGAATGACAGGATAAAAGAGAATGAATGTGATCTTTTCAATAACAGACCTGAAGTGTCAGTCATTAATGGGATTCTGATAATAAACGGTGTGATCAGAGCAGATTCAGGGACTTACAGATTATATCTTGAAGACTCATACAGCACAACAACATCTACAGATCTTCAAGTGATTGTTGAAGGTACAGTAACTCTCTCATCAGACTCATTACAATCTCATGTTCTCCAAAGATCTCACTCTCATGCAAATCAATCAGATGAATCTCTGTGAAGGTTTTTATTCATGTAACACACAGTAAACACACTACATACTCCAGGAATATATGAGTAGTGTGGAAGGATGGCATTCTGCTGTGTTTGTCATGTGACTGTCATGTGTCCCTCCCTCCAGCTCCTATTGGCTCAGTGGAAGTGTCAGTCATCTGCTCCTCCAGTGGGGTGATGAGGGCGTTCTGCTCCTCTGATGGAGATCTGCTCCTCTTCAGCTGGACTCTGAATGGAGATCCACTGATGGATGGAAACATCATTGAACTGGATGAGGGAACTGATGGAAACATCAGCTGCAGCGTGAAGAACCACGTCAGTCACCGACAGAAGAACATTAGACCAGTCTGTCCTGCTGGTGAGCTTTTAATACATGAATGTCCACATATTTGATAAACAGAAGCAACAAGATGAGTGAATCTCACAAAACCTGTCAAGAACATGTCAAAGTCACATTTAATTAAGTCAAGATAAATTATATTTTGAATAAAAAAAATTAGGATGCTTTTACAACCATTTCCTTTTTTTGCATTGTAACATTATTTTCATAATTAAATGGAAAATATGTGCTTTTTCAGACAATACCAAAGCCTGTCATTTTATTCTTACGAAAAAAAGAATAAAACACCTCTTTTTAACACGTCTGATGCTTTAGAAAAGGCCAACGAAATTGGCATGTGGAATTTGCATGACTGACCACACCTGGGACATACAGGTATATATTGTAAGCTGTCCGGCATGCAACACACACTCAGGTTTGTGCTGAGGAGCCGAGGTATGTCTCAGCCATTTCAGTGGGGCAGTCCAGCGTTGTGGCAGGAGGGACACAATGTCTCGTTCCTTCAATCTTGTTTTTTAGGAAAAACATATACAGCTCCGCAGACCAGAGTGCTGAGGAAGCACTCTTCCTCCCAAAGGGGTACCCGACGGGTAACCCGCCAAATTTGATCTAATGGGTGGAATAATATTTACGTGTTGGGTGCGGTGTGGGTCGTGGTAGGCACGGGTGGACTGCAGGTCCAATAGCCAAGGGCATTCCAACTCAATTTGGTGCATTTGACAGCTGCTTCCAAATGGTCCCGTGCTTATTTGTGTTCACGCTCTGTCTGAGGACCATTAAAGGCTTACAGCACGATTTGCAGCTGAGCATTGTAGCCAATCGTGCTGCATCTAGTCAAGTCAAGTCATCTTCATTTATATAGCGCTTTTCACAATACATATTGTTTCAAAGCAGCTTCCCAGTGACAATAGGAAAATTCTTAGCGAACTAAAGTTGGTTTTTGATTGAATCCATTGTAAAAAATTTTAATTATTACTTTAGGGGCTGCTTAAATGACACCTTTCCTACTCAAAACCGAATACCTTTAATGCATTCTTGCTGTTCATTTACGTGTTTAGTCTATAGGTTTGTGTGTTTGAGTGTGTATGTGCGCAGAAGCTTGGTCTTTTTAAAAAAGTAATATTTGCCAATTATACAGAAAAGTTAGTTGTGTCCGCGGATCTATGCGAACTGGAACCGTTGCACGTTCCATCTGATTGAAAGCTAGTGATCATATTAAAGGGAGCACACTTTGCTCGCTGTATGTATTTAATATAGGCTACTCACAATTTGAATAAAAGTTTTAGAATATTTTAGAATATATCGTGGTTTTTATGTCAAATGGGTCGGGTCAGGTATGGGCTAAAATTAGTGTTCTGTTCATAACTGCGGGTGCGGGTTTATCAAACAGGACCCATGGTGATTTAGGTCTGCTTCAGTCGCTTTTTTGTCTGACCTGACCTATACAGCGGTTGAAACCTCTGCAGGGCAAGCAGTACTGCAAGCAACTCAAAGCAACTGATGTGCCATTGCAGTCAAGGTCCCGTCCAAGAGTCCAAAGCTGCGTGCCCATTGCAAACACCTTGACCCAGCCTGACTTAGAGGCATCTGTTGTAACAACTATGTGTCTGGACACTTGTCCTAAGGGAACCCCAGCCCATAGAAACGCAAGTTATGACCAAGTGATGAATGTATGGCGACAGATCTATGTGATAGGCACACAATATGTGCTGCTGTGCCATGCCCATCTTGGGACACGGGAATAAAGCCAGTGCTTTAGCATTCCCATGTGCATCAGTCTGAGGAGTGTTACTACTACGGAGGGTGCAATATGGCCAGGAGCCTCTGAAATTGTTTCAGTGGAACCGCTGTTTTCCCCTGAACTTCTTCAGGCAGTTCAACACTGACTGAGCACGTTTGCCCGTAAGTCATATTCACCAAGTCCAAATCCATACTGAGAAAAGAGATGCTCTGCACAGGAGAGAGCTTGCTCTTTTCCCTGTTGACCTGAAGCCCCAAATGGCTCAGGTGTGTGAGCACCAGGTTCCTGTGTGCAGACAACAGAACTCGAAAGTGATCTAGAATGAGCCAGTTGTTGAGATAATTAAGAATGTGGATGCCCACTTTCCTTAATGGGGCAAAAGCAGCTTTTTCGACTTTCGTAAAGATGTGAGGTGACAGGGACCGCCCTAAGCAGAGGACCTTGTACTGATATGCCTAACCGAAGGAATGGACTATGTTGAGGTACAATCGAGACATGGAAATACACCCTTCAGGTCTGTTGCTGCAAAACAATCCTGCTGGCAAGTCAGGATGCAGGTCTAGGATTTGTCTCATCCCACCACCTTTTTTCGGTACAATGAAGTGTGAGGGCTGTAGAAACCCTTCCTATCTCGGCTGGAGGGACAGGTTATATTGCATCCTTTGCCAGGAGGACTGCAATATCTACACACAGGACAGGGGCATCTATTTCTGCCTCTGAAGTAAATAGAATGCCACTGAACCTGGGTGGGCTCCTGGTGAACTGAATTGCATAGCATAGTTCATTGTCCTGATGAGTCAGCGTAATGGGTTGGGAAGTAGCAACCACGCATTCAGACTTCTGACCAATGGTATTAGCATAACAATGACGTACAATGTTGCCGTCTGTGGCAGCAAAGTTGAGTAATGGTCGCTACATTGGATGGCATAGCCTCCCATAACTGTGTCTGTGGGTGCATACAGACACCTACCTTGGGACGCTTCAAAGTCATCATAGGGTTCTTAGTTGTCACCTAATGAGTGGGCGGTGCCACCTTCCTGCGGTAAACTCCGTGCTGCGGTCGGATTGAGGGACGGGGATGGTGTGACTGCTCTTTTTGCTCTTTTGCTGAAGCGAACAACAACCACAGCAAACCAACTCAAGGTGAATGGAATGAATGACTGAAGATATCCACTCTTTGAGGAACAAATCTGACTGTGTGTTGCATGCCAGTCAGCTTATATATCTGTGTGTCCAGGGTGTGGCCAGTCATGCAAATTCCACACGCCAATTTCATTGGCCTTTTCTGAAGCATCAAAGGTGTTTGGGGCTCCCAAGAGTGACCCCTAGTGTCTTCACTCAACACCACATCAAAGTGAATGACAGATGCGCTCAAACAATTTCATGGGGTTTTTAATCTGGGTGATTATTAGGAACATGATTTGAGAGCTGAGATCTTAATACACATTTATAGTCTCTCTCTCTCTCTGTGTGTGTGTGTGTGTGTGTGTGTGTGTTTTGTTCTTCAGGTATGGAGTTTAACTGCTGGTTTAATCAGGCAGATCCCTGTTACTCAGCTTTAGGACACAAACTCAATCTGCTGATGGTGGACACTAGTAGATATAACCTGAAGATACAAAAGAGAATAAACTACAACACTGAAGAATACTGTAGAGTACAGAATCAAACGATAAAGGAGAATCAATGTGATCTTTTTAATAACAGACCTGAAGTGTCAGTCATTAATGGGACTCTGATAATAAACCGTGTGATCAGAGCAGATTCAGGGTTTTACAGATTAGAAGTCGTTGGCTCAGATGGCAGAAAAACAACTAAATATCTTCAAGTGATTGTTGAAGGTACAGTAACTCTCTCATCAGACTCATTACAATCTCATGTTCTCCAAAGATCTCACTCTCATGCAAATCAATCAGATGAATCTCTGTGAAGGTTTTATTCATGTAACACACAGTAAACACACTACATACTCCAGGAATATATGAGTAGTGTGGAAGGATGGCATTCTGCTGTGTTTGTCATGTGACTGTCATGTGTCCCTCCCTCCAGCTCCTATTGGCTCAGTGGAAGTGTCAATCATCTGCTCCTCCAGTGGGGTGATGAGGGCGTTCTGCTCCTCTGATGGAGATCCGCTCCTCTTCAGCTGGACTCTGAATGGAGATCCACTGATGGATGGAAACATCATTGATCTGGATGAGGGAACTGATGGAAACATCAGCTGCAGCGTGAAGAACCACGTCAGTCACCGACAGAAGACCGTTAGACTCGTGCAGGACATGCAGGGGGTCAAATGTAAAAAATAAATAAATAAATAAATAGGGCATATACAGTATATTACTTCCAATATAGCAATATACAGTACTGGCTTGGACACATTACTATTAATGTTTTTGAAAGAAGCCTCCATTTATTTGATCAAAAATACAGAAAAAAACAGTAATATTATGAAATAATATTACAATTTAAAGTAATGGTTTTCTATTTTAATATACACTTTAATATATATTTATTCCTGTGATGCAAAGCTGATTTCTTTAGCATCATTACTCCAGTCTTCAGTGTCACATGATCCTTCAGAAATCATTCTAATATGCTGATAATAACATGTAAAAAAATAACTTTTAACTGGGACTGGATCTGGACTGGATACATTTCACATTACAGGCTTGTAGGTGGCACTTGGGCTTCATTTAACCAACTATGGTTGTTTCCATTAAATGGTAAATCATTATGCAATAAGTAAATATGAGTAAATTGAAAAGTACTTATCATTAATGCGACTTCTGGTGCTGTGTGGTTTTGTGTAGTGTACTCATCATCTTATTTATTAGCCATTTCATGCTTGTTAAAAAATTAAAACAGACAGTGGCTATGTAGTTTTCATAGATTTGTGAATAAGACCGGGAAATTACCACTCCATTTCGTGTACTGTCCAATGAAATTTCAGCTGCTTGTTCCACATCACAATTGGTTGGTTTATTAAACATGACAAATGAGCATCAATGAATTATGTGATCAAATATTTAATTGAAACAACACATTAGCTTTGATTAATGATGAGAAAGGTTTTAAAAATCATGATTGTTTGGCTTGTTTTTTCCTGCCGTTGAGCCTCAGGCATTCACTGAAAGTCATATGGCTTGTGACCCTGAAGGTTCCTGACCGCTGTTGTAAGCAGACAGTTTGGACACATTTATGATTATGGGATTACTGATATTAACTTACTGTATTTTATTTTTACAATGAGCAGAATAATTGTGATTTATGATGAGAGATCATTATACACATTTATCTCTCTCTGTGTGTGTGTTTTGTTTTTCAGGTCTGGAGGTTAACTGCAGTTTTCATCAGTCAGATCCCTGTTACGCAGCTCTGGGACACAAACTCAATCTAGTAGATACTAGTAGATATGACCTGAAGATACAAAAGAGAACAAACAACTCATATGATCCAGTTTGTAGAGTAAAGAATGGCAGGATAAAAGAGAGGGAATGTGATCTTTTTAATAAGAGACCTGAAGTGTCAATCATTAATGGGATTCTGATAATAAACCGTGTGATCAGAGCAGATTCAGGGAATTACACTTTAAGACTCGAAGACTCAGACGGCACAGAAACATCTACAGGTCTTCAAGTGATTGTTGAAGGTACAGTAATGCCGAGTTCAGACTGCACGATTTTCAAAGTAGTCGGGTCACTGTTCTTTTCACGCTGCATGACTATCTTGGCCATCATTCAGTCGCTGCTGTGTTCAAACTGCACGATGGATCGGCGACAAAAGGTTTCACACTGCATGACTTTACAATAGGAAGAATCGCCGACAACTCTGTCTGGCATTCAAACAACGTTTCACAACCAAACACACGCGAGATGTGACAAGGAAACAACGCGATATCACGCATGCAAGACCAGAGTTCTCACGTGAGACTGCGTTTATTATTAAAAACGGTAGCCCGCAAGAAGCTTGCAATATGAATTGCCTGTGAGCTGATTTGCAGCGAAAACAAGAAAAAGAAAAGAAGAATATGGAGGAGGAAATGGTTGGGGAGACGCGAGGAACAAGGATTGCGTGTTCTGTTCTGCAACGAGAGTGGTCTATAACTCCTCCCCGAACTCCCCGCTGCTCTGTATCTTGCTCTCTCATTGGCTGTCGGTCATCGCCGATGTAGTTTTCAGTCAGAACACTTTTCACACTGCAGGATTTTGAATCGCCGACAGGTCCAGATATTTAGCATGCCGATTCTCTCAGATCGCGTCTTTGCTCATTCACACTGCGTGATTGTCACTCGCGTGAACCAGCACCGATTTGCCTGTGATTTCGGGCATTTGTCGGCGATTTCTCAAAACCTGTCGGCGAGCCAAACTCGGCTTAACTCTCTCATCAGACTCATTACAATCTCATGTTCTCCAAAGATCTCACTCTCATGCAAATCAATCAGATGAATCTCTGTGAAGGTTTTTATTCATGTAACACACAGTAAACACACTACATACTCCAGGAATATATGAGTAGTGTAGGATGGCATTCTGCTGTGTTTGTCATGTGACTGTCATGTGTCCCTCCCTCCAGCTCCTATTGGCTCAGTGGAAGTGTCAATCATCTGCTCCTCCAGTGGGGTGATGAGGGTGTTCTGCTCCTCTGATGGAGATCTGCTCCTCTTCAGCTGGACTCTGAATGGAGATCCACTGATGGATGGAAACATCATTGATCTGGATGAGGGAACTGATGGAAACATCAGCTGCAGCGTGAAGAACCACGTCAATCACCGACAGAAGACCGTTAGTGTAAAACACTGTCCTGGTGAGATGATTACTGTTCATCTACAGATATCAACAACCCAAGATACACTCACCTAAAGGATTATTAGGAACACCTGTTCAATTTCTCATTAATGCAATTATCTAATCAACCAATCACATGGCAGTTGCTTCAATGCATTTAGGGGTGTGGTCCTGGTCAAGACAATCTCCTGAACTCCAAACTGAATGTCAGAATGGGTAAGAAAGGTGATTTAAGCAATTTTGAGCGTGGCATGGTTGTTGGTGCCAGACGGGCCGGTCTGAGTATTTCACAATCTGCTCAGTTACTGGGATTTTCACGCACAACCATTTCTAGGGTTTACAAAGAATGGTGTGAAAAGGGAAAAACATCCAGTATGCGGCAGTCCTGTGGGCGAAAATGCCTTGTTGATGCTAGAGGTCAGAGGAGAATGGGCCGACTGATTCAAGCTGATAGAAGAGCAACTTTGACTGAAATAACCACTCGTTACAACCGAGGTATGCAGCAAAGCATTTGTGAAGCCACAACACGCACAACCTTGAGGCGGATGGGCTACAACAGCAGAAGACCCCACCGGGTACCACTCATCTCCACTACAAATAGGAAAAAGAGGCTACAATTTGCATGAGCTCACTAAAATTGAACAGTTAAAGACTGGAAAAATGTTGCCTGGTCTGATGAGTCTGGATTTCTGTTGAGACATTCAGATGGTAGAGTCAGAATTTGGCGTAAACAGAATGAGAACATGGATCCATCATGACTTGTTACCACTGTGCAGGCTGCTGGTGGTGGTGTAATGGTGTGGGGGATGTTTTCTTGGCACACTTTAGGCCCCTTAGTGCCAATTGGGCATCGTTTAAATACCACGGCCTACCTGAGCATTGTTTCTGACCATGTCCATCCCTTTATGACCACCATGTACCCATCCTCTGATGGCTACTTCCAGCAGGATAATGCACCATGTCACAAAGCTCGAATCATTTCAAATTGGTTTCTTGAACATGACAATGAGTTCACAGTACTAAAATGGCCCCCACAGTCACCAGATCTCAACCCAATAGAGCATCTTTGGGATGCGGTGGAACGGGAGCTTCGTGCCCAGGATGTGCATCCCACAAATCTCCATCAACTGCAAGATGCTATCCTATCAATATGGGCCAACATTTCTAAAGAATGCTTTCAGCACCTTGTTGAATCAATGCCACGTAGAATTAAGGCAGTTCTGAAGGCGAAAGGGGGTCAAACACAGTATTAGTATGGTGTTCCTAATAATCCTTTAGGTGAGTGTAGATTGACTGATTGATTTGATTGATTCTGTCTGTGTTGTTTTCAGTGTCTGTGGTGTTTGTTCTGGTCTGGTGTTTTCAGATGATGTTTCTGTTGGGTCTGTTAGGAGGTTTTCACATCTACATGAGACACACGTCAGGTCAGAGACATTTATCATCATCATTATGGATTTGACATGCAAATATTAAAGGATTAGTTCACTTTTAAATAAACTTTTCCTGATAATTTACTCACCCCCATGTCATCCAAGATGTCCATGTCTTTCTTTCTTCAGTTGAAAAGAAATTAAGGTTTTTGATGAAAACATTCCAGGATTTTTCTCCATATAATGGACTTCAATGGGCACCAAACGGTTCAAGGTCCAAATGACAGTTTCAGTGCATCTTCAAAGATACCAGACGATGAATAAGGGTCTTATCTAGAGAAACGATCAGTCATTTTTATAAGGACAAATGCTCACCTTGCTCTGTTCTGCAAAGCGCGTTCGTGACCTCGCGTAATACGCAATTATGTTGAAAAGGTCATGATTGACGTTAGGCGGAAGTACCAAGTCAGTGTTTACAAGCTGAACCTGCAAATACTATGTCAAATGCCGTTTACAAAAAAAGGTAAAACAACTAATGGTTCTTCCATCCTGTGTTGTCAGTGCCATCAGACTGTCATACCCTTCTCCATCAGAACAAAAACACCTCTAAAGGGGGTCGCACACCGGCCGCGCACATTATATACGCGTGAGCTCAATTTTGACTCGACTCCTGATAGAAGAGCTGCACAATGGGAGTGTTTTACGTCAACAGGGAAATGTTACATATGCTTTAATATTTCGCACTGAGGTTAGTGTACACGGAAAAATGCCACAACAGAGCAAAAGGAAAGAAATGGCTACGTTTATTATACATTTTTAGACTTCAAGCTGTTAAACTAAAAGTGTAAAACTAATGTATCTTGCAGCACAGGTGAAGTCAATATGTACATTAATGACAATTTGAGAGAAATATGATATACATTTAATGTAAAACAATATACATGGCGCTCTGTGGCGCGGCAGGATTTTGAACAACTTCCTGAGTCGTAGCTGGGCGCTGTGGACAGGCGCCGAATGTCACCACCGGTGTGCGTACACTCATAGAAAACAATGCGTTTGAATTTTAAAGACGTGGCGTGGCGCTGAGCTTCGGTCCGGTGTGCGACCCCCTTAAAACGCTGTTGCTCAGTAACGGTGGAAATCCATTTTGTCCGGTAATGCAGCGAGACAGAAACAGGGACTCACCAACTGATTCTAATGGCGGGATAGAAATGGTCCAGTTGAGGCAGCATTGAGATTCTTCCTCTGTTGGCAATGGTTGGCATTTGCCACATGTGCACCACCACGCTTCGTTAGATCTTCGTCTGCCCGATGCTTGAGAGGTGTGTGTCGCTGCAGCAGTCTCTTCCATCTGCCTAATTTCGTCCTCTGTGTATTCCGGTTCAAAAAGGTATTGCAGGGCGAAAAACTCATCTTCTCCTCAAAGTTCAAAATCGTCCAACATTGTTGTTTTACCCTTATTCATCGTCTGGTATCTTTGAAGCTGCACTGAAACTGTCATTTGGACCTTGAACCGTTTGGTGCCCATTGAAGTCCATTATATGGAGAAAAATCCTGGAATGTTTTCATCAAAAACCTTAATTTCTTTTCAACTGAAGAAAGAAAGTCATGGACATCTTGGATGACATGAGTAGAAACAAAAGTTTATTTAAAAGTGAACTAATCCTTTAAGAGTGTGAAGATGATGATGAGAATCTGATGCTTTTAGGAAAGAAACAGGAAGATCAACAAGTGAGAATGAGCAGATTTAGAGAAGGACATGAACACACAGCAGAAGATTGAGGAGAGCAGCAGCAGATCTCATCACATCTATGAGAAATCACTTCAGAACGGCCAAGACTTTCACATCCATCCAACATTTATTTTACACACCTGGAGTCACTCATTTACTTATTTCATTTCACAAGATCTTTGGCTTTAAGAGAGTTGAAAGAAACAGAAATGACACTGAATTTATGAGTGGTAAAGGATTCATGATTAAGTGCAAATAAACATAACAGTTTTAATTGCTTGGTTAATGCTTGTGTTTAATGATGAGAGTCACTTCAGCATCTGACAGTCCTGCTCCACATCTCTGTTTCTTCTGTTTGAGAGTCTCTCTGTGCTTTTGACAGTGGAAGTGTTCAAAGTGTTGTTTTTCATTATAAAAAAAAAATAAGAAATCAAGCTTATACATACATCTCGAACCAAAACCAAAACTCTTTAGGGGCATTTTTAGACCAATCAACATGAAATTATCATGACCAAATCAAATGTATTTTTTGAGAGCCTCGGACAAGAGATTATGGATGACATGAGGAAGAATTATTTAAGGTGGTTTTACTAAATGTATGCACCTTTTTGACCATAGAGTTGTTGCTGGTGATGATAGCAGCCTACATCTTTTCTAGCGCTCCAATAATGTTCTTGAAGTCTCTCCTATTATGGGACCTCCAAGGATGTCCTACTTCTTACATGTGTGTCTTTGAGTAGCTGCACTTCTTTTCTGCTCATAAATTTTATTTGGGAGATCAGTGCCGTTACTGCAGACCATCCATACTGTAATGAACATGCCAAGCAACCCAGAGCCGTGACGGGGGATACGTTACGTTTGGTATCACATTTGGGATTTCATGTCTTTTATTTTGTATAATCACAGTTATGTTTTCTGTTTGTCATGTGATTCCCTTGCACTCGTGATCTTGCCATGTGCCATGTGCATTACAATTTGTTTAACTGACTAATGCCAAGTACACATTGCATGATTTTCAAGGTCGCTAGATCACTGTTCTTTTCACACTGCACGACTATCTAGGGTAGCATTCAGTTGTTGCTGTGTGCGCATTGCACAGTGGATCCACGACAGGGTTAGACATTGCATTGCTTTACGATAGGAAGAATCACAGACAGCTGTTTGGTCCTCAAACTACACTTCACAACCAAACACACACTAGAAGTGATAAGAAAATAATGCAAGATCTCATGTGAGATCAGAATTGTTATTAAAAAATGTTAGCCCACAAGAAGCTTGTGATACAAATTGTCTGTGCAATGATTTGCAGCAAAAGGACAAAAAGAAAAAAGATTATGGAGGAGAAAGTGGTTGGGGAGACACTGGTCTCCAGGGAGAATTTCCCGAACTTCCCGCTGCCCTGTGTCATGCTCTCTCTTTGGCTGTAGGCTATTTTCAGTCAGAAAACATTTCACACAGCAGGATTTTGGATAGCAGACAAATCCAGATATTTAGCAATATCTCACAGGCGTCAGCGACACATCGTCGATTCTCTCAGTTCACGTCTTTGATAATGCACTCTGCGTGATTGTCACTCGCGTGAACGAAAAGTTACAAATGTGACAAAAAAAAATGTGACAGTAGAGATAATGGATACAATGATTTGTCCCTGAAACCATAGATCTATATGTTGCTATACGTAAGCTGTCCGCCATATTGGAACAGTCAAATCCAGTCCGTGACACTCGAGAGCAAGTTGACTGTGTCTGCAACCTAGCTATAAGCATGTGTGATATCTATATCTGCAATATGATTTTCACTTCATTTCTGCATATGTATATTGCATATTGGGTAATACTTAAAAACTCAAACCAGCACATTCTCACCTCTGAAAGCTCATCCCTGTTACAGGTCTAGTTGCAGCAAGGACAATTCAGAATCAGACATCAATAAAAGTGGGTTTATGTAGAAAAGGAACACAGAACAACTAAACCAAAGAACACTCAGGCAAACATAAGAACAGACACGGAGTGCAGGGAAGTGAGTCTCTGAACTTGAAGAAACATTCATTTGTGTTCTAGGTGGTGGGACACGTCTGTAGCAAACCTCAAATAACGTTATTTCCATAGCATTCAGAGCAAAAAGAAGATCGAAGCACTTGTCAGACGCACAAAACTAATTTTATCTTTAGCTAAGAGCCTATTACCATCATAATCCAGTCATAATTTAATTAATAAATCGGACCTAACTGTTATTTATAGTTTATATATTTAGATTATATGTGTTTGTGCACATGGTATCAGGAAGCAACGTATACCCACATGACGACAGGGAGGTGACGGCGGTGCGTAAATCGAGTTACCCCTCCCACTTTTGCTAGTTTTACTGAGATGTCTTGTCCCGTGCGAATTGGTCAATTAATATTACAGATGTCCTGAGGTAAAATTACTTTACTCCACCTCCCCATGTAAAACTAATCCCGTCCGAATGGGGCTATAGTCTGCACAATGCTGTGACATTTTAAAATTTACATCCATTTGGATTACACAGTCTAAACATAAATTTAATGTGATGCATATTTGTCAGTCAGTATTGAAACAAACCCATCAGAAACTTAAAGAGACTTTGTTCCTCATTTTTGTTTCAGTGGTTTAAATACCAGGAATACAGAAACTTATGTGTGTTAGTTATTTTTGTGTCCTTGTAAAGACGTTCAACCTCAAACTTCTCCAGTAAATGATGTGAACTTCCTCTTCTCTCAGTAGTCTTAATATATCATGAGCACAGATGAGTGTCAGCAGATCTTGATTGTGTGACTGAAGCAGCATCTTCTCTCTTCTGCTGGATTATTGGGCTCTTCTGGACTCTAGAGAAATGAAGCTTATCTTTGGACTGATGCTGCTGAAAACTGCTGCATGTGAGTCGACTTTCAGATCAAACTCAGCTAATGATGAAGCTCTGACAATAATATTACAATCTGCAGCATTATAGTAATAGAGTTCTCTGTTTTAAGTTTTGTTTATTGCTTTAATAGTGTTTTCTTAACAGTGTAGCCTACAGTTAGTGGAATATTAATTGTTTAGATGTTAGAGTTTAAGTCACAGTAAAAGAGTTCAGCATGTGAGCGTTAAAGACCCATGAAATCAAAATTTTATGCTTAAAATTCACTAAGATTCACAAAATTAACTCTTACAGCTCTGCATACATAATACTTTAAAGGAACACTCCACTTTTTTGAAAATAGGCTCATTTTCCAACTCCCCTAGAGTTAAACAGTTGAGTTTTACCGTTTTCGAATCCATTCAGCCGATCTCCGGTTCTGGTGGTACCACTTTTAGCATAGCTTAGCATAGTTCATTGAATCTGATTAGACCGTTAGCATCAAGTTTAAAATAGGAAAAATATCAAAACTCTTTGGTCATTTTTAAGCGCGATGCTAACGGTCTAATTTTTAAGATTCAATGAACTATGCTAAGCTATGCTAAAAGTGGTACCGCCAGAACCGGAGATCGGCTGAATGGATTCGAAAACGGTAAAACTCAACTGTTTAACTCTAGGGGAGTTGGAAAATGAGCCTATTTTCAAAAAAAGTGGAGTGTTCCTTTAAGGAGTTTGCAAACTAAATTAGCATTTTATTTTTAAAATTTTACCTGCAGTTCTATTCTGTAAATACTGTCACACAGTTCAGTGGTTTCCCGCTGCTTCCTCTCTCTCTCTCTCTCTCTCTCTCTCTCTCTCTCGGTCTGTCTATCCACTCTGTTCTTCTCTCTTTCCCCAATGTTTTCAGTTTTCTCACAGTTCATATCTCTATCATTGCACTCATCTATATATCTTAGTGTACTCCTCAAAGTTACAATATTACAATATACTGTTGATATTTGAAATCAACCCAAACAAACCCACCCCTCTCATTATTGCTCCGCCTCCAAAATTCATGAACACTTCACTGCCCACTCCTAACCGCCTCATTTCGAGCTGGTCTTGAACCCTACATGCCGCCGTGCTAACAAGGACACTAAACACTAAATTCCTTTAAAACCTCTTGGAAAACAGATCAAAATTATTCTCAATGATCCTGTAAAATTCTATGAATGTTTGTGTAATATTCCTGATGATAGAGTGTTGGATAGAGATAGTTATAGTGTGTGTGTGTGTGTGTGTGTGTGTGTGTGTGTTTTGTTCTTCAGGTGTGGAGTTTAACTGCTGGTTTAATCAGTCAGATCCCTGTTATGCAGCTCTGGGACACAAACTCAATCTGCTGATGGTGGACACTAGTAGATATAACCTGAAGATACTAAAGATAATAAGCAGCACACAACATGATCAAGTTTGTATCATAAAGAATGGCAGGATAAAAGAGAATGAATGTGATCTTTTCAATAAGAGACCTGAAGTGTCAGTCATTGATGGGATTCTGATAATAAACGGTGTGATCAGAGCAGATTCAGGGACTTACAGATTAGATCTCGATGGCTCAGATGGCACAGTAACATATAAATATCTTCAAGTGATTGTTGAAGGTACAGTAACTCTCTCATCAGACTCATTACAATCTCATGTTCTCCAAAGATCTCACTCTCATGCAAATCAATCAGATGAAATCTGTTTAATTGTGTTGTTTTCAGAGAGTTCAGCGTCTATGGTGCATGTTCTGGTCTGGTGTTTTCAGATGATGTTTCTGTTGGGTCTGTTAGGAGGTTTTCACATCTACATGAGACACACGTCAGGTCAGAGACATTTATCATCATCATTATGGATTTGACATGCAAATATTAAGAGTGTGAAGATGATGATGAGAATCTGATGCTTTTAGGAAAGAAACAGGAAGATCAACAAGTGAGAATGAGCAGATTTAGAGAAGGACATGAACACACAGCAGAAGATTGAGGAGAGCAGCAACAGATCTCATCACATCTATGAGAAATCACTTCAGAACGGCCAAGACTTTCACATCCATCCAACATTTATTTTACACACCTGGAGTCACTCATTTACTTATTTCACAAGATCTTTGTCATTATAGAATATCGCAAAGCACATTGTTCTTCAAGAATTGTAAATTAAATATGTTTAAATTAACTCTAAGAGTAACTCTGTATTTAGTTAAATGAAAACAAAATGTGAAATTAAACTGTTTTTGCAGTCAAGACACAGCGTACATGAATTAAATTTAAACAAGTATGCAATATAAAAGCAATAAATCTAAATAGATATCAAATGAAAAAAATAACTTTAGTAAATGAGTCCAGCTGTAACTCGTTTCCTAGTGCAGCTTTTGCTGGAAATCTTTGACAATTACTACTCAAACATTACATTATAGACTTACATTATTATTGTTTATTTTTAAGTTTAGTTTATTTGACAGATTTAAAACTGCACTACAGAACTTTAGCCTCTCTATCGACAGTTTTTTCGAGTCCAAAACTTTAATGACAAGCACTGGATTCACATCTTTAAATGTCCTGGAGCTTTTTAAGTTTGTGTGAATGTTTCTGCATTATGCATATTGATTCCATATACATGTATTCCCAAAAGTTTTGGGACGCCTGCCTTTACGTGCACATGAACTTTAATGACATCCCATTCTTAATCTGTTGGGTTTAATATGGAGTTGGCCCCTTTGCAGCTATAACAGCTTCAGCTCTTCTGGGAAGGCTTTCCACAAGGTTTAGGAGTGTGTTAATGGGAATTTTTGACCATTCTTCTAGAAGCGCATTTGTGAGGTCAGGCAGTGATGTTGGCGAGAAGGCCTGGCTCACAGTCTCCGCTCTAATTCATCCCAAAGGTGTCTATCGGGTTGAGGTCAGGACTCTGTGCAGGCCAGTCAAGTTCCTCCACACCAAACTCACTCATCCATGTCTTTATGGACATTGCTTTGTGCACTGGTGTGCAGTCATGTTGGAGCAGGAAGGGACCATCCCTAAACTGTTCCCACAAAGTTGGAAACATGAAATTGTCCAAAATGTCTTGGTATGCTGAAGCATTAAGAGTTCCTTTCACTGGAACTAAGGGTTCAAGCCCAACCCCTGAAAATCAACCCCACACCATAATCCCCCTCCACCAAACTTTACACTTGGCACAATGCAGTCAGAGACCCAGATCCGCCAAACCCAGACTCATCCATCGGATTTCCAGACAGAGAAGCGTGATTGGTCACTCCAGAGAACACGTCTCCACTGCTCTAGAGTCCAGTGACGGCGTGCTTTACACCACTGCATCCGATGCTTTGCATTGCACTTGGTGATGTAAGGCTTGGATCAGCTGCTCGGCCATGGAAACCCATTCCATGAAGCTCTCTACGCACTGTTCTTGAGCTAATCTGAAGGCCACATGAAGTTTGGAGGTCTGTAGCTATTGCAGAAAGTTGGCGACTTCTGCACACTGTGAGCCTCAGCATGCGCTGACCCCGCTCTGTGATTTTACGTGGCCTACCACTTCATGACTGAGTTGCTGTTGTTCCCAATTGCTTCCACTTTGTTATGATTCCACTAACAGTTGACCGTGGAATATTTAGTAGTGAGGAAATTTCACAAATGGACTTATTGCACAGGTGGAAACCTATCACAGTACCACGCTTGAATTCACTGAGCTCCTGAGAGCGACCCATTCTTTCATAAATGTTTGTAGAAGCAGTCTGCATGCCTAGTGCTTGATTTATACACCTGTGGCCATGGAAGTGATTGAACACCTGAATTCAATGATCTGGAGGGGTGTCCCAATACTTTGGCAAAATAGTGTATCTCAAAAAGGATGTATTAATTAATAACACATTTTTTGTGTTATTTTTTTATGACACGTTTTGTGTCATTTTGTGTACATAATTGACACAAATTGTGTCAATATAACACATTAGTGTGTAGAAAATGAGTAGGAATAACACATGGTTGAGTTAAAAGTGACACAAAATGTGTTGTCCTTAACTAGACACACAGGTGTGTTAAGATATAACACAGGTTGTGTTGTTTTTAACACATACTGTATATTAAAAAAAAAAATTCAGAGTTTAGAGTGTGACAAATATTAATATTATCCAAACAATCTCCAACAAAGCAACATGCACACCTGTTCCTAACTGCATTATCATCCTCTTGAACACTAAGCTTTGCACTATTAGTTCTGTCAAAATTTTGTTTTTGTCAGTTATGCAAAATCTGTATTCAACCCTTAAAACAGTGAGTGAACTGGGCAACTGAGGCTGTAAAATTCCTGAGAAATGGTGTGTTTATCTTCCTGTTATTTGTCCTGCACGCGCTTCACTCTTTCAATGAAGTTCTCTGACTTCCTCTAGTGATAAGAACTGACAATTTGAAACACTAACTTGAAGGGTTAGCTTCTTACGTCTTAGTGAGATGATATTTTAATGCTTAGTTTTAAGCTCTGTAGTTTGAAAACATGCAATACAACGATGATTGAGAGATGAACAAATAACCTTTCCTCAAAAGATTATGATCATATTTGATACTCATGATTCTTTGGGGGGAAAGAGGTATGGATAAACAAGTAAACACAAGTTGCTTCAGTCCAGTAAGTGTTAATCTTAAAATATTACTAACAATATCAAAGTTATTCTTACGTTTACTTGATAAAAATCAGTGCAGATTTGACAGCAGAAAGACACGTGAAGCTCGAGCTGAAGGACGTTTGGACAGTTATACTAAAAGACTTTTACAGTCTAAACTCTCAGACAGAGACAGAAGGACTGGAGGAGATTGAGTGTGACAGGTTTATCAGATCATCTTGATCATTTAGAGGCCTTAGAAATTTGCATATCAAAATATAAGATGGCTTTATAGATAAGTTCAGGAGTTTAACGCATGTCACGTATTTACTTATTTCACTTCACAAGATCTTTGTCCTCATAGAATATTGCTAAACACATTGTTCTTTAAGAACTGTAAATTAAATATGTGTTGAAATTGATAAGATTAACTCTGTATTGAGTTAAAATAAAATAATTTGAAATTAAATTTTTGCTGTCAAAAGACGCAAGCTCGTTGGATTTTAAGTTTATTTAATATAGATCTGTCAGTTTTCATTTTATTTCACAAAATGCATGAATCAAATTTAAACAATTTTGCAATATAAAAATAATAAATCTAAATAGATACCAAAATATCAAATTAACTTTAGTAAATGAGTCCAGCTGTAACTCTTGTTTCCTCCTGCAGATGTCACTAGTAACCAGGAAAGTGTCTTATCTTTGACACTTATTAGTCAAACATTACATTATAGACTTATATTATTACTGTGTTTATTTTTATAAAGTTTATTTGACAGATTTAAAACTGCACTACAGAACTTTAGCCTCTCTATTCTCATTCTGTGAATGAAACATAAAATCACATCTCATGTGTGGAGCAGTTTGAAGTCAGCTGTTCTTCATCTACTGTGTTCTTCTTCCTCCTCATTTCAGGACATCAATGTCACTGACATGCATAATTATACATATATGTGTACATACATATACTTACACACACCCATATATACATATACAGTGGTGCTCAGAATTATTGGTACCCTTGGTAAATATGATCAAAGATGACTGTAAAAATAAATCTGCATTGTTTATCCTTTTGATCTTTAATTCATAAAATGAGTAAAAATCTAACCTTTCACTGAAGAAAAGAATTGAAAGTGAGGGGAAAATAACATTATGAAATAAATGTTTTTCTCCAAAACACGTTGGCCACAATTATTGGCACCCCTAGAATTTTTATGAGTCAAATATCTCTGAAGTATATTCCCATTCATATTTACATTTTTTTAGCACACCAGGGTGATCATGAACATGAAATTGTCCAGCCGAGACTTACTGTTCCACAGGAATATAAACATGAGGAAATACAAAGGCCAAATTCCCGTAATCATTCATCATAATGAGTAAAACCAAAGAATATAGTTCTGATGTGCAGCAAAAGATTGTTGAGCTTCACAAAATAGAAAGTGTCTGTAAGAAAACATCTAACGCATTGAAAATCCCCATTTCCACTATCAGGGCAATAATTAAGACGTTCCAATGGACTATATGCACGGTTACTTCCTGGTTGTCGTTAAGCCAGCTCGAGCACTTCCGGTGAACTGTTAGCTGTTCATTCTGTAGTCGTTGTACATCGACACAAAACCATCTATGGTTGACTTTTTAATGTTGTATTCATATTTTAATGCAGTTATCACATTTACCTAATTTGCCAATAAACCAGTTTTATTGATTGCAATAAAGACGAAGCTATTGGGACTGTTTAAAAACGCTGTGTCTGTAATTAGACACGCACACACATTTTTTCCCCAGCACTTCAAATGTTATTTTTAATGTGATGACCACAAACATTACTTGTTCATTCTTCTGAGATTGTCTCCATTGTAAAACCGAACGTTTAAAAATGTAGTAAATTTAACATTTGATAGAAAACACTTATTTAAAAATAAAAGACAGTAATTAACACTTTAACCACCAGGTGGCGGCAAAGTAGCATTTATTTGCGCACATATCAACCATTTCCTCTAAACGTTTTTCACTTCGTTTTTGACTAAATATTAAACATTATAAAATAACTAGGTTTAAAATACATTTTGTCAATGTGAAGTAAATACTCACAAAATCTTATGAAAAACAATAACTTTTATTGTGAATTACACAGAAAGCGAGCACCGTGTCAGTCAGTGCAGTGCAAGATCAATGATTTCAGCACACTTGTGAAAACACACATTTTATTAATTTAGTCTAACTAAAGTGCACAATAAATATTTAATTTTTGAAGCTTTTTTCCACATAAAAGTGTGAAAACTAATGGTCGAATTGAATTTAGCCGAGGAGGAACATTGAGGTACGTCTTTTTTTTATGCTGTCTTACGTTTGAATAACTAAATTAATGCTATGCCACACTATTTAAGTGACTATATTCTGATTATAAACTAAGTATTACACTACTGATGCTCGACACACCAGCAAATGACATCTCACCGGAAGTTTTCGAGCTGGCTTATATTAATGCGGAAGTTCTAAAGAACGCTCCGTGCATATAGTCCATTAACTAAAGATGTTACAAATCTGCCTGGAAGAGGACGTGTGTCTAAATTGTCCTAATGTGAAGTGAGGAGGAGTTTGAGTGGACAAAGACTCTCCAAGGATCACAGCTGGAGAATTGAAGCGATAAAAAAAATATCAAACAGCACCTACATCCCCACAAGATGTTCGGGAGGGTTTCAAGAAAAATCCTCTGCTCTCATCCAGAAACTATCTCCAGTATATTCAGTTGTCAGACAAGACTGGAACTTCAAACGGGACCAGATTCTATGGTCAGATGAAACTAAAACAAGAGCTTTTTTTGGCAGCAAACCCACCAGATGGGTTTGGTGCGCACATGGATAACAAGTACCCCATGCCCACGGTTAAATATACTGCTGGATCTTTAATATTGTGGGCCTATTTTTGTGCTGGAGGTCCTGGACATCTTGTTCAGATACATGCCATCATGGATTCTACCAAATATCAACAGATAAAAAATCAAAACCTGACCGCTTCTACTAGAAATCCAATAATGGGCTGTGGTTGGATCTTCCATCAGGACAATGATCCAAAACAAACACAAAAATGCATCACTGAGCACAAAATGAAGCTTCTGTCATGGCCATCTCAGTCCTCTGACCTGAACCCTAAAGAAAATGAGTGGAGTGAACTGAAGAGAAGAAGCACCAACATGGAGCTGGAATCTGAAGGATCTGGAGAGATTCTGCATGAAGGAATGATCTCTGATCTCTCGTCAGGTGTTCTCCAAACTCATCAGGCATTATAGGAGATGAATCAGAACTGGTTTTTGGCAAAAGGAGGTTGCAAAAAGTATTGAATAAAAGGGTGCCAATAATTGTGGTCAACGTGTTTTGGAGAAAAACATGTATTTCATAATGTGACTTTCCCCCACTTTCAATTCTTTTCCTTCAATGAAAGGTTAGATTTTTGCTAATTTTATGAATTAAAGATCAAAAGGATAAACAATGCAGATTTATTTTTACAGCCATCTTTGATCATATTTAACAAGGGTGCCAATAATGATGACCACCACTGTACACATGACCATGCATACTCACACTCCAACCCACACACATCTATTTTCCTACAAATTTAATGTTAGAATATATAATGGTAACACATTACTATTAGCACATCTGTATTATTTAATTATCCTTATAGCAAAGGAAGGCAGGTAGATATAATCTGTAAATTATGAAAGAAAAATGCATTTTTTGAGTCAGAAGCTTAAATGACAAGCACTTTTTCAGCACCAGATTTGCATGCACTGGATAACGATTTCATATATATATTGTGGTATAATACATATATATATATTTTTTTTTCTTCTGGAGTTTAGAGTGTGGCGAATATGAATATTATCCAAACCATCTTGGACAACACATGCTCCAAAAGAAACATGCACACCTGTTCTAGTTGATAACAGATAGTGGAAAGTGGAAAGCTTGGTGTTGAAGATGATGATAATGCAATTAGGAATAGGTGTGCATGTTTCTTTTGGAGCTCGTGCTCTCAAAACAATGAGTGAACTGGGCAACTGAGGCTGAAAAATTCCTGAGAAATGGTGTGTTTATCTTCCTGTTCTTTGTCCTGCACGCGCTTCACTCTTTCAATGAAGTTCTCTGACTTCCTCTAGTGATAAGAACTGACAACTTGGAACACTAACTTGAAGGGTTAGCTTCTTACGTCTTAGTGAGATGATATTTTAATGCTTAGTTTTAAGCTCTGTAGTTTGAAAACATGCAATACAACGATGATTGAGAGATGAACAAATAACCCTGATGATCATATTTCTTCGGGGGGAAAGAGGTATGGATAGACAAGTAAACACAAGTTGCTTCAGTCCAGTAAGTGTTAATCTTAAAATATTACCAACAATATCAAAGTTATTCTTACGTTTACTTGATATAAATCAGTGCAGATTTGACAGCAGAAAGACACGTGAAGCTCGAGCTGAAGGACGTTTGGACAGTTATACTATATAAAAGACTTTTACAGGATAAACTCTCAGACAGAGACAGAAGGACTGGAGGAGATTGAGTGTGACAGGTTTATCAGATCATCTTGATCATTTAGAGACCTTAGAAATTTGCATATCAAAATATATGATGACTTTATAGATAAGTTCAGGAGAGGTTGTTGCTTCTTTCGGTATTTGACAGTTTCAGTGTTTTGTTTCAGAATTTCAGCTAGTTAGTAATAAATGCACATTTGCTTTTGATGCAATGACTTTATTAAAACAACACATACACACACACAGGATTTGATTTATTACAGGCCTGTCTTTCATATGATGATTAAGTCATTTTGAATAAAAGCATCTGCCAAAATCATGCAAATGTTTACATTTGGAGAAATTCAAATCCAACAAAGAAAGAAAGAAAACAATCATTATTTAGCTTTAGGCAGAACATTTTCCTCATAGTAACCAGCATTGGTTATGTTTCCAGCAGGTCTGTACTGACCAACGACAAAAACTGTGTTTCCATCAGTAGCCATCCCAACTCCCAGCTCTGTGGACGACTTCCACACAACCTGGGTGAAATGCCCTGCAGATTATATATATCACAGTTACACAGAGATTATAATAAAGGCCATTAAAATAATGTCAATTTCCTCATTGCTATATATTACAATGAATTCATTCAATCCCAAAACTACTATTACCTGTTTTGGGTTGATGTCCTGGTGTGTCAAAATTGTAGTCTTTGATCTCACTGTACCACGAGTCTACAGCCTCCTTCCCTGCAATATACAGTTCTCACTCATAAGTTCTCACTCATTTTGAACATGCTCATTTATTAAGATGCAGATTTTACCTGTGGGTGTCTTTTTTTGGGAGCTAAAGGCATAAAACACATTCTCCCCATCCCTAGTGTCACTGTGGCCCAATGATTTATTGCTCAGCATGTGTTCTGCCCACTTCTGAGCCGTGCCGCACAGATCCTCATTGTACGTCAGCGCCGGGGCCTGATGCTGCGCACGGTACTGGTTGTGAGTGTCCAGGAACTCCTGTTTAAAGCTTTCGTCTGTGGAATCAAACAAACACCAGCACTCAAGAGATGGACAGACAAATGGACTTGGATTGATCTTAAAATCTTATTTTTCAACCTGGAAGTAAGCTAGTTTCTTTGAATATGCAAATGTGAGACTTCCAATTCATAGAAGAATAACAAGTGCAGTAAATGATAAAACTATTTGCACTATTATCTTTAAAATAAAGGTTCTTTACTGGCGTTGATGGTTCCATGAAGAATATTTAACATCCATGGAAACTTTCCATCGCTTTATAGTGGAAAAGTTTCTTTAGATTATTTAAATGTTCTTCACTCTAAGAAAAAAATGGCTGCATGAGAAAAAAAAACCTTTTGGAACTTTTATATTTAAGCCAGTGTGTGTATGAATATGAGAATAAAAAATAATATAATAAAAAAATCCAAATGTTTGCAATATCAAGCAGCATAACGGACTGTTTTCGTTCAGGTAAAATGACTGGAAGTGAATGACACCAGAAGCTCCTCTTACTTCAGCTTAAAGTAGAATAATTAAATACAGAAATACATATGAAGATCGCTGACCCACCTGCCATAGCTGAAGAAGTATAAGCTGTAAAAAACAAACATAATTGTTGTTAATATTCATAATAATTATATATATATATATATATATATATATATATATATATATATAATCATGTATTGAGTACAAATAGCCTATGTAAACACAGCAGATGTTCCTCTCTGTGGCTCTTCATACCTTCTCTTGTCCTGGAGTTGTTGGGTTGTTTTGTTCACTCGCTCTGTCTTCAGCACAGATAGGATGTGTGTATATATACTGTGACTTTATCTCCTCCTCCTCCTCCTCCTCCTTCACTCTTCAACTCCATCTCTTTAGTTGAACCTGAGGGTGAAACTGACCCCCCTAGTTTAGAGGGACCGAAAGAAATGTCCAATAGTTTGATTCACAGGAACTCCCTTGACATGAGCTTTTGTGTTGTTGTACTGTGTGTGTGTGTGTGTGTGTGTGTGTGTGTGTGTGTGTGTGTGTGTGTGTGAGAGAGAGAGATAAAGAGTTGATTCCAGAGAAATGTGAAAGAATCAAACATGGAAAATGACACTATGAGTAATGTACAGCTGTGAGGAAACACATCGATAGCTTGAAATAACATGTTGCTAGCATGTTTTTGCATGTCGCTGAATTAACATGTTATAAGATGGCTTTATAGATAAGTTCAGGAGAGGTTGTTGCTTCTTTCGGTATTTGGCCGTTTCAGTGTTTTGTTTCAGAATTTCAGCTAGTTAGTAATAAATGCACATTTGCTTTTGATGCAATGACTTTATTAAAACAACACATACACACACACAGGATTTGATTTATTACAGGCCTGTCTTTCATATGATGATTAAGTCATTTTGAATAAAAGCATCTGCCAAAATCATGCAATTGTTTACATTTGGAGAAATTCAAATCCAACAAAGAAAGAAAGAAAACAATCATTATTTATCTTTAGGCAGAACATTTTCCTCATAGTAACCAGCATTGGTTATATTTCCAGCAGGTCTGTACTGACCAACGACAAAAACTGTGTTTCCATCAGTAGCCATCCCAACTCCCAGCTCTGTGGACGACTTCCACGAGTCTACAACCTCCTTCCCTGCAATATACAAAACAATATATGTTTTAAAGTTCTTACTCATTTTGAACATGCTCATTTATTAAGCTGCAGATTTTACCTGTGGGTGTCTTTTTTTGGGAGCTAAAGGCATATAACACATTCTCCCCATCGCTAGTGTTACTGTGGACCAATGATTTATTGCTCAGCATGTGTTCTGCCCACTTCTGAGCCGTGCCGCACAGATCCTCACTGTACGTCAGCGCCGGGGCCTGATGCTGCGCACGGTACTGGTTGTGAGTGTCCAGAAACTCCTGTCTAAAGCTTTCGTCTGTGGAATCAAACAAACACCAGCGCTCAAGAGATGGACGGACAGACTTGGATCGATCTTAAAATCTTCCAATTCATAGAAAAATATCAAGTGCAGTAAATTATAAAACTATTTGCTTTCTTCAAAGGCATAGATGGTTCCATGAAGAATATTTAACATCCATGGAAACTTTCCATCGCTTTATAGTGGAAAAGTTTCTTTAGATTATTTAAATGTTCTAAACTCTAAGAAAAAAATGGCACATTTATGCCATCACTGCATGAAAAAAAAAAAAAAAAAAAAAAAGGTAACACTTTACTTGAAAGGGTGTGCATAAGACTGACATGACACCTTCATAATCATGACACGACACGTCATGAATATGAAGGAGGTTTTATGAATGTTTATGACAACTGTCATTAAGTGTCATTCGCTCAATTATGTCATTTTTAATGCAAAGATGACATTGTTTGAGATGTCCGAGTTATGACAACTTGACATAAACCAACATATCATAACCTGTCAGTGTCTTTTGTCATGACAACTTGACATCATTAGCTTTATGGGTTAACATTGCATTAAACTGTCATGTGGTTGGTTTTGACATTGGCTGTCATGAGGCCATTATAATAGTGTCATAAATATATATCTTGAGCTCAAGTACAGTGGTACAAATTGAACTTGTCATTAAAATGTCATTAAGTGACAATACTCTGACAAATCATTTTATAACAGCGTCATGACTATTTTTCATTTCATGTTTTTTTTTAAAGTTTCCTCCAACAGAAGGTCAGATAATAGACAATTTCAAATTTCGTAAAAAAAAAAAAAAGATGACACTGTTATAAAATAATGGTAACACTTTATTTTAGGGTCTTTTAACTAGTTGCTTATTACTATTAGCATTCATATGGCTAAAATATTGGCTATTTATTAGTACTTATAAAGCACATATTAATGCCTTATTCTGCATGATCTTATTCTGCATTCTTAATCCTACCCAATACCTAAACCTAACAATTAACTATAATAAGCAGTAAATTAAGAGTTTATTGAGGGAAAAGTCATAGTTAATCGTTTATATATGTGTTCCCTATACTGAAGTGTTACCAAAATAATGTAATGTAATGTTAACCCATAAAGCTAAGTAGTTTTTTAAGTTTGATAATTAATCTGCTATGTCATGTTTATGACAGCCCTAGTGAAAAAAAGTATACTTTATTGTATTTTAAATATATTCCCTTTTTCTATAGTACACTGAGAATATACTAACAAAAAATGTACTATCATTAAATATATAAAAAGTATATTAGCATCATATTTTCACAATGCAACTTTTAAGACACTTTAAAATAATTGTACTTTAGTATATTTTCTAAAAAATATATTTTAGAAAAATATACTTGAAGTGTAAGTTCAGTTATTTACAGTGTGCTGAAAATGATCATTGTAACAATGCACTGAAAGTATATTTAAAAAATACATTATTTAATATCCTGAAGTTGTAGTGTATCTAATGTTAAATTTGAGTATATTTTTTAAGTTTATTTCTTCATCCTTGGAATTCATTATATTACTTGTGCTATTTATTTCAGTATGACTAATGCATTACAAGCCCATTTAGTAAATGCAGTGTAGTCTATACCAGGGCTCTCAAGTTTTGAACTGAGTTCAGAGTGAGATTTCGGCAGCGGCGGCGGCGGCGGCGGCGGCGGCAGCGACGGGGGTTTGGGTGGGGACGGGGGTCTGATATGAAAAATGACACAAATTCGTACAAATAAAAAAATATTTATTTAATTCAGCATTTTAGTGTGTATGTGAGTGAGTGAGTGAGTGTGAGAGAGAGAGAGAGAGAGATAATGGTAATATAATCATACACATTATATTGTTGTTTTTCCTCAACATTATAATGTGAAACAATATAAACATGGTAACCATATTCCGACTCTAGTGTAGCCTACGTTATATGTACATTACGTTCTGCATGATAACTGACGCGCTCTGCTTTACTAGTGTTTTTTCCCGCTCACTGCTTGAGCTTATAATGCTTTTGTTCTTTAGGCCTATATTTTTTGTTTACACATATTGTTTAATGTTTTAAACTGAATGAAAACCTTAAGATAAAACGTAAGCTTGTTGTGTATATTACCTATCATAAGTTTGTTCAGAAATGGTGACAACTTGAATAAAAAAAAATTAAAAAACGTCTCTCTCATTTTCTCAAAATAACGTAATTTAAAGCTGCTGTCCGCGATTTTTGGCCCTCTAGCGGTTAATAAACAGAACTGTACGCGTCTTGTGGAGGAACATTCTAGCCGGAGCTAGTTTTCTCCATGTATGTCTATGGCGAGTCACGCAGTTACTGTGATACTCTGCAGTGAGTCCTACCAGTCTGGTCTGAAATAGTTAGAATATAAACACTTATTATAAGTGTACCATAATGATTCAGGGTAAGACAAAAACACGGTTTGGAAAATGGATTCATGTTGTATATTCTCATTATATAATTTTTGTAAATTTTTAACACACACAAAAAGTTGCGGACTGCAGCTTTAAATACACGAATATTCGTTTTTTTACTAGCCCAAATATTCGAATACAATATTTTGGAAAAATGCCCATCCCTACTAGCTAGGCAAGTTCACGTAACGTAACTTACTCTGGTCAAACTCTTAACTAACCTACCAGCTGCCTGGACACAAATATTCCCCAGCAATTTGATGAGATGACTTACTGTACTCATAGGATATGGTCCCACGTCGATCGCGATCAGTCTGTAGCCAGATGTGAATCAATGTGACTGACAGATGTCCTCTTCTGTAGCTAACTACTTCAGCGAGCATCTGAATCAGTGAGCGAGCCCGTGAATCACAGAATGTGTCGTTGGAATCAGAACGTAAACGTTGTTGTGGCGGGAATATCTAAATCTTACCCGGATACAGCAATTCTATTTTCTGATTGGCTGTTCGGTAGCTATATTTTTTTATTAGATTAACTGGTGCGTGGCAGGGCCTTCTGAACTCTATGGGGAACTCGCTTGATTCCTCTAATAGCGGCGCAACTTGTTGTGCGTTATCCTGGAGATTTATCTGCGTGAGAAATACAAGGTGTGGCGTGTGAGCGTGTGAACGGGTTGAAATGCGTGTGTCTCACGCCCAATGCGTGAGACTTGAGAGCCCTGCTATACAATTTCCAAATATGTGTAAATGTTTATTAAGTTTACACTGGCAGAATCATTTTACAATCGTACACACAAATCTATATTAAACAACACACTAGCAGCACAAGTAATGCGAAAAAATATGTCGAGTGGTTAAACTTATCGGAATTCAAATGTCTTTTCAACTTGGTCTGTGACCAATCAGATTTTGTTGCTCGCTGCCTTCAGCCAATCAGAGCTGCTGACGTCACGGTCGTCATCTGAATCCCCTCGCTCAGTCACTCAGGTGAAGTATAATGTCGCAATGTATAATTTATTTAATAAAACACTGAAAGCGCAATACATCGCTCAATCTTGGGGATTCTGACCAGTTCAATCAAGTGACATCGCAGACTGACCGTGATGGCGACGATAACCGGCTAATCTAATGGCCTACGCGATCCTGAAAGAACCGGAGAAAAGTGCTGCTATTGGGAGGTGAGTTGTAGTCTACCAGTTAACAAACTTTATTTTATTTTCTTTAACAAACGGAGAGCGATATTTCGGCTTGATTATCTCCTTTTTGAGTTTTTGTGTGGTGGTTTATGGCACATGTTTGTATGCAGCACCAAAACATTCATATGATTGGTCAAATCGGCCCGTATTCAGTACGATATTAATTCATAAAGTGTTTTATGCTTGACTATGTACCGAAAACAACATCGACATGCCATTCTGATACAGTTCCCTGGTGCTAATCCTCATTTACTGTTCAAAAATAGTATTGGTTCAATGTTGGATTTAGACAGACTATTGTAAACGCGAATAAAGAGTTGAACATGCTGTCTTATATCTTTGGTATATTCTGTCAACAGATGCTGTTCTTCACGAGTCTCTGCGGTCATCATTGTGCCATCAGACACAATGAGAAGCTCATCAGAAAATGGAATATAATGTGTAATTTGTATTTGTGTATAGAGGGCCATGGTCCAATTTTTTTTTTTTTCTTTAATGAAAAACATGGTAAGTTTTGCTGAATCTAAGTTTAAATAAAAACTATTGGATTTGCCAATGAAATATGTCTCTTCATTAGTGATGTTCTTACATTTTATTTATTTTAATCGCCTTGAAAACAAATGCATTCAACTTTGGGAAAATGTGTTAAACTGTATTTAGTAGCACAACTGTATTGTGTGAGATTATGTAATTCAAAGTGCAGTAGTCAACATTTGAAGTGGATCAAAAAAGTTAGGACAACTTTGATTAAAGGTTTTGATCCGCTTCAAATGTTGACTATATTATACAAAATATAAGTAATAACAAAGTGTATTGTTATTGACTGCAAAGTGTGTAATGTTTAATATTTGGAATAAGCCAAAGGTACTGAGCATACAGTATATACTATTACCTGTAAAATAATATATTCGGTGTATATTGCTTGTGTTTTCTGAAGACACTCGTAATTATTTTGTAATGTACTTAAATCACAAATAAAGTGTACTTATAACACAAAGTGTACTCATAACAGAAATAAAGTATACTTATAACACAAATAAAAGTATACTTATAACAGAAATAAAGTATACTTATAATACAACGTATATTATAACAAAAAAAATACTTTTAACACAAATAAAGTACACTTTAATATCACTAATCAAGCATGTAATTAGTCCCTACACAGACATATACTTAAAGTGTACTAAGTATACTTGAAGTTGTTCCAATTTAGCACACATAAGTATACTAAATATACTTAAAGTTATATTTTAATACTACTTAATTTCAATTTAAATATACTTAGTACAGAATTAGTTGTTTCAAAATAGCACACTTTAAATGAACTAATCATTAACACACTTGAAATATACCAATAATTAGTCTTGCTGCCGGTATACTTAGTATACTTTTTTTTCACTAGGGAGGTTATGATGTTTTGCTAATGTCAAGTTGTCATGACAAAGACACTGACAGGTTATGATGTGTTGGTTTATGTCAAGTTGTTGTAACAAAGACATCTCAAACAATGTCATCTTTGCATTAAAAATGACATAATTGAGCGAATGACACTTAATGACAGTTTGTACAGTCATAAACATTCATAAAACCTCCTTCATATTCATGACACGTGTCATGTCAAGATTATGAAGGTGTCATGTCAGTCTTATGCACACCCCTTCAAGTAAAGTGTTACCAAAAAAAAACTTTTGGAACCTTTATATTTAAGCCAGTGTGCATATGATTATGAGAATAAATAATAATAATAATATAATAACAAATGCCAAATGTTTGCAATATCAAGCAGCATAACGGACTGTTTTCGTTCAGGTAAAATGACTGGAAGTGAATGACACCAGAAGCTGCTCGCTGACCCACCTGCCATAGCTGAAGAAGTATAAGCTGTAAAAAACAAACATAATTGTTGTTAATATTCATAATAACTATTTAACTAATAACTAATTAATCTATTCTCAAAGTTGGGTTGGGAGCTGGGTCTATTCTACGCAAGCTATGATGACTTTCACCTTGATAGTTTATCGCGGATGTATACCTAGCCGAATAGAGAGTATGCATCGACGTCACTTTCCCGCCGAAAGCGCGCTCCCTCAGCTGGACTGAGTGGTAAAAGAACCTGCTGCGTGACTGGATTTAATAGAGGAAACTGAGAAAACACGAGAAAAACTAACGAATTACACTAAAGGTTGGAATTGAATGTGTTCCTTACAACTTGTCAAATAAACCTAATCCATGGATATTGACATGCAGCCTGGAGTCGTGTTTCCTGACATTTATGTGCCTGATTTCGACGGCGGGGAAATTCATAAAGCAAATCTGCCTGTGAATATTTTATATAACTACAATATAGGTAGGTTTAAATCCGCGTAATCACTTATATCAATGTTATATCGTCATATTGTCCAGCCCTAAAACATATATAGTTTTATAGAGTTTTTGTCAGTGTTGTTTATTTAAAAACACACAATTATGCAGAATATAAGATGGAAAATAATTAATTGATGAGTCAAACTAATATATAGCAATACAATATATACGGTATGATTTTACCTCAAAATCCAACAGTTTGACACAAAATGATAACTAAAACATGTTTCTCTGCCTGGAGTCCAGCTGTTTCTGTGAAATGCAGTGATCCATTTGCTTTTTTCCCTGTTGCTTTCTGCAGTTTTTAAATATATACCTCAGGGTTTGTGTCAAAGCTATTTGTACAGTCAGTCAGTTTCTTTTGGATGTGTTTTGTGTGTTTTTCGCGACATTCACGGCGAAAACCAATGCTGCTGCTCAAGGGGATCGCACACCGGACGCGAAGCTCAGCACCGCGACACGTCTTTCAAATTCGAACGCATTGTTTTATATTTTTTTTGTGAGTCGTAGATGGGCGCGGCGGACAGGCGCCGAATGTCGCCGCCGGTGTGCGTACACTTATAGTTCTAAAACAATGCGTTCGGATTTTAAAGACGTGGCGAGGCGCTGAGCTTCTTGTCCGGTATGCGAGCCCCTTCAGTCTTTTGCCACTCAGTGGCCGTGACCGCAGTCGTAACGGTCGACGGTGACGTCACGTGCATACCCTCTATTGACCCTTCGCAAAGACCCCGCCCTTAAGGCAGGAACACACCAAGCCGACGGTCGGCCGACTAAGTTTTCTCAGTGTGTTCCGCACCGTCGGCTGAAGTTGGTCCTCGTCGGCTTTTTTTCGGCCGATTCGACATGTTGAATCGGCGTTGGAGCTCGTCGGTCCGTCGGGCCATCTGATCATTCTGATTGGCTGTTCAGCTACTGCCGTCTGCTGTTCGGAAAGGCATTTCATCTCACGCAGGTGCAGAACTGACGTGATACTTAGCCGTCGCGTCGGTTTGGTGTGTGAGCGCAACTTTGGACACAGACGCTGCCGACGTGAGCCAACCCCGCAGTTTGCTTTCGTCGCCACTAGTTCGTCGGCGTCGGCTTGGTGTGTTCTGGCCTTTAGTGTTGCTTTGTCCGACAAGCTGTGGCGCGTGACAGTGATAAATGCATCCCGGAGCAAAGATGACACTGACAACACGTCGACAGACAAGACAGAGCAGGTTACTTATGATATTAAACAAAGTCCCAGCTTTCAAACTGTGTAGTTTTTTAAGAAATTCAAACAATAAAACCGTTTTGTGGCTCTTTAATGTGTCGTGACCATGGTCGTGACAGATTGCTGTAGCGCCTCAGCTCAAGAGGCTCGTTAACCGATCATCTCTTCCTACTAGTCCATTTATAGCATCAAATAAACATGAATGAACATGAGAATCAATGTTGTTTCAAACGCGGAAAGATGTCAATATACACAATTTTTCAAGTTTAACTCCACCGAGGTTAATCTTCTAACTCCTATCTGCTTTGTCGGACAAAATGGCGGATTACTTTTAGTCATTATTTGGGTAGCACACATATTCTGAATGTTTTCGGCAGAATTCAAATGAGCCATTTTAATCTAGATTAATCTAGATTAATTCCAAGATTACAGTGAGATTAATCTAGATTTAAAAAATTAATCTATGCCCATCACTAATATATATATATATATATATATATATATATATATATATAATCATTTACTGAGTACAAATAGCCTATGTAAACACAGCAGATGTTCCTCTCTATGGCTCTTCATACCTTCTTTTGTCCTGGAGTTGTTGGGTTGTTTTGTTCACTCGCTCTGCCTTCAGCACAGATTGATGTGTGTATTATACTGTGACTTTATCTCCTCCTCCTCCAGCTCTTCAGCTCCATCTCTTTAGTTGAACCTGAAACTGACCCCCCTAGTTTAGAGGGACCGAAAGAAATATCTAATAGTTTGGCAGGAACTCGCTTCACATGAGCTTTTGTGTTGTTGTACTGTGTGTGTGTGTGTGTGTGTGTGAGAGAGAGAGAGATAAAGAGTTGATTCCAGAGAAATGTGAAAGAATTAAACAGTGTTGGGGAAGCTACTCTGAAACTGTAGTTTGACGAACTACAAGCTACTCATAAATTAAAGTAGTTAAACTACAGTCAAGCTACCCTTCTGAAAAAGTAGTTAGCTACATTACAAGCTACTAATAAAAAGTAGCTAGCTACATTGAAACTACTTTGATTTTTTTTTTAACTGTTAGTGAAGAATGTTTAAGTAAATGTTTGGGGTTTAAAACAACGCAATGCACTACAATTATTATTTCAAAGTGTACCGTTTTATTATGTTGTGTATATCAAAAGGTACAATACTCAAATGTAGCCTATATGACTGTCAAAGTACCAAACTGCTACAAATGTCACACCAATGCAGGCCCGGCTCTATGCACCTAAGCACCCTCAAACACAAGCAAAAGCAAGAGCACCCTCAGTTGATACTGTAAGAATATCATATTGGCAAAACAGATTTGGCACATGCTCCAGTGCCTGAACATAGCCAATGACAGCAACATAGCCAATGACAGACAGAACTGTTGATCTCTTGAACGCAGTGGCCAATCAGGGGTGTTTAAGTTAGTTAGAATCGCCGGAAGACACGCCAGAGTTTTTATTCAGCACTGAGTTTGCACGCTCATTGTGCAGTGTAGACAGATATAACTGAGTTATGACTTTTTAGTGATTATAAAGGAAGCACTCTTTGTACGCTTTATATTCAGAATTTTAATACAAGTTTTGTTTTTCATGCTATAAGAGGACCGACGACCAATTGCACTCTGCAGTTTCAGAAGTGATATAAATACAGTACATACAAATGCAGGATTCACGCTCAAAATCACTACCATAACCATAACATGGGACAAAAATATGAAATAATAATAATAACAAATAACAATAAGCAATGCAGATAAGAAAAATATTTGAATTTTTGTATCAATATTTTTTAAATTCTATTCTAATTATTTGTAAAATTAATGACTTAAATCTCACTGTACATTCTTGTTAGGGTGGAGCCGTTGTTTACACATTACATCTGCACTTTACTATAGCATCCTGACTAATTTCAGGAGCACCCTCAGTGATTTGATTCTGGTACCGGACCTGCACCCATGCAAGAACAAAATATATGCAACTTAAATTGGACAGAAATATGCATGTTAAACTCACAGCATATGCAGTGATGAAGCTTTGAGACGCGAATCATGTGCTTCTTGCGTGAACATCATTCTGAAACCCGCGCAACCGATTTTATTAGATCAGCCTTTGTCGTGTGATAAGCGCACTAAGCTCGCAAATTTGTTTTCTGTTCAATTGACGGATGCTTTACCAATGCAATGACGCAAAACACAGCGTTAGTGATCTTAGATTCATTATGACGGGACAGATTAGACTATGGCGGGTCACCACTGTAATGAAATAGTTCGCATACATTTGATATAGACTGCATTAAAGCAGGCAGGGCTTGACATTAACTTTTTTGCTCACCAGCCACTGTGGCTAGTGGTTTTCCAAAGTTACTAGCCACTCAGCACTTTCATTGGCCACAATTTTGCTGTTGGGAAAATTACACTTTATATGATTAAAGTTGACTTTGGCATGCTTAAATTACTTGATTTTGAGTCATTTTACTTGATTTACAAGATTTAAAACCCTTTTAAACTTTCAAATAAAGATTGACCACCAAAATCAAGACTACATTGTATATCAGCTGGTATGTACAGTTATTTTTGTTTGGCTATATGAAAAGAACAAAGCAAATTACAAATAGTAATTTAAAAAAAAAAAATCTTTTTTTTCCAGATACGTTTATTTAACATGTATGCATTTATTTAACATCTTTTGTTGTGTGATTAACATTAATGACAGACAGGTAGCCTATTTATTTGGGGGCTGCTGAATGCATGGACGTAATATACTGACACATATTCAGTTTTTTACCCACCTGTTTACGTCCACTTAAGTCATAACCGACTATATCCGCGCGAGATACTCCACACCATGGGCATTTTGACATCTGTGTGTGCGGATATTTGACTATTCAGGCGCAAGGAAAACTGATTGCGCGCGCGACAGAGAGAGTGCGCACGCGAGAGAGTGCTTCTGTTGTGTGTCAGACAGCGTTTTAATCATTTGTTTATAAATTAGCCATAACCTTTACTAATCGATGTGTGCAGTGTGAACCCATCCTGTCCTCACATAATCATCAGGCGATCTCTTCTCGATGAACTGTAAAGCCGCAAGATGCGTGATATAACAATAGATGGCGGTAATGCATGATTTTAGTTCGTGATCTGAAGACGTGCTGCTTCAATGCATCGCAGGCTCGTCAGAATGCAAAACTGAATGTAGCTTGTAGCTTTTGGTCGCGCTACACCGCTACTTGCTTGAAAATGTAGTTAACTACTGGAAAAGCTACACTGTTTTAAAAGTAGCTGAACTACATACAAGCTACTGAAAAATGTAGTTAAACTAGTAGCGCCGCTACATGTAGTTAACTACTCCCCAACACTGGAATTAAACATGGAAAATGACACCCTGAGTGATGTACAGCTGTGAGGAGGTTTACTGTTTCTTGTCAGTTAGGTTGAGAGACATTTAAGAACTAGATTGAAATGTTTGACGAACTTTGATGTTGGCTTGACAATGCCGTATGAATGTTTGAAAGTTTTTATGATAAATTTATCGAAGTGGAAAGAGAAAGAAATACTATAAATTGCTAGCATGTTTTAACACATTGATTGCTTGAATTATCATGATGCTAGCCTGTTTTAGCATTCATTAAGTTGATTTGAGTTTGCCTCCCAATATTTCTCATTTTCAATATCTGTTGATTGTCATTAGCACTGTAAATTCTTTTACTGTAAAAAATAATAAATCAGCATACACTAAAGGCAATAAATTATAAATTATGTAGCTTTTATGTAGCTTACATAATAATGATGGCACACAAGTGATCAGATACATGAAATAATAAAATGCAAAAAAAAATCTTATGTTAATATTAATATTTATGGGTCAATGACGTGACGCTCATTTTTTTGTGTCCTTATAGTTTTAGTTAAATTTAAAAGGGTAAAAATTGAAAATAAATTAACCAATTACTTACATACATTCTCTTTTTTGAGGACCAAGTCTAAAATTTCTGGTTTTAATCAATTTTAAGAGAATATTTGGGGATTGATTGCAAAAATGTCAATGTGGTGTAACCGTAAAAACTTAGTATCAAATAATTGATCTTATTTAAAAAAGGTGAAATTCTCAATAAAACACCATATAAGGTAGTTTGGCATAATCTTACATTAGAACAATTTAATAGTAAATAAAAATAAGTTTAACACCATTGTTCTGAATATTATAAATAATTTGGGGAATCATTGGAGTCAAGTCAAATTCCTGAAGTGTCAAGGTGGTGTAACCACCATTCAAGGAGCCATTTTGTTAATATTGTGCAAGAAAACCATGTGACAGGAAATTATATCACAAAGAGGGACCCCTGGTGACACTAAATGCTGCATGCAAAGGTTAGTAACTGTCTTTAAAATATAAGATATTTTGACATTTTTAGGGTATGGTTAGGTATTCTTAGGTATACATGTCAAATGGTATGACCCCAAGAATACATTGATAATTCATCATTATTATAAAAATGTGTATTGACTTTAAAAATTACATTTGAAATATTTCCACCAAGGCCATGTGCTTACATAGGTGTCCATGATAATACCTGTCAAATTTGATTTTAAATTGAAATGTCAAATGGTGTAACCGGTTACACCATTTGACTTCTATTACAAGCCTTTCTGTTAGGGGCAAATTTAGTCAAAATCACTAGTTTATATTGCTGATTAAAGATGTAATATAAACTAAACTACTATTTGGAACTATTTTCAAATGTTCAATGTTTTATTTTTTTGAGAAAGTGGTGCTTTATCCACAACTTTATTATTAAAGCTCTGTAATTCAGTAAAATAATATATAATTATGTTGCACAACATTAATGTTTAGAACATTAATGTTTAACATTGAAATGTTTAGCTTCAATATTTCTATTCCATTCACTTAAAAATGTAAGCAATATAAAATCATGGAGTGATTGCTAATGAAAGACAAGTGCGTCAAACGTATCGTCAACAGCTTTTATTATGCCGCAGTCGCTGCTTCTGCTTCAGGTCAAGCGTATGTGAGGTAAAGCAGCTCTGTTTTAAAATATTAGACACATTTGTGTGTTCAAATTTGTTATAATGCTACTCTGTGCGTTCGCTTGGCAGCTGCTATGAGACACTTGTTGCACACTGCAGTCAACTAGATCCATATTAGGCATGGTAAAACATGGTACTCTCAGTAAATCAAGAAAACAAGATTTAAACAATAAGACTAAACGTGTTTAGCTATATAATATGATTAGATTTCTGTCGACAAATGTATCCAAACAGTTGCTCATCTGTCTAATAAAACACATAATATATTAAAGCGTCTTTGGTGTTTCTGTGGTTTCGACAAAATAAAACCGGAAACCGAGATTAACGCGGGTATCATGTCATTGATAGGCGACTCATGGACACGGCTCGTGTCCTGGTTATTATTTCTCTAGGTTTAAACATTCTTGGAAACATCTGGCATAATATAAGTACACAAGTCAACAAAATATATAAAATTGTCCAAGTGGTTTTTTGATATTTGAATCCAAAAGTCTTACATATTGTGCATTTAACCACAGACTGCAATTTACATCTATAAAATACAATTCATTAAATTTCTAAGATTTTATAATTAAAACGACATAACAGAGCCCCTCTTGCCCCAATAGATAAATTGATATAGTTTCAAGCAAGGAAACAGTGGCTCATCACAGAGCACCAGTGAATTCTGATCCTGCTATCAGATATTTTTTTCTTAAGAAATCATCACTTTGATGATTTCTTGTTATCAGATATTGTTCCTTAAAGGGTTAGTTCACCCAAAAATGAAATTTCTGTCATTTATTACTCAATCTCATGTTGTTCCACACATGTAAGACCTTTGTTCATCTTCAGAACACAAATTAAGATATTTTAGTTGAAATCTGAGAGGTTTTTTTTAATCGCCCATAGAAAGCAACGAAATGCCCACATTCAAGGTCCAGAAAGGTTGTAGAGCCATTGTTAAAACAGTCAACGTGACTGCAGTGTTTCAACCTTAATGTTATGAAGAGATGAGAATACTTTTGTGCGCTAAAACAAAATGAAAATTATGACTATAAACAATCTCTTCTCTTCCTGTCATTATCCTCACGCAGGTGACACAGTAACACAGTGAAGCCTTCCTTCTTTATGTCTGAATGCCAGCTCAGTATTGGCCAAAGCTGATCACGTGATCAGCACAGCGCATGCGTGAGAGACTGACGCAGGGCCCGGCCAATAATGAGCCGGTGTTCTGACGTAAAACCTGGAGTTTCTGCACTGTGTTTACCATGTCAACAGCATAGGAGAATGACAGGGAAGAGACAAAATAGTTTAATAAAGATACTATTTTTGTTTTGTTTTTGCACACAAAATGTATTCTCGTCTCTTCATAACATTAAGGTTGATCCTTTGCAGTCACGTCGACTGCTTTAACAATGTCTTTAGTACCTTTCTGGACCTTGAAAGGGGTAATTTCATTGCTTTCTATGGGAGATAGAATTATCTTAATTTGTGTTCTGAAGATGAACGAAGGTCTTGTGGGTGTGAAATGACAAGAGGGTGAGTAATTAATGACAGAAATTTCATTTTTGGGTGAACTAACCTTTTAACTGTAAAATATATGAGACATGATTTCACTGTTGTCAGATGTTGTTTTTCATCACTGAAACCACTTAACTTAACTTGCTGACTGTCATGCTTGATTTTCAGTGTCAATTTGTTCAACAAACAATGGCCTTTGGCTGTAGAAGTAACATGGTCAGGTGGTGTAACTGGTTTGTGTCAAATGGTGTAACCAGTATTTTTCATAAAAAATATAATTATTTACAGAAAAATTTATGTGGAATAAAATGTAATCATCTAGTTTAGTGTAATAACATGATTTTAAACAATTTTAACATAATTTGTCAAAGATTATTTAGAAAACAGATGTGTTTTCAGCATGTGTCCCACCAAATATTGCAAAAACACATTAAAATTTACATTTAGAGATAACTCTAATAAAATTATTTTTCATTTGATATTTTAAATTGAAGTATATATTTCTATAAGTGAGCTTACATGCCATCTAGGTGGATAAAATATTTAATATTTCTCATTCTTTGGCGGTTACACCACTTGACATTTTTAGGTACATTCATTCTTAACTTTAGTAAAAAATTGTGCAAATGTCATTTTTATCAACATAAAATCAACTTAGACACAATATATACATTTTAACGTACCTGATGCATGCTTTTAAAACAGGTTTTTAAAAGATTTTTTAATTTCTCATCTTGCCGCACCATATTTGTCACTGACCCTTATATTAATGTTTGAAAGTTTCTTAAGCTAAATTTAGTGAAGTCGAAAGAGAAATAAATACTATAAATTGCTATCATGTTTTAACATAGCATGAATTAACATATTGCTATCATGTTCTAGCACATTGCTACCATGAATTCACACGTTGTTAGCATGTTTTAGCACATTGCTAGCATTTTTTAGCATGTTCCTAGCATGTTTTTACATGTTGCTGACATTAACATGTTGTAAGCATGTTTTAGCATGTTGCTGGCATGAATTAACATGTGGTAAGTAGGGATGGGCGATATTATCGTTTGCGATAAATACCGTTGAAAATTCTCCTCACGATAAAAATTGGTCTCCTCGCGATAATTACGATAAGTCTAGTTGTTGACGTATTTCATGCGCGACCGATTCACTGTTCACATGTGGAGTTAAAACAAGCATGACGAAAGACGTGAGGCTGAGGAGCAGCTTGATCTTAAGCGAAGAGTTCCCTTCACAATTTGGAACTGGTTTGGTTATAGAAAATCAGATGTGGAGCAAACTACGGTAATCACTATAAACAAATGTTCAATGAATGAGCCGTATGTCATTCATGCCATCATCACCCGGGTTTTGATAGCGCGCGAGTGCAGGTGAGACCTGAACATCTCACGTTGCTACTGTTTAAACTAAACTCATTTAAACCTTGCCAGTTGCCACTTTAAACATTCAACTGTAAGACGCAAAAGAGAACTTGCGCGCGCTGTGAGGAGATTTGTGTGTACTCATCCGAAGCGCGTACACGGAGAGCTGCGTCAGATATATTTTGTAAACTATCTGAAGACATAGTTGGGATTGTTACTTTTTGACATATATATATATATATATATATATATATATATATATATATGTATGAGGTCGCATTAACTGTTTTTGTTTTTTAGCAATGACGGAAAAAATATGAAGGCCGTCCGTCAGATTACTGAGGCTGATGTAGCTTGTAATTCCCACCCCTGCCCAGTAGGTGGTGAGCGCGCTCCAGTGTGGCAGCAGAGCGCGAGTTCAGTCTCCAGAATAAAATGATGCGTTTGATTACAAGCACTCAGTTTAGGTATATTTTATAATAATAAAGTTATGATACTTATACTTAAATAATTCAGTTTCTAATCCAGTTCGTTTTGTTTTAAATGGTTTGTTTTCTTATTTTTCTTGCTGACTAATGACCATCAAGTTTATGGTATATATATATATATATATATATATAAAATTATCGTCATTGGTATCGTTATCGCAATAAATACCTGAAATTATCGTGATAATTTTTTTAGGCCATATCGCCCATCCCTAGTGGTAAGCATGTTTTAGCACATTGATAGCTTGTATTAGGATGCTGCTAACACGTTTTAGCGCTTTGATAGCATGTTTTAGCATGTTGCTGGCATTAATTAGCATGTTGTAAGCATGTTTTAGCACATTGCTAGCATGTTTTAGCATGTTGTTGGCATGAATTAGCATGTTGTTAGCATTTTTTAGCACATTGCTAGCATGTTTTAGCATGTTGCTGGCATTAATTAGCATGTTGTAAGCATGTTTTAGCACATTGATAACTTGTATTAGAATGCTGCTAACATGTTTTAGCACATTGCTAGCATGTTTTTACATGTTGCTGACATTAACATGTTGTAAGCATGTTTTAGCACATTGCTAGCATGTTTTAGCATGTTTGCTGGCATGAATTAGTATGTGTTAGGTTGATTTGAGTTTGCCTCCCAATATTTCTCATTTTCAATATCTGGTGATTGTCATTAGCACTGTAAATTCTTTTACTGTAAAAAAATAAATAAATCAGCATACACTAAAGGCAATAAATGATGTATATGGCACACTCAACTGTCATGAAACTCATACACGAGATCAGATACGTGAAATAATACAATGCAAAAAAAAAAAAAACTTAATGGTCCTAAAAAGATTTAATTTTCTTTCATAATGTAAGTATAATTTCATTTGATTTTGGATCACATCTCAGCTGACTGGATCAATGTAGAAATGGTTTCGTTCAGTTATTCATTATGGATAGATCGTGTTGTGTTAATCGACAGCCGTTCCCAGTTCATCTAAGACTCTGATCTGAATGTCAGCTCTGGGTGTTTTGGTACTCGGGTAAGTAACAGTTTAAAGCTCATACAGGTTTTAAAATCACATTCCTTCACAGTTAATTGCTTGTTAAAATAATAGCTGGTAAATGAAAGCAGTTCTAGTCACGCAAGTGGCTTTACAAGTCGCCCCAATTAACTAGTAAAACAGGCAAAGACACAAGAATCCCATTAGGTGGCAGATATGACTTCTGTTTTAAAAAAGTACTTTTAACTTTTAACATAGACTTTAAACTCGACATAGAATCCCCAGACAGTTTAAATAAAAAGAAATATGTGATATGAGACACAAAGAGATCAAATTTACTTTATTTTCACATGTTTGACATAGGTATACTGCAAAAAATAACATCACAAAGTAAAATATTTACTTGTATGCATTCATGCAGTCTGCAGTACTTTTATACTGACTTTTACTTAAATGTTTTAGAATGTATTTATTTATTTATTTATTTATTTATTTTTTCATTTAAGTGCAACATTTAAACCCTCATTATGTTACAGTACAAACACACAACTGCCTTCCATGGAAGACTAAGTGAAAGTAAACATCATGACATGTGTGAACTGCTTTTGTGTGAATTGTTTCTAATCTGTAAGATCATGATCTGCATGAGTGTCTCTGACCAGGAAGCATGCACAGATATTAACAGCTGGCATGCAATCATTTATTTATTTTGTTCCATCCAAATGCCATAATGCCACAATCATCATAGGACACAATGGCAGTAAAAATGTACTATTTTTGATTAGTAAACAAGATGAGCAGAGGTGAAATACAGAAACCTATCATTTTAGATAAAAATACAATCTGAACATTATACAAAACAAGTAAAGTTTGTGTTTGTGAAATTCTCATTATTACATTAGCTCTTTGCTGAAGGATTCACATAATAAAGTATGTCTGGGGAATATATTTTGATGTGTTCGGTTACAATTATGGTTTAAGTTCATTGTCAATTATGCAGTCCTTGTTAAATTACTAAGAATTATGTTAAATAATATTTGACATATTTTACATTACTGTTCCCATAAGTGTAATCGGTTCACTGTTTAAGTTTTTTTTTTAGCTATTACAACTTTAAATTTTACATTAGAATAACTTTCCCGAAATTAACTTGAGATAACTCAAATATCCAAGTTGTCAACTTCACATTTTAAGTTAACTAAACTTAAAATTTTAAGGCAGCACAAATACCGTTTTTGAGTTGAAACAACAGTGCACAGAATACAGTTTGAGTTTTTCATCTTCAGAACAACATGAATGAAATATTTTAATTTGCAACGTAACAAAAAAAGGAACAAGTTAACGTGCGTTCAAGAAAAACCAAGGATGAATGATGCTTGTGAGTGACACTTCTTATTCTTAACTATAGTATAAAATAAGCTTTGACAAAAAGTGTTCCAAAAAATGCTCAAAAATGTGCTAGAATAAAGATGGTTTATTAACAATTAGAGAATAAGTAATAATAAATCAGCATACACTAAAGGCAATAAATTTTGTATAATTTTTGGGGTTTTACATAATAATGATGGCACACTCAATTGACTTTCCGCAGGGAGTTTGATTGACAGGCGATTGGTGGACTTAAACTTGAAAATGGTGTGTTTCTGAAACAACATTCCTTCTGATGTTCATTCATGTATATTTGACGCTATAAATTAACTAGTAGGAAGAGATGATCGGTTCCAAATACTGTTTATTGAGACATTTGAAGTATTGACATAAGCCTTAATTATGAATGCAATATGCTAAAATAAAAATGGTTTATTAATAAAGAGAGAATATAAGCACTTTGAGATGAATGTTTGTAATGAAAGAAGCTTTAGTGTAGTGAACGCAGATTTAGTGAATGTTTTTGTTCCCACTAACATGTAATGAATGAAACTCCAGTGAATGCAGGTTTAGTGAATGTTTTTGTTCCCACTAACATGTAATGACTGAATGCAGGTTTAGTGACATGTTTTAGTGTGTATGTGGCCAAGTGCACTGGAAAAACAGATGGCTTTGTGTGATGCAGGACCCTGAAACTGTGTTTTTTGCAACCAATGATATCCTAAACAATGATCTGAATGCTCTCTGATTACAGTGTTGGAGTTCAGGGGAATGATTGTTATTTGAGAACTGTCAAATAACTTGGTGCCTTTTAATCAGCATGTGGTGGAATGGAAGCCACTATATTTAAAAACAAGCCAAACAACCCGTCCGACGTGTTTGTGGAAATTCTCATCCTGTATGGTTTTGTTTGAGGACCGCTAGTGTCCATTAACCAGGTTAAGAGTATTTTATGACAGTGCCGCTCCTTCAGGGTCAGAGGGTTTTACATTACTGCCTGCTGAAGAAGAGCTGCGAGTTTTTTACACCTTTCTGTGTTCAGAGAGTTCCAACATCTTGTTAAATACTGCAGTGACGTCCGTAAGAGGCACATATGTTTGCATTAAAAGCAGTGACTTGCATTATCTACTATCACGATCTCAAAGTAAACATTGCATTGACTAACATTCAGGGTTTGGTTTCATTTTGTCTTTGTTTTCATTGCCTTCACCTTCTGTTTGCTCGTTTTCAGTTGACCCAGTTTTCCCATGAGTTTCATTCATGTGATTCATCGGTGTCTTGTTAATTCCCTCATTAAGTGATTAGTTACCTGTTCTGTTTTACCAATTATTATCTGCCTATTTAAGCCCTGAGTTCTCATCAGTCCTTTGTCTGTTCTTGTTTGGTAATAGTTCTTATGTAACGTTGTGTGATTATATTAAAGTCTATTCCTAGTATTCTTAATCTTCATCTACACAGCAACCCGAGACAAGAAGAACAAGTAGAACAAGTAGAACAAAATCCCTCTTTTGATCTTTTTCTACACACTTTTCTGCAATGTTCAGCTTGACTTTATTCTCATCCACAGTCATGTAAGCGTAAAAATATTAGTAGTATTTAAAAGAATTGTACAGTATATAATATTCTTGTAATATGTTCCTCTGACCAAACCCAGGCGGATATTAATGAAGCTTTACACTGCAAAACATGATTTTCTTCCTCAGTATTTCTGTCTTGTTTTCCAGTACAAATATCTAAACATTCTTAAATCAAGATTCATTTACTGGAGAAGAACAATGACTGAAAAACGTGTCAAAATGAAGTGAGTTTGTGCTTAAAACAAGAAGAAAAAACTGCAAATGGGGTCAGAAAAATCAGATGAATTAAAAATGATGATTCTTTTCAATTCTAGATGATTTTTGTTCTTGTTTTAAGCAAAAACTCACTAAATTTTTATACATTTCTCAAAAAAAACCTTAATTTTGCTTCTAAGTAAATGTAACTTGATTTAAGAGTGTTCAGATATTTGTAGACAGACTGAGGAAGAACATCATTTCTTGCAGTTCATACCTTTGCATGTGAATTTGTTCATGTTTTATGCAATACACTTTTGTAATGTGTGTTATGAAGTTGAAATTTTGTTTCTAATCAGTCAAAGTATAAGCTGATACGTCCATGTTAAGCATGCTTTTGTAAGATATTAAAACAGAACTCAAGGTACAAAACACTTTAAGGTCCTCCACTGACTCGGATATGACCTAACTGCCAGCACTTCTTGTTTTTGGATATCTGATTATCTGCCTGGCACGTCCTTTAAGTCTAGTTGAGATGTCTTTGAAAAACAGGCATCTATAGACAGTCCTGTGAATGTGGATGATACTTCTGCTGTAATTCAGGTTGCGTGCGAATCTTGTTGCATCTAGGGAAACTTTCCAGCTTTCATTTTTTTGTTTGCTCTTTTGCTTCTGGTATGTGAGACCTGCATGTTACACATAGTTTTGTATCTTATCTGAGTAACAACAAAGAGATGGAAACAAAAATGAGAAATTCTCCTGAAGTGATAAAGGAACTGTTGTTATTTTCTCACCATTCATTCGAAATCCACTTGGCAGCTGGCAGTGTCTGCAGTTTATTTTCCTGTGCAAACTCTGAAATAGAAGCAGGTTGTTTGTATTGTTCATACCAAGAGTGACCACTGTGTGGCAGCACATCACCATCAGCGGCATCAGTGTTCCTGTCAAACAAGCAGATTTAAGTGTTAAAATCATGAGGAACAATTGTGTTCTTGTACAGTAACTGTTTCACTCTTTTATATTTGTGTTATATGATTGTGACTTTGTGTTGCGTTTGTGGAGCATCATAGTTATTTTTTTGTGTTTGTGTAACATGATATAACACAATATTGACACCACGTGCCTTTATGCTGTACTGATCAAAAGTTTGGAATAATTAATACTTTTTAGATGTTTTTGTCTCACCAAGGCTGCATTTATTTGATCAAAAATACAGTAAAAAAATATAGTGAAATATTATTTCAATTTAAAATTTGAATATGTAAATATAGTAAAATGCATTTTATTTCTGTGATCAAAGCTGAATTTTCAGCATCATTACTCCAGTCTTCAGTGTCACATGATCCTTCAGAAATCATTCTAATATGCCGCTCAATTATTAATTACTGGTGCTCAACTATTAATAATGGTCCTTATTATAATCAATGTGCTGCTTAATATTTTTGATGCATTTTATTTTTCTGGATTCTTTGATGAATAAAAATGGCAAGCTTTTATTTCAAATACAATGTTTTGTAACATTATAAATGTCTTTACTGTCACTTTTGATCAATTTAATGCATCCTTGTTGAATAAAAATATTATTTTTTTTAACATAGTCAAAACATATATCCACAAAATCTGCAGCAGCACAACTGTTTTCAACATTGATAATAATCAAAAAATGTTTCTTGAGCAGCAAATCATCATATTAGAATGATTTCTGAAGGATCATGTGACACTGAAGACTGGAGTAATGATGCTGAAAATTCAGCTTTGATCACAGGAATAAATTACACTTTACTATATAGTCACATAGAAAACAGTTATTTAAAATGATAAAAACATTTCACAATTTTACTGTTTTTACTGTATTTTTTAACAAATAAATGAAGCCTTGGTGAGCATTAGAGACTTCATTTAAAAACATTTTTAAAAATCTTAATCACTCCAAACTTTGACCAGTGTATATCAGAAATTCTGGTTGACTGACATCATGTCCTGTTGTCCAGCATGTTCTTGATCACTAATTACACATCTCAGATAAACCAAAAGGCAATCAGAGGCATAGCAAGAGCCTCTCAGCATGAACGACTCTCTCCAGCTGTCCTTACAAAAGCCTTGAGATGATTAGGTCTAATGTTCTCACTGCTGGCTGTCGTGTCCAAAATCAGCCTTTCCTGCTCAAAATAATGTTGGACTGATGTCAACTTTTTAGCATTAGTAATGAGAATTGGGAGGAAAATCTATAACAGCGTTACTTGCCAATTCTCTGTAATTGTAAAATTTACTAGCAATTTCTGAATGAAAATTGTTTCAAAGAAAATCCTACACCAGCAATATCAATTACCCATTTTCATTAGTATACTGTCTCACTTTATTGTATACAGATCGTTACAAATTCTAAACTGGACAGTTCTAAAGTGTGAAACATTTTAATGCTTCAGTCTGTTAAAGACTAGAATTCTTGAATTATTTCTCTCAATATCAGAGCAGGTTAGTGTGATAAACAAGAAAATTAGCTGAAAGTTTTGAAAGAATAATGTCAGATGTTTAATGCCCGCTGTAGCCTGAAGGAGGAGCCGCACTTTTACTGCAGACGAACCTGAGGAAAATCAGACCACAGAAATAATTGGAAAAGCAATTCAATACCGATCCTCTCTGTGCAAGGCCATTACAATCCTGCTTACCTCAGCAGATGCAGACAACACACCATACTAAACTCAGTTATTTCATGTTATTCAGTTCACGTCTTCCTAAGATTCAATTTTGTGTGTTGTTCTCAAGGTCACATGTGGAGGAGCAGAGCGGGAAAACTGTTACATATTTATCATTTCCTTGAACATTCTCTCCGTCTCAAGCTTTCTGTGTTGTACTGGTGTGGTGTGCAAAGATACGAAACCAACTGACCGTGAGGCTAAAGAGTGATGATAACACTTCTACTTACATTGGTTACATAAACACTTTTGTTTATTAGGCTTTATCTAAAGCTGCTCTAAACGTTTGGCCCTCTAGCGGTGACAAATAAAAGTACGCGTGATTTGTGGAGGAACATTGTTTTAGTTCTGCTGATCTGCGCGGATGAATCTGATGTGTTTGAGCCGCAACGATGATCGATTTATCAGTAACATCATCGAAACTCTTCAATAATGAAGACAGATATCTGGAAATAGGTTTCGTCTTGTGCAGGTGAGTAGCTTATACGCTGTTGAGTTTTAAAAATCATAAATAACATTAAAAAGTTTGGTATTCGTATCAGATAATGGTGGAAACTATAACTTGGGAAGGATATTTATAGGCAAATAAACCAAAATAAGATTGCCATTGTTTGTTACCAACATAAACATTGTTTTGTGTACCTATAGTGTGATGCTTTGCAAACTATGTTGATTCATGTTTTATTACGGACACTGTTGCTTTCTTATACTGTCTTCTTTTTTTGTGGCTTCAAGCTACTTCCACTGCATATAGCGGTAGTTTGCTCTTTTTTCTTTTATTTACGGATATGATGTGAACATGCACTGACTAGTGAGTATGTAAGTATGTAATTCCCTAAAAATCCATCCCGACAACTCTAAAATATAAATAATTATTATAGAATTTCCATAGTCATTTAAGGTAAGGTAAGTTAAGGTGGTTTTATGTCGAACTTGTGCATTATTTAATTTAGAAAAACATTTAATTTCCAATATAAAGTAAAAAAAATAGTACAGTAGCTTTTATTTAAATTTTTTTTTTTTTACTAAATGTGATATATGGAAGAATAAAGTAAGAAAAATAAGAAACATAAATAAGAAACATAAAATCTAACCTAAAATATATGTTCAAAAGTGTTTAACTGAAGACTGTGTTCTATTACGGACTAAATATACTGTATACAGTGAGTGGATTGATGTTGTTATACTGCAACACATGCATTAATTGCTATGACAATTGATTGACATCTGTTCGTCTGAGCTTCTTTTTTAAGCCACAGAGAATGACAGTGAGCAAACAGAGAGGAGCCTCTCACTGAAACAAACATGGACAGAGAGAGAGAGAGGCTTTCTTTTACACTCTGCTTTTGTTCTCGTTCACAAAGACAGTCACAGTCCAGAGGACGGTGTCAATGCTACAGTTCAGACGATGAGGTGAACCGACCGAAACCTCTTTTTCTGTCTTAGCCATGAGAACACACACAGTAGGGCTTGATGTCCTGCTTTCACTCTGATCGGATGATTCAGTACCTCTCTACTGTTTGCATGTCTGACCCTGAGATCTCAACTCATTTCACATGCCTGTTACTTTAATTAGTAAGCTGAAACTTTAGTGATTAACGGGGAAATATTCTAAATCAACAGTTGTTGGATGCACAATACCATACCGCATAAAATTTTTTTTTAAATGTGCCAAAAATCTATTGCTATTGCAAAAATAAATAAATGCATACATTGCAGTCTAACATCTCCCGTCCTGACCGCACACATCCTCAACATGCTCCTTTGAACCTTGATTTACATCCCACTCGTCTGCAGTGTCAACTTTCATTTCCCTTCCTTCTATAATTGCATAACTTAATAAGCATTAATTTTCATTAGGCACCTGTCTGCCTTTGACAAGAGACAATATCTCGCTCTCGGTCAATCAGTCAGTCGGCAGATGGGTGAGTAGGAAGACAAGCACGATCTCCAGCCATTCATTCTTTTCTGCTCTAATTTAGTTTTCCAAATTAGATATTCTGGCAGCTTTGTCAACACCTGTCTTCTGTAAGAAAAATACTATATGCTGCCAGAACGATCAGGCTTTTCTCAATATATCTCAGCTTTGTTGTTTTACTGTTTACATCAGCACCGATGTGCCTCATATATAAGACTGGACAGGATATGTGATTGATATTTTGTGTTGATGACACAAGAAAGGCCAACCTCATAATATCTGTCACATAAAACAAGCTGTTTAGCAGATTGAGACGAGAATTTTCAATTAATTCTTGTAGAATTTCACACTGTGAATTGAAACTTTTTCCACTATTGGGTCATTCCGTGTCGCAAATTGTAAATTTCGTTCATATTTCTTCTGGTGAAAGACATACATAAATAAAGAAGAAAGCCAAAATATTAAATGTCACAGATGAATATTTACTGAGTAATCCTCTATTTTGTAGATGAGGGTCAAAATGACAATTTTCAGCTGAGATTCGGAGCGAAGTAAAAATGACTTTAGAAAGATGGCAGCATCATTATTTTATTTTTACACAGAGATGGGTCTGATAGTAAAATCTGTTGACTTTAGCTGTGTTTATTGCATTATATTCCAATGGTGGCAGTTCAAAGCAGTTTTCAAGTTTTTTTCCCCCCCAAAGTTTGCATACCTGTAACTCAAGAAGAAATAAAGATATCTTAATATCCTTTTAGATTCTGGTTCTTAACAAAGGTTTGTTTTGGTGTCTTCATTTTGAAGGTGGTGTGTGGTTTAATTCCCGAGATACTGGGATTTCAATATGGCAATGAACAAATGTGGGTCAGTTTGCACACAATGGATACTTTTTTCTTTTAAAGGGGAATATCTGAAGAGCAAATAATGTTGAAACTAGAAATGTATCTTGTTTCTTTCTATGAAAACAACTGCAGAACATTCCATAGAAGCATCAATGTCAATAAAGAACCTGTATTTTTAAGAGCGCATGTATGTTAAATATTGCAGTTTGGATGCATATTTCATTATGAATTAGCTTTAATGTTTATTAAAATTACACCATATCTTTACTTTGAGCATGTCGGAAGCTAGTTATTATAGTTAATAAAGTTTTAAATAATAAAACCCATTGCTTTACTTCAAAAGGCGTTAATTAACCGCCTGGAACCTGGAGCCAATATGGATTACTTTAATTATGGATGGATGCATTTTATTTTTGCTGAAAGAAGATAGTCATATACTCCTAGGATGGCTTGAGGGTGAGTAAATCATGGGATAATTTTCATTTTGGGGTTCATTAACCATTTAATATAGAACGGTGATTAATGCACACTTTCCAGCCAATCAGAATTGAGTATTCAGACAGACCATGATTTAAATGATTATATTGCACATGTGCTGAAAAAGTCTCTGAAGTTTTGCACACTCAAAAAAAAAAAAAAAAAAAAAAAAAAATTCTTACTTGCACATTGCAAAATAAGGTGTATATTGTCAGTCGTGATGCATGAAGCTCAGCTCACTCAGAAGTCACTTAAAAAAACAAGCATCTTTTTTGTTGATCAACACGGCGAATCTGTTAAAAAATTCTGGATTGCATAGATTAAAATGACTGGATTTTGTCTGCAATAATTCTCCAAACAACAACAAAAGGTTTTCTCAACCTGCTTTCTATACTACACTATATTTTCTTTTCTCATGATTGATGTAAACTACAGCTTCTCCAGTTTTGGAAACTGTCAAGACGTCGTATGTTTGGTGTAACAGCTCCTGACCATCTGTAACGGCCTTCTGGGACTCATTTGTTCCCCTCAAACAAACGCTGCTCATAGCGCGAGACCACCAGCGCCGCGGTCCGACTCGCTCGGAGAGTTTCAGCCGGGCTTGTCTTTGTATCTGGCTGTTGTTCAGTCTGAAATCAAAGCGGTCTGGGTAGAATAGAAGCACTTTGAGACCTGTCTGATCTTCACAAACATGTGCACGTCCACTTCAAAGCTGACGGCAGGAGAAGAGCACAGGTCTGCATTAGCATAGCAAAGAGAAGATCGCCTACAGAAATCTGCAGCCTCTTCATGTAATTCTGCATGCTGCACGCATTCATCACAATATCAATATTATGACATAAAATTGAAAGCACAATAATAGTCATGCATGAGTAATATATGAATAGTAATTAACTATTTTGCATATTCCAAACACTGCTTTTGCATATCATACATACATCAACTTATACTGTACTGCGTCATGTAATTAGGTGATTATAAAAATGCTGATGTCTTGATGGGTATTCAGAGAACACAACTGAATATAGCTGGAATATTGCTGAATATATTTGAACCTTCATGGTAGTCGTATTTCAGCACGCGAGAGCGATTCGGCCTCACTCAATGCACCGCGGGGCTGGAGGAGTTGATTGCCTATTGATGAGATTTATTTAGAGGGTTCACAGGAGCAAGAGAGGGATTTTCTTTCTGTTAGGGTGGATGAAAGGGAGGGAAAGAATGAGTGAGAAGAACATGAAGCATCTATTTAAAGGACGATTGTCCTTGACCTGTTTCTGATTAGTATGAACATGATAAAACATCTCTAGGAGTTGTTTACATTTTCTCAAAGGGTTTTAAAGGAGCATTATTTATTTATTTCTTCTTTGGCTCAAAATGTTTTACACTAAAGGCCAAGTTCACACCAAGGACTATAAAGTTTTAATAATCGGTCTAATTCTATGAGAATCTACAACTATCATGATAACGACACAGAGGAAAGATTTTTGATGAACGCTAAAAGCATGGACAGCCAATCAGAATCCACCCGACTTTAAAGCACACAAGCAGGTTCTCACTAAGAACGATAACTATAGTTTTACTAATCGTTCCCTATCACATTCGATGTTATGTCATAACTGACTGATGAATTGGGATCTCACCTTCGACTGGTAACAAAAACAAGCCAATGCACATTAGTGAAACAAATTTGCATCGCAAGACACTCCCAGATATACACCAATCAGTAATAACATTATGAGCACTGACAGAAGTGAATAACATTGATTATCTCTTCATCACAGCACCTGTTAGTGGGTGGATATATTAGGCAGCAAGTAGGGCTGCAACGATTAATCACGATTAATCGTTTGCAAAATAAAAGTCTGTGTTTACATAATATATATGTGTGTGTTCTGTGTATAATAATTATGTATATATAAATACACACATTCATGTATATATTTAAGAAAAATGTTATATTTATATATAAAATATTTATGTTTATACGTAATATAAAATATATATATATATATATATATATATATATATATATATATATATATATATATATATATAATACATTCATATATTTGTAAACTTTATAGCTGTATGTGTGTGTATTTATATATACATAATTATTATACACAGAACACACACATATATATTACGTAAACACAGACTTTTATTTTGCAAACGATTAATCGCGATTAATCGTTGCAGCCCTAGCAGCAAGTGAACATTTTGTCCTCAAAGTTGATGTGTTAGAAGCAGGAAAAATGGGCAAGCGTATACTTTAAAAAATGCTGGGTTAAAAACAACCCAAGTTGGGTTGAAAATGGACAAACCCAGCGATTGGGTTGTTTTAACCCAGCGGTAGGGTTAAATGTTTGCCCAACCTGCTGGGTAGTTTTATTTAACTCAACTATTGTTTAAAAATTACTGTATTGCTTAATTAAAATTAACCCAAAGTATGTTGGAAATTAACATTTATTAATGTTCAATGAATATTTATTAAACAATAAACATTTATTAAATTGCTTATTAATAAATTTATATTAATAAAATATTAAAGCTTATTAATAAACATTCACCTTTTGTCTATTATTGTTGTCTCTAATTGCATCTTGTTTTTAATTTCCCAACTATTTTGGGTTCATTTTAAGCTAGCCATATAGCAATTTTTAAATAATAGTTGGTTTAAATAAAACTACCCAGCAGGTTGGGCAAACATTTAACCCAACCGCTGGGTTAAAACAACCCAATCGCTGGGTTTGTCCATTTTCAACCCAACTTGGGTTGTTTTTAACCCAGCATTTTTTAGAGTGTAAGGATTTGAGCGATGTTTTGGCAATGTTTTATTAAGAATGTTCAGGAGGAACACATTCAAATGATCATTCCAACCAGCAGTCAGCAATCAACATATCTACCCAATCAGCATGAGTGGAGACCTATATATGTATACGCAGTGGACTCACTTATGTTTCTCGACAGTTTTCAGCATCCCTCCGTCTCCTCACAGTCGCCTGTTTACTTTCCTAACCAGAAATATGGGTTTGGGCCAAATACAGAGCTCAGAGGCTCTCCTCGGACAGCACTCCAAATACGCATACTATTTACTCTGTCTGAATATTTGCAAACTCGTGAAATAATAGTTATCGTGTGAATCAGTATTCATGTAATACCGCATGCTGCTCATTTATCAGAATATAAATATTACCTTGACATAAAATCAACTAATTAATAACACAATAATAGTCAGGGCTGGGTAGGTTACTTTTAAAATGTATTTCACTACAGATTACAAAATACATGCTTTAAAAAGTAATTTGTAACGTGTTTTGTTAGATTACCCAGGTTTTGTAACTTAATCTAAATACTTTAGAATTCTTTGAAATACTAATAAGTATGTAACACAAAAACAAGGTACACTCTAAAAAATGCTGGGTTAAAAACAACCCAAGTTGGGTTGAAAATGGACAAACCCAGCGATTAGGTTGTTTTAACCCAGCGGTTGGGTTAAATGTTTGCCCAACCTGCTGGGTAGTTTTATTTAAACCAACTATTGTTTAAAAATTGCTATATGGCCAGCTTAAAATGAACCCAAAATAGTTGGGAAATTAAAAACCAGATGCAATTAGAGACAACAATAATAGACAAAAGGTGAATGTTTATTAATAAGCTTTAATATTTTATTAATATAAATTTAATAGTTTATTAATATAAATTTATTAATAAGCAATTTAATAAATGTTTATTGTTTAATAATTATTCATTGAACATTAATAAATGTTCATTTCCAACATACTTTGGGTTAATTTTAATTAAGCAATACAGTAATTTTTAAACAGTAGTTGGGTTAAATAAAACTACCCAGCAGGTTGGGCAAACATTTAACCCAACCGCTGGGTTAAAACAACCCAATTGCTGGGTTTGTCCATTTTCAACCCAACTTGGGTTGTTTTTAACCCAGCATTTCCTAGAGTGTAATTGTGAGTTTTTTTATCTCACAATTCTGACTTTTTTTCTCAGAATTGCATGATATAAAGTTACAACAGCAAGTTATAAAGTCAGAATTGTGAGATATAAACTGTCAGAAAAAAGATATAAAGTCAGAATTTCAAGTTTATATCTCACAATTCTGACTTCATAAAACGCAATAGTGAGTTTAAATCTCGCAATTCTGCGGAAAAAAAGAAAAAATAATTTTTTTCTTTTTTTTTTTTTTTTACAATTGCAAGAGACTCACAAACTATCACAAAACATGAAAACAGTCGTGGATCATCCAGTAACGACAGACAGTTCAGATTCAAGGGTAGGTACAGTTTTGAATGGGACAATTTTTATAAATTCAGTCATTTTATCTTGTGGAGTATACAGTATTTAAACATCTGTTATGTGAAATATCTTACTCAGGACAGTACTAAATAAAATTAACATGCAATCCCTCTAATTTTGTTAAAATGATTAAAATGTCGTCACAGTTTAGATTAATGTTTAAATGAAATAAATGGCATTAAAATTCAAAGTAATCACTTTGGTAATCCAAAATACGTTTCAGATGTATTTAAAATTTAAAATGTAACCATAATGAAATACAGTTACTCAAATGTTGTATTTTAAATACGTAACTAAGTTACATGTATTTCATTACTCCCCAACCCTGATAATAGTTGTACATGATACACTTAATTTATACATATTCATAAACTGCTTTGCATATTGAGAACACTGCTTTTACATATAGGCTATCCATGCATCATCTTATATTATACTGCTAATTGACAAATATCCAAACTACCCAATTAATATGAACATGAATTAACTCCTGGAGATCAAATGGTTAAAGGAGCAGACGTTTTTTACTCATTAAAAAGATAATGATTACACTAAGAAATGGATATGGTTGGGAAAGTTTTTAATGATGTGCATGTGATGAAAACTGGTTTTATTTGACATCGCAGATCACAATACTTGCTTTAGGGTGCAAGTATTGGGTGCAAGTATACTTGTCACTATAGGGTGATTTTCTAATGGTATCACTGCCAAACTTTTGCATGATTCTGTATCTTGCAAAATATTGCTTTATGTCTTTCACGGAAGACATAAAGCGGTTTGTAATGAGGGTTAGTAAATGTTTTTCTAGATAAATTGACCTTTTAACTAAATGAGGTGATGCATCTCTCTGGTAAATGTGTTGCTTTTACTGTAATTGCTCGAGTGTTTGATTTAATCATTAATCTGCATGGCGTCGCAGGTTTAAAGCCCATTTGAGAACCAAACCATCATACGAAAGCACATTTGAGGGAATCTCTTCAGTTTTTCCCTCTCAGAAAGTTCGGTGAAATTTCATTCACGTAATGTGCAATAAACACCTTCACACTCTCAACTCTGTTGAACATCATGTCCAATTCATCTGTGTGTTCATTCATCAAGGCGATTCAGCAGATTAGCGCGGTGACATGACGAGTTACCCGCGCTCTTAATGACTGTCTGCCACAGGGACGTGTCCTTAATGAGCAAACGCTTCTGAGGATATATTTACTCTCTCTCTCTCCCTCAATCAAATCTCTCTCGCTCACTCTCATTGCTTTCCTGCGTCATACCACCTAAGCGTATTAAAAATGAATTCTTGCCAGAGGATCAAGTTTATCATCTCATAGAGACCATCAATCAACCACATGAAAGCTTCAATCTTGAGGTTTCTGAGGATAAGATGGTCCACATCAGTTTGAACATTTCACACACACACACACACACACACACACACACACACACACACACACACACAAACACACAAATATTTAAACATACCATGTCCATCCAGTTGGATTACACATTCATTTATCCATGCATTAGTGTTGGGGAAACTACTCTGAAATGTAACTTACTAATCTACAAGATACACATGATTTAACTACAACAATTTAAGTAAGCTACTCCATTAAAAAAGCTGTTGTGTCTAAAATAATAATGTCATCATTGCATTAACCTGCGCACAAGGACAGAGGAGATCGAGCTTGCTGCGTCTGATCAACCTGTTAAAAGCTTTTTCAGATCAACCTGTCATAAGTGATGAAAGAAATGTGTTCTGTGAGGCGTGAGCCATTATTCTTGAGTTTTGCTCTTATTGGAAATGGTGATGAATTGGCCTGATGGAACAGAGACAGCATACAAGTGAAAATTATATACTATAAGAAATCATTTCATTCATGCCTCCTATTCTTAATATTTTTTTTCTATAGGATCTCTTTAAAATCTTCCACCTATACCAGACTTGTAATGTTATTCAGAATCGATTCTTGTAATGAGCACAAAATAAGGCAAATGTGAAAGCTACTGACTGAATCAAGAGTACCACGGTGTAAGAAATAATCATTCACCAGAGTTGTGAGATTGGAGTCTGATTGAATAAAAAGACAAAACAAAGGTAAGAGAACACGTCTGTTTACTGAGCTGTACACAAACACAAACAAATACAGCGTGACTATGGTGATTCACAAACAAATGACTCTCTTATGAGCCGGTTAAGTGAATTAAACTTTTAAGTGAATCAAAAACAGACCACCCAGCTAATGTAGTCGGATTCATGAACAAATATGATTCTTATGAGCCGGTTATTTTTATGGAATCAAAAACACACCACTCAGCCAGTTTAGTTGGATTCATGAACAAATATGATTCTTATGAACCAGTTCTTTTTAGTGAATCAAAAGCAGACTACTGAGCCAGTGTAGTCGGATTCACAAACAAATGATTCTTATGAGCCGGTTCTTTTTAGTGAATCAAAAACAGACAGATTCACAAACAAATGATTCTTAAGAGACATTTTTTTTAGTGAATCAACATCAAACAGATTCATGAACAAATTATTGTTATGAGCAGGTTCTTTTTAGTGAATCAGAAACAGACCACTCAGCCAGTGTAGTCGGATTCATAAACAAATGATTCGTATGAGTCGGTTCTTTTTAGTGAATCAAAAACACCATTCAGCCAGTGTAGTTTGATTCACAAACAAATGATTCTTATGAACCGATTCTTTTTAGTGAATCAAAAACAGACAAATTCACAAATGATTCTTAAGGGACATTTTTTTAGTGAATCAGAAACAGACCACTCAGCCAGTGTAGTCGGATTCATAAACAAATGATTCGTATGAGTCGGTTCTTTTTAGTGAATCAAAAACACCATTCAGCCAGTGTAGTCTGATTCACAAACAAATGATTCTTATGAGCCGGTTCTTTTTAGTGAATCAAAAACAGACAGATTCACAAACAAATGATTCTTAAGAGACATTTTTTTTAGTGAATCAAAATCAAACAGATTCATGAACAAATTATTTGCTGTGTCTCATTTCATTTAATTTCGAAGGTTGCATCCTCCAGAGGACGAATCCTGTAAAGGATGCGGTATACAGAGTGTCCTTTACCAGAATTAAACGAGATGTCCTTTGTAGGACACACAGGCAAGAAAGGAAACAGGAAGTATCGCGTTGCTATGCCAACACGTTCACGGCAGCGTAGTTGCGCTCTAAATGAATGAATGAATGAATGAAAATTATTTATACATTTTTAAAGAATTTGATACGAAAATGTGTTTGCTTGTTTTATTTTGGGTAATGCTTGAGGAGTTGAGGCGAATGTACAACAGATATTTGTTAAAGAGACAAAGGAGGAGGATTTTAAGAAGAACCAAGTTTATCCGTTTTTACCGGAGATTTAAGGTAAGTTAAATAGGGTAATGAGGCGATAATTAACTACATTTATTTAACACATAATATTACTATTTACATCACACACAATATTATTATTGGTGTTTCCACTGTCTGTAAAATTGCTTCAAATTACATAATTTATCATTTAACCCAGTGTTCATGATTTTAAGATAATTTTATGAAAAACTAAGCAAAAAAATAGATACTGTACAATAAAGTTTTTTTATTATCATGATTAAACATTCAGAATGAACAAAATGTAATGTTGTGTGTATATATTTATTTATTTATTTTTACTATCTTGCTTCATACAGACAGACATGAGTTATTGCAGGCTCAACCTCCATGTCCCTGTTCTTGAGAAGTTTTTTGATGGAGGAGATACGAAAGCAGACTTTCGTCTGAAGAGAGAGAGCCTCAATAAACTCCTAGAGCTGCTTCATCAGAAACGGAGGCATGGCTGGGGTACGACACTCCAGACACTGGTGTTTTTGTATTGGTTGGCCTGTGGTGCATCTTACAGGGTTGTGTCGCAGGCTTTTGGGATCCCACGGCCAACCATACACAGAATTATTCATCGAGTAGCTGATGAAGTTATGGCTATTTTGCCAAAAGTTGTTGTCCTGCCAAGATCAGAAGAACATCTGCTCCAGATTGGTTCTGGTTTTGCTTCTCTCGCCAATCACCAGGCATTTGGTAAAGCTGTTGGAGCAATTGATGGATGTCATGTCAGAATAAAACCACCAGCTGGCCCTGACGGACAGTGTTACAAAAACAGAAAGCTGTTCGCCTCCATCTTGCTTCAAGGGATTTGTGACCATAAAGGAGCATTTTTGGACATTTTTGTTGGGTACCCTGGGAGTGTCCACGACTCGCGGGTACTTAAGAACAGCCCCATTTACAAACAGGCTAAGTATCCACCCCAGAGCTTTTTCCTCCTCGGCGATGGTGGGTACCCCTGCACAGAGAAGCCAATCACAATTATGACCCCATTTAAGAATCCTGCCTCACCATCTACTCAGCGCTTCAATGCACATCTTTCCAAAGGCCGCTCAATTATTGAGCGTGCCTTTGGAATGATGAAAACGAGATTTAGAGCCATCTTCCTTCAGGCACTTGAAGTGCATCCAACTTTTGCACCAAAGGTTGCATTATTTTTCTTTATATTTCACTTTTTCTTAACACACAACTTCAATGCAAGATAAAACATTTTTTACATAGAATGTTCTGTTTATAATATATATATATATATATATATATATATATATATATATATATATATATATATATATATATTTGTGTACAGGTGATAGCAGCATGCACTGTGCTGCATAACATCTGCCTTGGTGTTGGTGACATTATACCACCTGAAGACAACCAAGAGGAAGAGGAGGATGATGTGGAAGTGTACAATCCAGGGGAGGCAGTATCTGGTGCAGCATGGCGTTTGAGACTGTGCAACCAAGTGTCTGCCTTACAGGATGTCAACCAGGACCATGACTACATAATTCATCCCAATTAAAAATGTAAAGTGGAACACTTTTTAATATCAGGCTAAAAATATGATTTTGATATGAAAGTCTTTACTTTTGTGTATGTCAGTCAGGAAAAAAAACAACAACTCTAAAAATACCTTCAGTGCTTAAAGGGCTAAACTTAAGTTTAATATAATAAGTTTATACAGCATTTCAATTGATTAACTTTTATTGGGTTATTTTATTTTAAGGTCGTGTATAACCCATACTGTTCTTTTTCTTCTTAGGTTTTCTAGGAACTCAGCATGAGAATTCACTCAACACAAGCCATCTTTTTCACTAACAAAATTAACAAATTAATTAATGAATGCATTTAGCCATTTATAATTTATTCATTTAAACATTTAGTTAACAATATAATGACCTTTTAAATAGTTTTTTTAACATTGTAAATAGTAATAAATTAACTATTAATTCTGTAATAGTAGTAAATATTGTAAATATTTTTCATTGTTACATTTTATCGATTAGTTTTTCAAGCAAATTAAAGAGCCTGTCACTCCTTGCCCTGTCTTCTATGTCTCTTCTCTCTTCCCACTCCTTCTGGCGTGCCATGTCTTCCTTCAGTAGCTCAAGAAGAGGGTCTGATCGGGATTTTCTCTTTCTTGAGCGTGCTGCCTCTTCTATCCCTGCCTCCTCCTCCTGTTCTGCTACCTGGGTAAGGTCAGAACTACAACCTGGCTGTGGCTCATCATCAGGAAGTGAAGCAATGAGAACAGGGGGGGAAATGGAGGGCCTCTGGCCCAACATCTCATCCATCAGAACAAACCACGGCCAGGTTTCAGCTGTTGGCTTTCCACTGCTAAGGCCCTCACCTGACCCTGGGTGTTTGCATTCCTAAGCCAAAAAATGTAATGGTGGCATAAATAGCATTAAGTATTCTGATTTTAAGTTTGTAAAGGTGTCAATACAATTTAAGGCTAAAATGGTTGAGCTAATTATCAACATGATGTATTCTAGAAGAAATGAAAATTAAAATTTCAATTTTATAGAGTTGAGACACATTTAACATGGACTGTACAAGGGTACTTACATCTTAGCTTACCTTGTATTTTGTTTTTAAATTGTCCCACTTTTTCTTTGCTTGTGCTGGTGTCACTTTACTGACCAGGTCCATTTTCTCCAGAATAAATCTACAATCATAAAAAAACTCAGATCCACAAAAATAACATAAGCATAACATGACAATTTAGAGAGAGAGAGCGAAAAAATCAAAATGCTATGTGTTTAGTAAAGACAAGGAAAGAGTTCAAGAAATCTGCTTGAAGATACTCTTTCTGTCTAAAAGAAGTACTTCCCACTCTTTAAACCTCCCATCTTACCTCCAGCCATACAAGGCTGTATTTTTAGCCCCAGTGAAGAGATCCGAATGTTCCTGTCTCAGTCTGATGAATTTTTCTGTATTTTCCTTGCTCCCTATTCAAAACAAAATTTAACATGACACATTTTACATGTAGACACATGTTTACATTTTTACACCTCTTAAATAATGTATTAATTTTATAATAGTATATACAGTTTGTAAATAGTTTTATTTTATTAATACTATATTTAATTTATATACTTGATTTAGTTAAAAGGTGCATAATATGTGAATATTGCCAATCATAAAGAAGAAATGTCATTGAACGAGATACAAATAACATTCATTTCATAAAACTAAAAGTAGATATCAATTTATTATAAAATTATTGTGAGATTATTGTCTCGGGTACATTTCTACAGTGAATATGAAAGTGACCCCGATATGTACAATACCAGAGGGTTGGGTTAAACAAATGAACTATTTCTTACCATACGGCAAAGTACTGTTGTAGACATTTACAAATCACTAAACACTTGTAAACGTGCACCACACAACTATACCAACTGAGATAATACAACTTTTAAAAAAACAAAAGACAAGCTTTAAACTACTTACATTTAAACACTACATCTTCGCTTGCCGCCTCCGCCATTTTTTTCAAATAAATGACGGTTGTTAACAGCGACGCAAAGAACTGTGGGCTATCTGCAGCAGCAAAGGATACACCTAATGCATCCTCCGAATTCCTGTGAAAGAAGGACGTATTCCAAGGTCGCGTTCGGAGAGTCCTACTTACTTTTGTGAAATGATACAGCCTCGATGACATGTGCAACCTCCGAATGCGACCTCTAGAGGACGCAACCTTCGAAATGAGACACAGCTATTGTTATGAGCAGGTTCTTTTTAGTAAATCAGAAACAGACCACTCAGCCAGTGTAGTCGGATTCATAAACAAATGATTCGTATGAGTCGGTTCTTTTTAGTGAATCAAAAACACCATTCAGCCAGTGTAGTCTGATTCACAAACAAATGATTCTTATGAGCCGGTTCTTTTTAGTGAATCAAAAACAGACAGATTCACAAACAAATGATTCTTAAGAGACATTTTTTTTAGTGAATCAAAATCAAACAGATTCATGAACAAATTATTGTTATGAGCAGGTTCTTTTTAGTGAATCAGAAACAGACCACTCAGCCAGTGTAGTCGGGTTCTTGAACAAATGATTTGTATGAGTCGGTTCTTTTTAGTGAATCAAAAACACCATTCAGCCAGTGTAGTCTGATTCACAAACAAATGATTCTTATGAACCGATTCTTTTTAGTGAATCAAAAACAGACAAATTCACAAATGATTCTTAAGAGACATTTTTTTAGTGAATCAAAAACAGACCACTCAGCCAGTGTAGTCGGATTCATGAACAAATGATTCTTATGAACCGATTCTTTTTAGTGAATCAAAAACAGACAGATTCACGAACAAATGATTCTTAAGAGCCTTTTTTTTTTTAGTGAATCAAAAACACACCACTCAGCCAGTGTAGTCTGATTCACAAACAAATGATTCTTATGAGCCGGTTCTTTTTAGTGAATCAAAAACAGACAGATTCACGAACAAATGATTCTTAAGAGCCTTTTTTTTAGTGAATCAAAAACAGACCACTCAGCCAGTGTAGTCGGGTTCACAAACAAATGATTCTTATGAGCCGGTTCTTTTTAGTGAATCAAAAACACACCACTCAGCCAGTGTAGTCTGATTCACAAACAAATGATTCTTATGAGCCAGTTCTTTTTAGTGAATCAAAAACAGACAGATTCACAAACAAATTATTCTTAAGAGCCTTTTTTTTAGTGAATCAAAAACACACCACTCAGCCAATGTAGTCTGATTCACAAACAAATGATTCTTATGAGCCGGTTCTTTTTAGTGAATCAAAAACACACCACTCAGCCAGTGTAGTCTGATTCACAAACAAATGATTCTTATGAGCCGGTTCTTTTTAGTGAATCAAAAACACACCACTCAGCCAGTGTAGTCTGATTCACAAACAAATGATTCTTATGAACCGATTCTTTTTAGTGAATCAAAAACACACCACTCAGTCAGTGTAGTCTGATTCATAAACAAATTATTCTTATGAACCGGTTCTTTTTAGTGAATCAAAAACAGACAGATTCATGAACAAATGATTCTTAAGAGCCGGTTCTTTTAGTGAATCAAGAACACACCACTCAGCCAGTGTAGTCAGTGATTCACGATCTTCAAGAGTAGATTGTTGCTTTATGGTTTTCTGTATTTATTTATTTTTGAGGAAAAATGCTGGTGAAAATGGGCCTCATTCTGAAAAATGAAAGAATGTGTTCTTTTGCACATAAATCATTCATAAATCAGTAAATTGATTGAATTGAACATGACAATACGTAACAATGGTTTTGTTCCAATTCTTCATTGTGACCTAATATAGCCATATATCCTTCTGCCAACCAGCAAAGCAAGTCTTTCACTTTACCTCTGTATATTTCACTTCCGCTACTGTACAACAGAACCATTTCATCCACTTTAATGTGACTTGTGAAATTAAAGTAATTCATATTGTGTGTTTCCTCGGGCAGATATGATCTAATATTGCATCTCGTCTCAGAGTTACTGCCGCAATACTACAGTTATATTCACGCACATCACAGTTGTTCTGCACTGTCTGCATTCAATCCATAACTACTGTACGAACTCTAATAGATATAACAGATAACAGATAAACTTTAGGAAAATCAGCTGACATCGAGTCTGCAGATGCAGCGCTGCGTGTCAATAATGAATTCAGAATCAATTTTAGAATCATTATTCTGTACCGTTTAATGATCTCTGTCTTCATTTTAGTTTACGAATCAATGCATGTGATTATTTTTACAACTTTATACACACACATTTCTTTGTGCCAACCAGCCTTTTTATATATTTGATGTAGTTTTCTGTAAACTGTGATGCAGAGACAGAATGTAACTCATACGGCTGTTTCTAGAGACTTGCTTTGTGAAACTTTGCAGTGTTTTATTAATAGCAGGTCACTTCTCCTCTTCATCTCATCTGAAGAACCTGTTGAACTGACAGGAGAAAGTGTCAGACTGCAAACAACCTCCTTCAGAGGAGGTGCTGATTATTGAAATGTTCAACAATTTAAAAAAATAGATTTTTTCTGACTAGCATTTCATATGTCAGGTTTTACAGGGTTAAAGTGTTTTCTTTCCTTCCTTGATGAACAGTGTCATCTTCAGTTCATAGATCACCCGTATCTTTGACATCAGGTCTGATGCTCATCTCATCTGTTTCAGAGACCGCACTGCTTTCTTCAGCTTGACTGATGCCACAGGGCAAAAATCCCACACATTTGACCCTGGCAGGAAGACTAAATGCGGTTGAAAGCATTAATAAGTCCCACTGGACACATGCTCTACCATTTGTCTCGCACTGCCCTCGCTGAAGGTCAATCTGCTTTTATTATATGTCAGTAGGAAGTGCAGGAGAAGATTTTCAGATGCTATTCAAAGCTACTGTACGGTTTCATAAAACTTTTATGACACTTTGGGTGTTTACTTTGTCATTTCAGAGCCAGTCACATTCATTATATAGGACAAACTGGCCAGGATAAACAGCAGAAGCATAAATGAGGGAATATAAAACGTCTGAACCAATCAATGTCTTTTAGGTGTCAAATGCGAAGCTGAATTAGGGATTGCAGACCCAATTTGACAAGGTGATTGAGTGAAACCGAACAATAATGAAGTGAATTAAATTAGAGATTATCACAGTTCATTCCTGATTGGTAATAATTCACAATTCGAAGGTTCAATCCAAATGTTTTGTATGATATGATTAGATTAAAGTGAGATGGTGTGATTCATATTTGTGGGATCAAACAAGATATTGTCTACGTATCTTTAACATCCCTTTACTATGGACAGTCTGACTATGGAGTGAAATAAAATGATAATGTACAGTGTTCAGAAGTTTCAGTGAAATGTTTGTGAATGAGTCTCTTCTGCTCACCAAAGATGCATTTATTTGATCAAAAATACTGTAAAAATAGTGAAATATTTTTACAATTTAAAACAGCTGTTTTCTATGTGAATATATAGTAAAATGTAATTTATATCCAGTGATTAAAGCTGAATTTTCAGCATCATTACTCCAGTCGTCAGTGTCACATGATCCTTCAGAAATCATTCTGATGATTTTTTCAGGATTCTTTTTATTATTTTATTTTATTTAGTATTATTTCATTTAAAATAGAAATCTTTTGTAACATTATGTCTTTACTGCATCCTTGATGAACAAAAGTATTAATTTCTTTTTAAAAAATCATACTGATCCCAAACTTTTGAACAGCATATACATATATACAGTATATGACTCTTTTACACAGTCTTTGTGAGTGTGGTGTGTCTTTTTATTCATAATAAAATCTGAAAATTGTATTTCCGTGCGATGCGGGTGCATGACGTCATGTAAAATGATGGCATGTTTTAGTGATAAACATTCACATTTAAACAAAAAAAACGAAGGCATCATTTGCCCAAAGTGACCACGTGATAAACCAGATTAACAAATATTTGTTCCACAGAACATGATCTATAAAGAAGATTAGAATCTGAGTGACAACATGAAATATTGATGAACAGACACACAATATAAGTGTGACAGCTGTCATTAAATTTTAATATAACACACATGCTATACAGTTAAGTTCACTTCCAGAGAAGCTGCGATCTCCATTCACTCATGAGTTTAGCACATTGATTATATCCGCGGATCACTTAACGATAGAGTAGCAGGACAGGTTAGTCCATCTCTCTTTCCTCTCTCAATCACCCGCTCTGTCCGTCCCCGGAGCCCGTGATCTGGATAATCAGGTTCAGGTGGATTAATTAAACACGTGACGGCACTGACCACACACACTCCTGACGGAGAGAAAAAGGAGTTCACAAACACACACATGCAGATAAATACAAATGGTACAACTTGAAAGTGATCTGAGCTTTCAAATGATGTCAAAAGGCGTAGGCGTATGTACCGATCCAGTGTTTACAAAGCGAACGTGCAAAGACTAAATCAAACGGCCTTTACAAAAAAAAGATAAAACAACGATATCGGATGATTTTGAGGTTGGAGGAGAAAATGAGATTTTGAGTTTTTCTCCCTACCGCGGTACTTCTGCCTACGTCATGCATGACCTTTCCAACATGATTACGTCATGCGTGGAGCATCACAGAGCAGTGCAAGACGAGCATTTGTGGATAAAAAATATATATAATTTTAATTTTTTTTTTAGAAAATGAGCGATGGTTTCTCTAGATGAGACTCTTATTCCTCGTCTGGGATCATGTAGAGCTCTTTGAAGCTGCACTGAAACTGACATTTGGACCTTCAACCCGTTGAACCCCAGTGAAGTCCACTATATGGAGAAAAATCCTGGAATGTTTTCCTTAAAAACCTTCATTTCTTTTCCACTGAAGAAAGAAAGACATGAACATCTTGGATGACATGGGGGAGAGTAAATTATTAGAAGTGAACTAATGCTTTAACCTGTTAACTGTCACAGGCCCACCGGTGGGCCCACAGCCATTACATATCTAAAACAGTAATATTCTATACTAAACCTAAACTAATCTTGACAAACTATATATCATTTGAAAGCTTAGAATCTCTAGTTTACATATTTGGTGACTGATTATCAAAATAAATTACAGAGGAGCAGTAATTTATCAATTTGCAACAAGCATATTTTCATACTCATAAGGCATGTTCAGACCTTTATTTTGAAATAGCGATGAACATGAAAAATCATTAAAGATTGGTTGAAACATGTTTGTTTTCATGCCAAGAGTTTAAAAGATAACATCCATTCAATTTTTTGAGAAAAAAAGGTCTGAAATTTTTTTTAATAGAAAAAAAAAAATACATTTATGATTGTGGCGGCGATCTATAACCCACATTCATGTTATTTTTATGTTTATTAGAGGCTGAATTCATATCAATTTTCTGCCAAACTTCCCATACTACATCTATATAGGATGTCTACTTCATAAATTGTATGAAAATGATGGAAATATATGGTTCAGATCACTAAAACCATATATAGAAATGGAGGCGCCTTTATATAGTCACTAATGGAGCTTGGTTGCCATCTAGTGAAAAAGTGTGGTACTGCGCCCAAACAAAATCTTACTGAAAGCTCATTTTTTGAGATATCAACCTGAAATTTGGAACAAAACTTGTTCAGTTTTTTGGCTTTGATTTCCTTGCAGTTTTAGAGTAAAACTTGTTTTGTAAAATATATATTTTATATAAAATATAAAATATTATATTTTTACATTTTACATTTTCATAAACTTAAACTTCTATAACTTTTTTTCTGTTTCACTTACATAAGTTATGTCACTTCTACAATAATTTGCCAAATTTCATCTTTAAAACAAGACCAGCCTTATGTCTATACTCCAAAGTATTCTTGAATTACATCCATTTAAGTTTGGATAGTGCATTTTCTTGTCTAAAAAAAAAAGTGGGGGTGACAGTTAACAGGTTGCATAATTGCATGTTAACAGTATAAGTTTGCATTTCACTATTTTTATTAATTTTGAGGAACACTGAATGCATGTTCACATTAGGGGTTGTTTACATGAAAACGTAAAAAATGTTTATGTGTTTACACAAGAATGGCATTTTGAGGGCCTGAAAACTCAAGCTTTTGAAAGCAATACTGTAATCATCTCTCTGTAAACTACAAAAACACGAATGTGTGAAAACGGTGACGTCAAACAAAGTGACATCGCCATCTACTGGCCTGGCAGCAGAATACAGCGTTTTTAGTTGTTTTTGTGTATCCGTGTGATCGGGATCATTTTAACACTGTACGTGAAAAACACAAAGGAAAAACTTTTTGGTAACACTTTACTTGAAGGGGTGTGCATAAGACTGACATGACACCTTCATAATCATGACATGACACGTGTCATGAATATGAAGGAGGTTTTATAAATGTTTATGACAACTGTCATTAAGTGTCATTCGCTCAATTATGTCATTTTTAATGCAAAGATGACATTGTTTGAGATGTCCGAGTTATGACAACTTGACATAAACCAACACATCATAACCTGTCATAAACATGACATAGCAGATTAATTATCAAACTTAAAAAACTACTTAGCTTTATGGGTTAACATTACATGACATTATTTTGGTAGCACTTCAGTATAGGGAACACATATATAAACGATTAACTATGACTTTTCCCTCAATAAACTCTTAATTTACTGCTTATTATAGTTAATTGTTAGGTTTAGGTATTGGGTAGGATTAAGAATGTAGAATAAGATCATGCAGAATAAGGCATTAATATGTGCTTTATAAGTACTAATAAATAGCCAATATTTTAGCCATATGAATGCTAATAGTAATAAGCAACTAGTTAAAAGACCCTAAAATAAAGTGTTACCATTATTTTATAACAGTGTCATCTTTTTTACGAAATTTGAAATTGTCTATTATCTGACCTTCTGTTGGAGGAAACTTAAAAAAAAAAAACATGAAATGAAAAATAGTCATGACGCTGTTATAAAATTATTTGTCAGAGTATTGTCACTTAATGACATTTTAATGACAAGTTCAATTTGTACAACTGTACTTGAGCTCAAGATACATATTTATGACACTATTATAATGGCCTCATGACAGCCAATGTCAAAACCAACCACATGACAGTTTAATGTAATGTTAACCCATAAAGCTAATGATGTCAAGTTGTCATGACAAAGACACTGACAGGTTATGATGTGTTGGTTTATGTCAAGTTGTCATAACTCGGACATCTCAAACAATGTCATCTTTGCATTAAAAATGACATAATTGAGCGAATGACACTTAATGACAGTTGTCATAAACATTCATAAAACCTCCTTCATATTCATGACACGTGTCATGTCATGATTATGAAGGTGTCATGTCAGTCTTATGCACACCCTTTCAAGTAAAGTGTTACCAACTTTTTTTGCTTTCAGTATATTTGTTGTCGTGTAAACGAATACTCATCATGTTCACACGACGCCTCAACGCTTTATTTCTTTCAACACGGGGACAGGAAAGTAACGTGCGTTGCATATTTGAAAAAGTAACTAAAGATATTTTGTTGTAAATTTAACAGACAAGATGTTTGTGTTCTACTCAGCTCCTTCTTGATCATTCGTTTTGAGCATTAAAAGGTTAATCTGTCTCAGTACCTGCTGAATGATCAGGTCACTTGGGGTCCTTTTGTTTCCCACTCAGCGCTGATACCTGCAGCTCGTGAACGAGGACACACACCGAGCTTCATATCGACTCCATCTATTCACTTCTGCTTAAGTGCATCCGTGTCCTCTACTCAATACAAGAGGCCTATGATACAGCGGGACGTTAAATGTTCTTCTGTTCCCAGAGGAAAACATATGAAGGATACTTTGATCCTCCTCTGGTTGTCATGATGGAGAGCATTTGTTTCTGTGCAGTCACACTCCATGAAACAGATGACATTCCCCATGTCCACAAGAGACCGATGCTCTGATTTCATCTGATTTCAAAAGGCCATTAAATGTGACATGATATTTGAAAGGATAAACTCAAGTAAAAATTCAAAATTGTACTCATGTAAGTGTGCAGAGGAAATTACTAGTGACATTTTCACTCTATAAAGTTGGTTCTAAACTGTCTGAAAGATGCTGGGTTATTTCAACCCAAAGTTGGGTCAAATATCAACAAACCAAACCGTTGGGTTAAAAATTTCATGTTATTTTAAGAATTACTTTGGATTGTGACTAAATTAGGTCAATCTGTTCCCGAATGATTTTCATATGCCATTGACAGATGCTGAGTTTGCTCTATTGATAAGCTTTATCCAAATTTAGACAACTGTTCTGCATGATTATGATTATCTATAATTCCCAAACCTGATTTAGTTTGGAGAGCACGTCTGATGCACAGAGAGAGAAAGCTCTTAAACGCCACAGTTTTTCCTTCTCAAACCACCTCATTTAATTGCAGCATCACTAAAACAGTTATTGACCAAACTGACCTTTGCCCTTTCATTAATCAAATGCATATGAAGAGGTTTGTCTAAATACGCAGCCAATCAGCCATTTCAGCGGTAATTGTCTGTCAGTGCTGTTATTGATCAGGATGTCCTCCGGCTTTCTCTCGTGTAATCAATCTCTCTGTGTTCGTTCCATTATCTCAGAAGACGAAGAATCAAATCTTGCTAAATGATATTCAGAAACTTCAGACTGGATTGTGCAAAGTGTGTGTGTGTGTGTGTATGTATATATATATATATACTGCATATAACTAATACATTTACAATAAAACAGTAGACACACACACACACACACACACACACACCTACATATACATTATTGATTATTGTAAATACACATACATACATAATGTATTAGAATGTAAAGATTTATATTTATAATGATATATACATAGACAAATACCTTTTTGTTAATTATTTGTTATTAATTTATAGTGTTTATTTTATATAGTATAAGTATAGCATTAAATAAATTGTAACATTTAAAATGTGTTCACTATATATATATATATATATATATATATATATATATATATATATATATAAGCCTACACTCTAAGAAATGCTGGGTTAAAAACAAATGGGTTGAAAATGGACAAACCCAGCGGTTGGGTTAAATTTTTTTCTGGGTAGTTTTATTTAAACCAACTATTGTTTAAAAATTGCTATATGGCTAGCTTAAAATGAACCCAAAATAGTTGGGAAATTAAAAACCAGATGCAATTAGAGACAACAATAATAGACAAAAGGTGAATGTTTATTAATAAGCTTTAATATTTTATTAATATAAATTTAATAGTTTAATAGTTTATTAATATAAATTTATTAATAAGCAATTTAATAAATGTTTATTGTTTAATAATTATTAAACAATAAACATATATATATATATATATATATATATATATATATATATATATATATATATATATATATATATATATACACAGTATATATATATAATATCTTTATAGAATTTAAATACTTTTATAATTATATTATAAACTTTATAAGAGTAATACAAAATATATGTATATATATGCACTGTTATTAAGCGTTTATTTTATATAAAGTATAGCGTTATATACATTTTAATTAATATTTTATAAATAATAGTGTTTATTTTTTATTTATGATTTATTTATGATTTTTTAAGATACATTCAGGGTGAAAGAAAATAATTAAACAAATAAATAATAACAATGATAAAAGACAAAGTAATAACAGTAGTAAAATAAATATAAATACATTCTCATCAAAAGCTAACAATGGGAAACAGAAATACTGAGACAGAATAGTGTTTATTTTAAAACATTTTATATTTTTGTCAGATTTATGTAAATTCGTGGAAAATATTTATCCTTAAATAAGTGACACACAAACGGCTAATTGATTTAGCTCGTTGTGCCGTGATTACCCTTTGACCTCTGCTTGTCTTGTTAAGGATGGACTGATGTGGGCAGGGCGCTGCTCGTGCACGCGCGCGCGCGCTCGTGATGCTGATGCTGGAGTCTCTCAGAGCTTCACCTGCAGTGAGCAGCGCTGGAGTCCCGGAGCAGCTCTCACTCTCACTGTCTGCATGTCCATGAAAGGCAGAGGATCCAAATACCAGAAAAGAGTGTCGTTTTCTGAGGATGAAGATGAGCAGTGCTGGAAAGAGGAGAACGGCGGTCTGGACGCACATCACCTGACATCCGTCCAGACGCTCCGAGACTCTTCAGGATATTACCGCTACAACATGTGAGTGTTCACAACTCTACAAACTCTCACACACACTCACTCTCACACACACACACACACACACACACACACACACACACACACACACACACACACACACACACACACACAACTCTCTGAGCTGAGTGAAAAAAACAGTGAAATGACACATAACTCGACAGAATAAATCATTTTAATAATATGAAAAGTCTAAGAAATAAGATTTCAGTACATTTCTTTGAATAAAATATTAAATATTATCACATAATCTTGATTTTTTTCCCCCAAAAGATGAATATAGTTCATTGTCTTGCTCATCTTCCTCTGTAAGATGTTTTCATTAATAACTCGATGTAGAAATGTCTTAAAATATGTTCTAATACAGTATATATAAGCTGACTTAAACCTTAAAGCGCCACCTAGTGGAAGATCATTTATCTACTAAAGTCAGAGAAAGTCTTTCAAAATCTCTGTCGATTATAAAAATGTTTATATATTTTTTGAACTATAATAATGTAAACAAAATCTGAAATAATCATCATCTATCTCAGTGTTTATTGTGTACAAATTATTCATAGCAATTTCTTTAAAACTATAAAATGTCCACCACAATGAACAATTTGAGCTTACAAAGTTTTGTTTCAAAAGTGTGACGGAAAACGAAGAAAACTCCAGCTAAATATCTCATGAAGAATATTTTCATCATTTCCAATCAAGATGCAATTTTGTCAAATTATGCAAAAAGGTTAGAAATTATATAAAAATAAGCCTTAGCAAAAAGACAAAGAAGCTATTTTACTCCAAAATTGTTTCAAATGTTCTTTCCACCACCAGACGTCATGCATGTCTGCTTTTACATTTACATGCATTTGGCACATGCTTTTATTCAATAATATCCAAGATCTGATTGGACGGGTCATGCATGTGCTTTATTTGAGACGAGGCTCTTTCAACACTTTTAAAAGCATGTTATACTGATCCTACACATGCACTACATGGATATATGCACAAATATCAAGTAGAAAATATAGCACAATAAGTTGCAAAATATTATAGTGTGGCCTCTAAAGAAGTACAATGTCAACCTTCACATCTTGATTTATAACCATGTGGACATTTGATTTTCAGGATAGACATGAAAATTAATTCAGAGCTGGAAATGGTCTTTCAATACATCACTGAGTCAAAATGACCATTTGTGTGACGGATGCAGATCATTAGCGGTGGATGTGCTGCTGTGAACATGCTGTCCAGATTGAAACACACACAGATGTGCTCTTTCTGAGTAAACAGAGCGGCAGGATCACAGATAGGCCTCCCTCAGTCTGAATGAACACACACACACAGCAGGCACGTTTTAAAATTTTATGCATGTTTAACTCTCTTTTTTGCACCTGATTAACAACGAACTGCATAATTTATATCTATCGATCCATTTTTCATAATAGTGGAGAGGTTGTTTTAATGAAAGGAGTGGAAATAGATTCAGCTCACATTTTCTCTCTCTAAATGTGATTCAACTCAACGCAGTATTTCTGATTGTTTTGCTCCAATATCATAAACATTAGGTAAGCATTCGGATAAGATGCTATGAAATTGCTTTGATATTAAAAAAATTCCTTTCTCTGATATTAATATTCAGTAAACAATGCATCAACCAGGACCATTAATTAGCCAATATTTGACCATTTCAATTTATTTATTTTGAGAATTTATGTTTCTTTCCAGCAAACACTGAATTTTCCCCTAACATTCTGCAAACCTTAAAACAACGTTCTATTTTCATAAGAAATACATTTTTGGCTCACCAAATGCATGTTCTGAGAACATTTTAGGGACATTTTTTTAGCTGTTTTATGATCTTAGATACTTTTTAAAATATAAATGCATCTTATTGTAGACAAATATAAATTGAGCCATGTGCACACATTTAAACTGGCGTTCCTCAAGTAAGGTGAAGCTCAAGTAAACTCCAAGGTCATGTGTTTGATTCCCAGGGAATACATGAACTGATAAAATCTATACGTTGAATGCATTGTAAGATAAAAGCCTCTGACAAATGCATAAAATGTAATAATAATAATAATAAATAAGCTCACATGTAAGAGAGTTTTTCCTTGTTTCACAGTTTTGGTCACTACACAACTCCCAAAATTCCCAATATGTGTTATGATGCTGTTGTGTATGCAGTAGGAAGTTAATTCATAGCTCAGTTTGGGTTGTTTGCTGGAGCTTTTAGTGCTCTTTGCGTTTATTGGATGGTCATGGTAGAAGTGTTAGCATGGAGAGTTTGTGCACCAAATTTCGAGCTGAATGCTTCCGCTTTCGTGACGGGGCGTCTGGTGCTCCAGGGACCTGAGCTGTGTGAAATGAATTTCCCGCTCAAGTAAATCCAGAAGACCGGGTCTATCTCGCTTCAGAGAATAAATTCAGCCCTTAAATTAAACGAACTCGTTCTATTAGGGCTGCATGAGATATTGTTTTCGCATCGATATTGTGATGTGTGCATTCGTGTTGGTCACGTCGCAGGATGTGCGATGTCAAAGAGGGATTGTAGTTCGAATCGCACATGATTCTCGGATTAATTGCAAAGTTTAACCATCAAAAAGCGAAAGTTTATCATTTGCTTCTGTCAGTTTAAACATTCAATCGATTTTAAACCATTTCAGTGGAAGAAAGAGAACTCAATTCAGAACTTGTGTGCTGAACACTGAATTTCGTGCTCTTTCACATCTATTTGTGCTTTAATGGACACACATGTGCAAAATCTTGGTGAGTATCTTTGTAAACGCAGTCACTTATGTGAACGTAAACAGTTGAGAAGGAAAATGGATGCGTATTGTTGTATTGGATCCGTGCATTCGCTCTTAAAGTGACAGCAGCCTAATAAACCTGCTGCTGTCTGTCATTAATGTTAATCAAACAACAACATACAAAGAGAAAATCACTTTGTTTGTTTTTCATATCACAAAAGAAAAGCAAAATATTGTGACAAAATGTCCGTTCTTTCCAATATCGTGCAGCCCTGCATTCTGTTCATTTACTCAAACATTGCTTTATCACTAGGAAAAGCTCGTTGTAAATAAGGCTTGTGCTGAAGTCAAGTTGTGTTTTTTATAAGAGTACACTACCAGAATGAATGCAGTTTCTTTTGGCTTTTCATGTGTTTTGCTGACACTGTGTGCTGTTGTTGAAGGATTATATTGTGTTGAAGCAGATAAGTTTGTTTGTGGTGTAATGTGTTTATATTTGATTTAGTACAGCATGATTATGGCTCAGTAAACAGTGTTGGTGGATTTTCTGACATTTTCATACAAGGGAGTTTAAAAGCACAATATTTCTGTCAAAAGTCATGTAAATTCATTGGTCAAAAGGTGTGGAAACCCTCTCAGAATGAACGTTTGTAATTGGGAGAAAACAATGTGGCAAAGTTCTAGTACCAAATTCCTAACCAATTCTCACACTTTTTAAGTTGTTTTTTGGACTTAAGCATGTGATTGGACCGGCTGCATTCAAACCTGCAGTTTTCACCATGATGTCAGGAGTTTCTCAACTATCTGCAAGGCCACAGGCCCAATAAATGTTAACACTGTCAAATGTGTTCCATGTTAGGACTGTGCAATTAATCGTAATTGATTTTTCTATTTTGGTTTTGGCTTCCAAAGATTATGAAAACATTGTAAAACGTTGTGCCGCTGCCGCATTCCTTCCCGCACACCTTCCTTTCCTTCGTTCCTCCCTAAAAGCCAAAACTTAACATCCAAATCAGATGAATAAATGAGTGTTGTAAAATGCAGTCTGCTGTTGCTAAACTGTGGGATGTGCTTGAGATTAGATGGTGTTATTAAAGGTGCATTACACTGCAAAAGAAATACTGTTCCCCAGGCGGCTTTCTGTGCGCACGCTCCGACTCCGAGACGGGGCCGAACGCGCATAAGCGAAGTATACAGTGGGCTTCAGATTAAGGCTGGGCGATTTTTCTCGATTAACACTCTCGGGTCGGCGGTCACGCCGGCGTGACCACCGCGTTTTTTTTTCTAAACAGTGTGAAAGAGACTCAAAATACTCCGTCAATGTTGCAGATACAATTAAGAGCTATACACCATTTTAATCTGTGGAATATCTTCTTTTATTTGTGTACACTCAGAGTAAAAACAAAATGTTGTGCTTTTTGCAAAATAAAGAAAACTAACATGATGCGTGATCTCTCGTCTCCCTCTGAACGAAGTCCAATCTGATAGTTCTCAGAAAATGAACTGTAACTTAGTGAATACTAATCACACAAAAATTAGACTTATGTCTAAAAAAACATTGAAATGTCAGGTTTTAAATCGTGTAAGTCAAATCGAAAACAAACCTTCTGTGTTTATGTGATCTGTATGAAAAGAGAGCCATGTCGGAAGTCCGTGATTCAGCTCATTATCCACTAATGCGGCCACGCCCACGGAGGGAACGCTATTCAGACGCAAATTCAGTCAATACATGCATACATCGTCTCAATCGTGTATTTATTGTCTTGAAAAGTGTTTATCTGGATGTTAAAGCCATGGTTAGCGAGCTCTAGAAGACATGCAGTTAGTTCCTGGTTCTTCTTCTTCTTTATATAGATTTGTGGACTAAAGGTGCACAGAGCGCCCTCCGGCTGCAAGTATGAATTGAAAACAGTATCCAGCGTTCAAAGTGAAGACAATAAATATTGAATAAATATTACTCCTCTGTATAGAAAATTGACAAACATATGAGAATCCATCAATATTTCTCCAAATGCGCATGCTTTTAAGCTAAAAGCCTATATGAAATGCCATAGAGGTAACATAATTGTTCAGACACTTTGCATCACAGAAATACATTATATTTTAAAGAATATAATAGAATACCATTATTTTAAATTGTAATAATTTCTGTATGTTTGATTTACACCATGATGAGCTGAGACATGATTTTTTCACAGCCTACCTGACTGAAAGAGCTCATTATTTATGCAGCTCATTAGAGCTCTTTATGCGATTCTTTTGTCTTCTTAGGTGAGAATCATCCATTATTCATGAGGATTCACGCCTCCACGCATACTGTGTTTCTTGACCAAAGATGTTTTAGAAAATTTAAATCTCTCTATTGTTTTATATGAACAAGCAGGCAGCATAATTTTTACCTCATTTTGAAGCAAAAACTCTAGTCTACAACCTCAAATACCCAGAAGTCTTGTGAACACAAATTGAATATATATTTTTTGGCTTTATTTCAGTGACTTAAGTTTGTTGTTTTTTCAATAACCATGCATAAACGTTATTCCTTCAAAAACACAAACATGTACATACATGTTCCTCACATATTATTGTAGCCTAGTTTGTGCTGAATACAGTGTAATGACACTTTTTCCATTAATATGTTTATGAACAACTGAAAAAAGCACAAATGTCAGGGCATGTCAAAACTTCTCCAGGGCCCCAAAAAACCTCAGACCCCTGAGGGTTAATTCAAATGTAATATTTTGCCTCAATTTTATTATTTTTAAATCAAAAATTGCGATTTTGAATAAAAATGTTAGCAAACGTTACAATGCGTTATTGCGTTGAAAAAAATGAGACTGGGCTGTGGAATGGGAAAAGAGCAAAGTCATTAAACACAAGTTGAACTTTTTTTAACTTGACCGCCGCATTTTTAGAATGCCGTTTCATGGATAAGACGCTGCAAAAGACGTGAGACCCGAGTGGAACACCCAAACATAAAAACCTGTAAAGAACTACTACTGTATGTTTGATATTTCATGTTTGCATGATGGTGACAGGCTGAAAGGTGCTGTTATTTTCTGTTTTTACAAAGCATTTGCTGTTAATAATAGCCCATTACTGGTGTTATTTATTGCTATTACTTTTTGGCTAAGAAATATTTAGCATTTTTCTTATTTTAAATAATTTCTATATAATTTCTATAGGATGTTTAAGATAAGTTTGTGCAAAATTTGCCTTCATATTTAATGCATATTTCTGCAAAGATATTTAACAAATAACAAGTCATTTGTTTTACATTTACAGCATGTTGATCACTTCAGGTGTGCTGCACTTGGAATAGAACTTTAACCAGATTGTTAATAAAGAGAATGTTACTTGAATCATATTGTAGTTAAGTTTTTAAGTTGACTAGTTAAACATAAAAAAAAAATCGAAATCATGAATCGTGAATGTTCTGAAAAAATCTAGATTTAATTTTTTTTGCTAAATCGCCCAGCCCTACTTCAGATACACAAAATATCAAAATGCCGTTTTTGGCAAGTATCCTCGTAAACAAAGTCAGTTATGTATAAAAATTATTGTAAACAGTTGAGAAAGAAAATGCATGTGTAACAGTATATTGCATCCGTGCAGCTCTTAAAGTGACAGCAGCCTAATAAACCTGGTATATAAACCTGGTTTTATATATATGAAAATAATAATAATCATGCTTATGATTTTTGTCATCATAATCGAGCAGTCCTATTCCACATCAGAATAAACACTCTGTGGACGAGACTTTCATTTACTGTTGCTGTTGTGTGTTCTGTTCACCTCGAGAGCTTACTAAATGAGTCAGCAGACGTCACTCCACCTGTTGTCTGAATATGGCATCTGTTGCGTTTCATTAAAAAGCTATTAAAAGTCAGAGGGCGATCTCGCCTTCAGCAGGACCGTCCGGCCTGAATCACCTTCTGCTTTGCGTCCCTGTGGGATCACATCCCTGTTGATACAGCTCTCTGTGAGACACTCAGCTTGTTGGAGGTTTGTCAGAGAGTGATATGAGATTTAACCGAGCGGCTAGGTGCAGAGGAAGTCATTTCCACTCGGATGAGCTTGATGGATAGGGTCTGATTGGTAAAAATACTTGTTTTTCACTTTGCAGGAAATCCTCGGATACTTTCCCCCAACGCAGGATGACCCTACCGCGGGAAAAGGGCCGCAGGCAGGCGATTCGCGGTCCGGCGTTCATGTTCAACGCTCGGGGCAGCAGCCTCACGGCGGAGGAAGAACGCTTTCTAGACGCAGCGGAGTACGGCAATATCCCAGTGGTCCGAAAGATGCTGGAAGAATCTCCCACGCTCAACGTGAACTGCGTCGACTACATGGGACAGAACGGACTGCAGTTGGCCGTCGGGAACGAACACCTGGAGGTCACCGAGCTGCTCCTGCGGCGAGACAACCTGGCCCGTGTCGGAGACGCGCTCCTGCTGGCCATTTCCAAAGGTTACATACGTATCGTGGAGGCCCTGCTGGGACATCCGTCCTTCGCGAGCGACGAACGACTGACCCGCAGCCCCTGCGAGCTGCAGGACGACGACTTCTACTCGTACGACGAGGACGGCACGCGGTTCTCGCCCGATATCACGCCTATCATCTTGGCCGCCCACTGCCAGAAATACGAGGTGGTGCACATGCTGCTGATGAAGGGCGCCAGGATCGAGCGGCCGCACGACTACTTCTGCAAGTGCGCCGACTGCATGGAGAAGCAGAGGAAGGACTCGTTCAGCCACTCGCGCTCGAGGATAAATGCGTATCGTGGACTCGCCAGCCCGGCGTATCTCTCTCTGTCCAGCGAGGACCCCGTACTGACCGCGCTGGAGCTGAGCAACGAGCTCGCCAAGCTCGCCAACATCGAAAAGGAGTTTAAGGTAGGACGACTGGACCAACATGGTATTTTTTTGTTTGCACCATATTTTTTTGCTTTAATATCATGCAATTAGATCATGCATAGAATTAATTGTTCCTTAAACATTTTGCATAATAGTTTTATTGGCCACGTACACACAGCAACGTTCTGGGGAGTCACAACCACTTTAAACGCAAGAACGAATCTCCGAAATTAGAATACAGGAGTCACTCCTGATCCCATCAGTCGTGAAAACATTGTGTTCGCAAGTGTTATGTTAGCAAGTTTATTTGTTTTTAGTTTTTAATATGTCTTTACAGTTTTTATTTTATTTAGTTTGTTTTAGTTATTTTAGTACTTCATCTTAGAGGTCTGTGCGGGATCGATTTGTTTTTAGTTCCGATCTACGTGTGTTTTTCATTCACGTTTCAGTATGATTCTGTCTTGCTCCAGTATGGAAGCTTGTTACTAAATAAAAATAAAAAAAATTTATAAACTCACAATTGTGGGATATAAACTCGCAATTTGACTTTTTTTCTCGCAATTTGACTTTTTTTATGCAATTTCCAATTTATCTTGCAAATCTGACTTTTTAATTTGCAATTGCAAGTTTATATCTCATAATTCTGACTCATTTTCTCAGAATTTCAAGAAATGAACTTGCAATTGCAAGAAATAAACACAATTATGGGATATAAACTCACAATTTTGACTTTTTTCTTGCAATTGCAAGTTTATATCTCATAATTCTGACTCATTTTCTCAGAATTTCAAGAAATGAACTTGCAATTGCGAGAAATAAACTCACAATTTTGACTTTTTTCTTGCAATTGCCAGTTTATATCTCACATTTCTGACTTTATATCACACAATTCTGACTATATAACTCACAATTGTGAGTTTAAATCACACAGTTCTGAGAATAAAAGTCCGTAAACTCGAAATTGCAAGAAAAAAAATCAGAATTGTGTGATTAAAAAGTCGCAATTATTGATTTTTTTACTCAGTGGCGGAAACAAGCTTCCATACTCCAGTGTCATTTCAACTCAGTCTCATAGGAAAACGTAACTATTTTACGATTGAATATGAATTTGTATGATGAGAATTGTGCGAAAATGTGTTTTTTTTAGAAAAAAGTAAGCATGAAAGTGAGACCTAAGCAGTTGAAATTGAAATTGTACGATTTCATATGAATTAGCCACCAATTCGCCAAAACATAAAATAGTTACGTGTCTTTGCCATGAGATTGTTTTGCCTATATTTTTTCCAATTCCCACAAATAAGGTGGCATCATTTAAAGCGACACAGCACAAACCGTGATGTCGGATTCGTAAACATATGACTGTTTCGAGTTGGTTTTGATGAGTCAGTCAAACTGATCTCAGAAACGCTCGATTTGATTAACGATTTTCTGGTTGTCCTGTTCAGAATGAGCCTGCGGTGTGAACGTGGCCTCTCTCTCCAGCTGCATTTTGTTGTATGTCAAACTTAAATTTCCTCCTCCATCCCGAACTCTCTCAGAATCAGAGTTCATCTTATATTTGCATCTCTTATCTTAACATTTATCTCCATTTTAACAACATTTTTAACTTCTGTTGCGTGTGTGTTTGTGTGTGCCGCCGCCGTCGACAGGATAAAAAGAACCGTAATAAAGAGACATCTCAGCACACTGGCTTCTTTCTGGTAAATATGTTTGACTACACAATTTTCACTAACTCAGACTAACAGTAACTAATTGTCATGCTTGCTGATTCAGCTTTTATGTCAAGGTCAGACTGTCTGTCAGCGCATCTGTTTGTCTGTCCGTCTGGAGAACTGAATCGATGTCGATTCTGATCAGTTCTTTGATCTGTGCAGAGCCAGAGATTCACTTCAGATAAACTGAGCTCTCTCTCTCTCTCTCTCCAGCTCTGAATGTTGTGTGTTATTTAGCTGCAGATCTCATGTGTATTTAAAGTTACACTCAAAAAAACACTGATAGATATGTAATAATTCCTAAATGTGTGAACCAGCCTGTTTAGAACAGGTCATATTTCCAAAAAAATTGAAAGAAATTGAGATTATTTGTAAGAACACACATATATATATATATGTGTGTATATATGTATATATATATATATACTGTATATATATATATATATATATATATATATATATATATAATTTTATTTTATTTTATTTTTTATTTTTTTGCATTGTTTTCATGACAGATAAGCGCATCTCATTACTTTAATGCAAATGTCAGTGCTGCAACATGTTTAACAAATATCTATTGTGATTTTCAAGTGTTTATTCATGATGTAAGTATTTGTATTTTGTATTTAAATCATCGTAAAGGCGATACAACATTATGCTGATTTAAATTATATATATATATATATATATATATATATATATATATATATATATATATATATATTGATTTTGGAGTGAAATGTGACCTTTTTGTGAGATTCACATAAATATTGCTTTAGTTCTTGTATACTTTACCTTAGTCTTAATGAGCAAATAAATGTCCCATTCTCCCATGATTCACTTTGATAAGCGTCATGATGTGTGGTTCTCATGTAACATATGGTCAGTCATATTGCTTTTCTCATGCTGATAAGAGGTTTGATGTCATCCTGGTGGTATGAGAAGGTATAATGAATCCCACAGAGAACAATAAAGCACACAGCATGTCATGTTTTAAACAGAACCTCAGCAGCAGTGCATGCTGGGAGATCACACTGATATGACGTCTATCTGATGGAGGAGCACGCTGTTTGATTATGCTTATTCCATCCTGACAGTGATGTTTTTAAATGAAGCAGAGAAGCGTTCAGTATTGACTTCTCCATGTGGTAAAATATTTACGGTTCTGTGGTTTAATAATTCAGTCCAGGATGATTCATAAACAACTCGACTCTCATGAAACAGCTTGTCATGTCAGGTGAATCAATCTAGAGTTCTAGAAAACACAGTTCATTGCTATTGGAAATAGTTCAGACTCCATCACTTAATTCATTTCAGAGATGTATTCATTTCAATGTACTTGATTTTGATGAAAGGTTCATATTTTTTTTTCTTTGAAATAAGATGCACCAGTGAATCATTTACATTAAGCCCAGTAATGTTTATAAATAGGGTTAGTTTTGATTTCATGTTGACTTTGTAATTGTATTTCATTACAGTTGAATTTTAAATGGGTGGTAATTTTAAAGCATTTTAGATTACCAAAGTGATTACTTTGAATTTTAATGTCATTTATTTCATTTAAACATTAATATAAACTGTGACGGGCAATTAATGATTCTCCGACTCGGACAGTCTGCAAAATCATCCTAAGCTTCAGTTCTGCTCATCAGTTTCATAACCCTTGCAGAATGTGCAACATTTTAACAGTTAAAGTTAGAGGGATCATAAAAATTGCATGTTATTTTTTTTAGTACTGTCCTGAATAAGCTATTTCACATACTAGATGTTTACATATATTCCACGAGACAAAATGACTGAATTTATAAAAATTGCCCCATTCAAAAATGTCCATACCCTTGAATCTGAACTGTCTGTCGTTACTGGATGATCCACGACTGTTTTCATGTTTTGCAATAGTTTGTGAGTTTGATAGTTTGTTGTTTGTGAGTCCCTAGTAATTGTAAAAAAGGTAATTGCAAGTTTTTATCTCACAATTCTGACTTTTTGCCTCGTAATTGCGAGATTTCAACTCACGATTGCGTTTTAGAAAGTCAGAATTGGGAGATTTAAACTCATAGTTATACAGTCAGAATTGCATGATAAAAACTTGAAATTCTTTATCAATTCTGACGAGTTTATATTTCAGAATTCTGACTTCTTTTCTCAATATTGCGAGTTTATATCTCACAATACTGACTTTATAACTCACAATTGCAACTTTATATCACGCAATTCTGAGAAAAAAGTCAAAACTTGTTATTACCTTGTTTTTGTGTAACATACTTATAAGTATTCCACAGAATTTAGATTAAGTAACAAAACTTGGGTAATCTAATGAAATACATGACTTTTTAAAGCATGCATTTTGTAATGTGTGAAATGCATTTTAAAAGTAACCTACCCATCCCTGTATAGAACCTTTCTGGCATAAAGCGTTCTTTAGAACTGAGTCAAGAACCCTAGAGTTCTATATAGAACCCACTGAACCTTTTTTTTCTGAGAGTGCATGTCGAACAAGTGCCATTTATTGAAAAGAAATATAGTGTAAGCACACTTTACAAGCAAAACATTTGACAAAAATCTCTCTTATGTAACAAAATCAAGGATTGTGTTTGTTTTTGGTTTGTGGATGATTCCAAAATACCATCTGATTCAAACACATTGAGACTTCAAAAACATGATGAATAAAGTGATGTTAGTGAAGAGAAACAATGATCTTAATAAACATGTATACAGGTGCTAGTCATATAATTAGAATATCATCAAAAAGATTTTGACCATCTTTCATATATTCTAGATTCCCTACATGTAAAGTAAAACATTTCAAGTTTTTTTTTTTTTTTTTTTTTTAAATTTTGATGATTAGAGCATACAACTCATGAAAGTCCAAAATCCAGTATCTCAAAATATTAGAATATTTCCTAAGATCAATCAAAAAATGGATTTTCAAAACAGAAAAGTTCAAGTTCTTTAAAGTATGTTCATTTGTGCACTCAATACTTAGTCGGCAGCACATATTACAGCAAATGACTTGCTCCTAGCACAAATTACAGCATCAGTGAAGTGTGGCATGGAAGTGATCAGCCTGTGGCACTGCTGAGGCACTATTGAGCCTTCAGATCATCTGTATATTGTTGAATCGACTGTTTCTCATCTTTCTCTTGAAAATATCCCATAGATTCAGGGGTCAGGCATGTTGGCTGGCCAATAAAGCACAGTAATTTCATGGTCAGCAAACCACTTGGAAGTGGTTTTTGCACTGTGGGCAGGTGCTAAAGTCCTGCTGGAAAAGGAAATCAGCATCTCCATAAATCTTGTCAGCAGATGGAAGCATAAAGTGCTCCAAAATCTCCTGGAAGATGGCTGCATTGACTTCGCACTTGATAAAACACAATGGACCAACACCAGCAGACGTCACGCCCCCCAAATCATTACTAACTTCAGAAACTTCACACTAGACTTCAAGCAGCTTGGATTCTGTGCCTCTCCAGTCTTCCTTCAGACTCTGGGACCATGATTTCAACATGAAATGCAAAATTTACTTTTATCTGAAAAGAGGACTTTCGACCACTGTTCACTGTCCAGTTCTTTTTCTCCTTAGCCCAGGTAAGATGCTTCTGATGTTGTTTCTGTTTCAGAAGTGGCTTGGTAGTCCTTTTCCTGAAGATGTCTGAGTGTGGTGGCTCTTGATGCGCTGACTTCGGCTTCATTCTTCTCACTGTGAAGCTCTCCCAAGTGTTTGAATCGGCTTTACTTGACAGTATTCTCAAGCTTGCGGTCATCCCTGTTGCTTGTGCACCTTTGCCTACCCAATTTCTTCCTTCTAGTCAACTTTGCATTTAATATGCTTTGATACATCACTCTGTAAACAGCCACCACATTCAGTAATGACCATCTGTGACTTACTCTCTTTGTGGAGGGTGTCAGTGATTGTCTCCTGGACCATTGCCAAGTCAGCAGTCTTCCCCATTAGTGTGGTTTCAAAGAACAAGAGATACCCAGAATTTATACTGTAGGGATGGTCATTTAATGAAACTCAAATGTAAATATTCTAATATTTTGAGTTACTGGATTTTGGACTTTCATTAGCTGTACGCTCTAATCAACAAATAAAAAATAAAAAAAAAACTTTTGAAATGTTTTACTTTACATGTAGGGAATTTAGTATAAATGAAAGTTTCATTTTTTTAAATAATTTACAATAAAAAAATGAACTTTTTCATGATATTCTAATTATATGACCAGCACCTGTAAATGTCCAAATACTTTGTGTTCAAATCAGGTTTTGCCTCTTCCCTGCTGTTTCTGTATGAACACATGGAAAATGTTCTAGAATTACAGCAATGTTTTGATATCAACAGTCAGATCTCTGAAAGAATAATTTACTATTCCAGGACAGACTAAAGAACATTGATTTAGTCTAAACTAAAGACCATTGCAGTGTGATCACGATTAGAAACTGAACCATCTCCCCTTTGGAAACAATAGCAAATCTTGACAGAATTTTGTAGATCAGAAAATGTCATTCGATTCTTTCCAAGAGAACTATTACAGCTGAGAGGTGTTGTGTTGGAGTCTGATGGATTCTGACGCTCTTCAGTCAGGTGTTGCAGTGAGTCTGAAAACTGAAAAAAAAGACCTCTGTGGAGGATCAGCTCCTGTTTTACAGCATTTAAAGAGGAGCTATTCTGCTTTTCTCCATCTTCATCTGTCTTTAGTGTGTGATGTTCCTGTTTGAGTTCCAGTTCTTCTCTATATCAGTGTCAGTGTTTCTGAACTCCTGAAACGCCTCCATCTTCACAATATTCCTCATTTAAATAATTAATGCGCAGAATAAAGGGGCGGGGCCTGGTTGAGTTAGTTAGTAGTGTGTTGAAACTGGCGGTTATGGTAAGGGGCGGGACATTTCCCAAACACCAATCACAACACACTGCTCCAGCCGACCAATCAGAGCACACTGTGCTTTTCAGAAGGAGGGGCTTCATAGAGACAGGAACTAAACAAAGCGATACTGACAGACTGGGAAGAGAGGAGCTGCAACAATGAGGGAAATAATGAAAACCTGTTCTAGTAGAGCACAAAAACAACATTAGACTGTGTAAAAGGGCATAATAGGTGCTCTCTTCTCTGCTCCTTCTCTTCATCTCTACAGAATGACTACAGGAAGCTGTCTATGCAGTGTAAAGACTTTGTGGTTGGAGTTTTGGATCTGTGCAGGGACACGGAGGAGGTGGAGGCCATCTTGAATGGAGATATATCCGCCGAGCTGGAGGAAGGCCAGCATCATCGCTCTCTGCTCAGTCGAGTCAAACTGGCCATTAAATACGAGGTTAAGAAGGCAAGTGTCCATATAATGATGCCAGTGCATACATAACACTGCACTGTTCAGATCCTTTTTACAGGAAAATGAAATGTTACTGATTTTGAATATGATTTTTGACAGAAATGGGTGTGATTAATTTGTTGTATTACCATTAATGATCAAAAGTTTGGAATAATTCGTTTTTTTTTTTTTTTTTATGTTTTTGTCTCTTCTGCTCACCAAGGTTGCATTTATTTGATCAAAAATACAGTAAAAACAGTGAAATATTATTACAATGTAAATCAGCTGCTTTCTATGTGAATATATTGTAAAATGTAATTTATTCCTGTGATAAAAGCTGAATTTATTTGATTAAAAATACAGTAAAAATTGTGAAATATTATTACAATTTAAAACAGCTGTTTTCTATGTGAATATATTGTAAAATGTAATTTATTCCTGTGATAAAAGCTGAATTTATTTGATTAAAAATACAGTAAAAATCACAAAATATTATTACAATATAAAACAGCTGTTTTCTATGTGAATATATAGTAAAGTGTAATTTATATCCAGTGATCAAAGCTGAATTTTCAGCATCATTACTCCAGTCTTCAGTGTCACATGATCCTTCAGAAATCATTCTAATATGATGATTTATTATGATTTCCCAAAAATTATGAAGTGAAAAAACAGCTGTTTTAAATAGTAATAATATTTCACTATTTTTCACTGTATGTTTGATCAAATAAATGCAGCTTTGATGAGCAGAAGAGACTTCTTTAAAAACATCCAAACTTTTCACCTGTGGTGTTTTTGTGTGCATGTTATTTTTCTGTTTATTTTCCTGCAGTACTTGTATTCATCAATGCACACACCAAAAAAAAAAAAAAATGCAAAATATAATGTTGCATAATTGGGTGAATCTCTTATTAACCAGTGAATGCATGGCTGGAGATTGTTGACCTCAATATGCATTTATAAAATGACCTCATAATCAGTGTTTATGTAAAGCTCATCTGCTCAAACATTATTTAGGAAAGACGAGGACTGGCGTTTGTCTGTGCTGCTTTGATTTATCTGTCTCTAGCTTCCTCTGTGGACACGATTTATCTTGTCTAAGATAATTGGGTGGAGGATGTCTATGAATTTCACTGAGAATATAAATAACAAGAAGCAGATAAAGAGGGCCGCAATTAATCACATGTATTTTATTGTTGAAAGTGTGGCTAATCCTCTGTGCCGACTTAGTTTTGTTTAATCACCGGACACACACATCGTCTGCTAACTCACTAACACACTCTCAGGGACGTAATCCGATGAAGTGTTAATCAGGCTAACAGCAGCTTCAGCCGTAACGCAGCCACCCTGACATAAAGCGTCATTTAAAGATGAGATTTCAGGAGCCCTAAACGCTCCCAGCAGGACGTGGAGTGTGAGGCTCTGAGCTCGCGTCAGGAAATGAGTTCAGAGTCAGCCATTCGCATTACGACGATTAACTCGATGGTCGCTTCATGCCTGAGAAGTGTTAAATTAGAAGTCATGCGATGGGCATGAAGGGGTGATTGTTTATTTTCAGCGATGTGATTGGCTCTGCTGGAGGTGTGAATCGTCAATCTTCAAGTTCTTCATAGGCTTTAAGGAATAGTAAACAAGTGGTGATTTAGTGACGAGTAATGAGATGCAAGAATGATGCAGAATATATATGTTTATATTTACAAAGTTCTGTCATGAAACTCTAGATGCACAGGCTAATAGGTCCTTAAAGGTGCAATATGTAAGTTTTTTGCAGTAAAATATCCAAAACCCACTAGGCCAGTGTTATATATTTTGTTCACTTGAGTACTTACAATATCCCAAATGTTTGCAACTATTTGTAAATCGTGAGAAAATTGCAATTTTACCCAAGGCTCCGGGACGTGTGAGGAGTCGCCTGTCAATTGCGTCATACCCGCGTTACCCTCGATTTCCGGGTTTATTTTGTAGAAACCATGAAAACACCAAAGACGCTTTAATACCTGTTTTAATAGACAAGGAAACAGCTGTTTTAATGTATTTATCTACAGAAAACTAATTATTGTTATATAGCTCAACACATTTAGTCTTATTGTTTAAATCTAATTTTCTTGATTTTTTGCGAGTCTCATGCTTTACCATGCCTCAGAGAAAAACACTATTTTGTGAAGTAGCTAACATAGCATAATCAGATGCAGCTTTATTTTTAGTAACAGTAATACAGCATTTTCTCCATCATACAATACGTTTTAAAATGAATTGCATGTCATTTATCAACACAATCATCCAGCATTTAATATGATATTGTAAAATCGATCTATCTTACTGCAGTGTGTAACAGTGTCTCACAGCAGCCGCCGAGCGAACGCACAGAGTAACGTTATAACATCATTTTCAACACTCTCAAATGTATCTAATATGATAAACAGAGCTGCGTTTCCTCATACTCATGACCGGAATAGCGGAAGCGGCGCCGGCGACTGTGTCATAATAAAAGTCCCGCTGCTCGTGAGGCGTGTGTTGATCAATCGCTCCAGCTCCTCGTTCAGCTCCACAACACTCGCTCCTGCTCTGCTTCACACTACAGTAACGTTAATAATCGCATCCATGAGCATGATTTCTGTCCAAATCCAATCCCGATTGTTTGTGATGTGAAGACCACATGTCCCAAGATTCCACGCTCTGAAACTTGGCGTCATCAAGCTACGTCTTTGTTTTGAATAGGCCTCTAGCGACCTCTAGTGGACATAAAATATTACATATTGCATCTTTAACTCAACCTGTAATAAAACCAAATAATCACATCATCATCTATCGGACACAGATGATTGGCTCCTGCTGTATTAATAGCCAATGCGCTTGCATGCTCAATCTTCATAAAACTATATATAATATATATAAAATGTTTATCTTAATTTTGACATTATATTAATTTCAGAGGGTGTGCAGCTGAAATATCTGTTTTCGTCTAAATAAGTGGAAAAATGACACAAGGTTCTGGACAGAAGTGATGTTCCTGCAGCTTCAGGTGTAATGAGCCTCTCTGCTGAGGTTTCAGTGATTGTATGGTCAGGTAGTTGCTGTTACCCAGCAGACAGATATAAACCTGTGCGCCTTGATTCACAGCCAATCAGACTGGAGCTTTTCCAGGCTGTTGAGAGAGCTTGTGCCAGCATAACCTGAGAGGAAGACGACACCTCAGGAACCTTTTCAAAGGTCTGTGTCACCGCTGTGTTTCGATTCATCAGCAGAAACACCAAACCCCAACGGCTGCTCTTGACAAGACCAATGCATCTTATTTCCTCACACACACACTCCAGGACACAAGGAATCATCTCAGACCATCTACCAAAATCAAAAACGTGCTCCGTGACCTTGCTGTGATATTATTCAGGAAACAGCAGCAGTTAAACCACATGTTTGAGGTAACAGGAGTGAAATGATTACTAACCCAAATCAAAAGTCTCACCATGATCTCTACTAATGACTCCTCTTCCCTTCAAGCTCTGCTATGAGTTAAACATTCATTCACACATGAGATGCATACATAAACCTTCTTTCCTCCATTTCAAAGATGGTTGTGAGTGGAGAGAGATGTTCAGACAGTGATGGTTGTGTTGTGATGAGCCGGTTTGTCGCTGAAGGCCACGATCACTCACTCCAGAGATCGGATGGGAAAGTCTCGTTCTCGCTGCAGCTCTCGGGCAGCTGTTTACAAATGACCGCCGCAGGCCGCAGACTCGCTGATGATGTTATCAGACACAGTTTATTGAATTACAATAATGTCTGATGATTCCTCTCATGGGATTTAAACTCTTTTGGCTCAGTTATGCATGCAGAGTGCCAGCGTTTAGTGTGATGCTGTTTGATTGGATGGTGCAACAATATACTAGAACAAATTATTGTGATGTCAAAAAAACAAGCAGACATGTTTCTGGATTTTAATATATTAAAAAATTATATTTTAGAATATGAAGTATACATATTTTAGTTTTGTTTACAGCAAACTAGTCATAAAGTGTGCAGATAATGCATGAATAGTTATGAAATATGCTAAATACGGGTTAAATGAAACCGAATGCATTAAAATTGACGGACCCTGTTTTAAGATATTTCATACTCTCTCCGTCTCTTCTTGGTAATATAATTTTGGCCTGTTATTCATAGCTGTTCTTTCGTCCTGAGTTCACATTCTTTCATATAATTATGTGGATGTATTTTCAAGTCATTTATTCTGAGCCTCATAATTTATGGCAGGAAGGGGTTTATAGGACAGCCGTGAAATTAACACCTGTTTTTCTCTGGGGATTGAAATTAATTAACCTACTACCTTAATACAGAGCGGCAGGCACACGGGAGGTGGCGGTTTGTGTGTACGTGGCCCAGAAAACACGTGTTGGATTGGACACTGGGGTGGAATGGAGATGGTTTTCATGAAATTTGGTTGGAAAATAACTAAATGAAACTTCTCATATAGCCTCTCACAGGTATCTTTAAAAATCTGTGAATGATTTCAGCCATTTTAGTAACTTCAACCACACACTCTCTGCTTCAATCGTTCTTTATTGATGGACAGAGTGTGTTCTGACTAAAAAAGTAATCAGCAAGATGTCATTTGCTGATATTATGACTATCCTGAGCTGTTGCGTCATAAAAACAGCAGAAAATTAATTTCATGCTTTTAAGAGCCACTTAAACATCTACTGTAATAACCAGTGTTATTTTAGTATCACTGATGTAGTTTTTATTAATTATAATCATGACATTATTTAAATCATGACAATTCTGGTGATTTTTTGCTTATGTTGATTTTTGCTGCTGTTGATTTTTGCTGCTGCTGTTGTTTTTTGCTGCTGCTGTTGTTTTTTTTGCTGCTGTTGATTTTTGCTGCTGTTGATTTTTTGCTGCTTTTGATTTTTGCTGCTGTTGATTTTTGCTGCTGTTGATTTTTGCTGCTGTTGATTTTTTGCTGCTGTTGATTTTTGCTGCTGTTGATTTTTTTGCTGCTGATGATTTTTGCTGCTGTTGATTTTTTTGCTGCTGTTGATTTTTGCTGCTGATGATTTTTGCTGCTTCTGTTGATTTTTGCTGCTGTTGATTTTTTGCTGCTTTTGATTTTTGCTGCTGCTGATTTTTGCTGCTGTTGATTTTTTTGCTGCTGTTGATTTTTGCTGCTGATGATTTTTGCTGCTGTTGATTTTTTTGCTGCTGTTGATTTTTGCTGCTGATGATTTTTGCTGCTTCTGTTGATTTTTGCTGCTTCTGTTGATTTTTTGCTGCTTTTGATTTTTGCTGCTGATGATTTTTGCTGCTGATGATTTTTGCTGCTGTTGATTTTTTGCTGCTTTTGATTTTTGCTGCTGCTGATTTTTGCTGCTGTTGATTTTTTTGCTGCTGTTGATTTTTGCTGCTGATGATTTTTGCTGCTTCTGTTGATTTTTTGCTGCTTTTGATTTTTGCTGCTGATGATTTTTGCTGCTGATGATTTTTGCTGCTGTTGATTTTTGCTGCTTCTGTTGATTTTTGCTGCTGTTGATTTTTTGCTGCTTTTGATTTTTGCTGCTGCTGATTTTTGCTGCTGTTGATTTTTTTGCTGCTGATGATTTTTGCTGCTTCTGTTGATTTTTGCTGCTTCTGTTGATTTTTTGCTGCTTTTGATTTTTGCTGCTGATGATTTTTGCTGCTGATGATTTTTGCTGCTGTTGATTTTTTTGCTGCTGTTGATTTTTGCTGCTTCTGTTGATTTTTGCTGCTGTTGATTTTTGCTGCTGATGATTTTTGCTGCTTCTGTTGATTTTTGCTGCTTCTGTTGATTTTTTGCTGCTTTTGATTTTTGCTGCTGATGATTTTTGCTGCTGATGATTTTTGCTGCTGTTGATTTTTTGCTGCTGTTGATTTTTGCTGCTTCTGTTGATTTTTGCTGCTGTTGATTTTTTGCTGCTTTTGATTTTTGCTGCTGCTGATTTTTGCTGCTGTTGATTTTTTTGCTGCTGTTGATTTTTGCTGCTGATGATTTTTGCTGCTTCTGTTGATTTTTGCTGCTTCTGTTGATTTTTTTGCTGCTTTTGATTTTTGCTGCTGATGATTTTTGCTGCTGTTGATTTTTTTTGCTGCTGTTGATTTTTGCTGCTGATGATTTTTGCTGCTGTTGATTTTTTTGCTGCTGTTGATTTTTTGCTGCTGTTGATTTTTGCTTCCTTTCATTTTTGCTGCTGTTGATTTTTTGCTGCTGTCGATATTTGCTGCTGATGATGATTTTTGCTGCTGCTGTTGATTTTTTTCTGCTGCTGCTGATTTTTGATTCTGTTGCTTCTGCTGCTGTTGCAGAGCAAGTATGGTCTTGCCACTGCTAATAGAAACACAGACATGCTGCTGTGAGTATGTAAGATATGCTGCTGCTGCATAAATAGACATACATAAATCCCGCAGCAGATCTAGGCAGGTGGAGCTAGGGAGGTGGAGGAGTTCAGAGGAACTCTGATCATAGCCTGCAGGACTAGATTACAGCAAACACTGAACTAAACTATTTAAATGTTGAACAAGCAATCTCATTGGCTGCAAGATCAGCAGAGGCCAATGTGCCATGCAGTAATGATGTGATTGCTAGCAGATTGCATGTAAAGGACCGATCAGCCTGCGCCCTCTAGAGTTTCATGACTGAACTATGTATACTGAAACTATACTATGTATTACTAAAAAGTTTTTTTATGGATTTAGTTTTAAGTTAACTATAATAACTCTGATGACATATTTGCAATTTATATACTGTATTACAAAATATATATATATTGCCAGAATACACAGCTTCTTTTGAATGGTCATCAATGGAGAAAGATCTGCAGAATAACTGAGGAGTGGAGCACAGCTATAACAGTCTCTCTTCACTGTCCTTCCGGTCTTCCTGCTGACAGGAATAATGCATGCTCTCTAAGTTAATTTTTCAGTGATTCCACATAACATAATAATGACCAGAACCCCTTTCTGCACCATCCGCTCCAGATGACTTATGTGTGTGCTGTGATGTCTCCATGGTTTGTTGCTATGGTGATGTGTTGAGCAAACTTCGCAAGATACCATCGTCTCACGCAAAGTCATCGTTTCAATCAAGGACATAATTCAGTGTTTATGGCTGTGCCAGACATTGTTTGAAGTTTGCATAATCCAATTCAATGTCACATGATCCTTCAGAAATCATTCTAATATGCTGATTTGCTGCACATTTCTTATTATTATCAATGTTGGAAACAGTTGTGCTGCTTCATATTTTTGTGGAAAACATAATACTTTTTTCAGGCTTCTTCGATGAATAGAAAGTACAAAAAATACAGCATTTATTTGAAATAACATTATAAATGTCTTTACTGTCACTTTTGATCAATATTAATGTATCTTTGCTAAATAAAAATATAAAAAACACTGACCCCAAACTTTTGAACTGTACAGTAAATGTTAACGATACCATTAATCTGTCTCTCTCTCTTCAGTTTGTGGCTCATCCGAACTGTCAGCAGCAGTTGTTGACGATCTGGTATGAGAATCTGTCTGGTCTTCGGGAGCAAACCACTGCTGTCAAGTGTCTGGTGGTTTTGGTCGTGGCGCTGGGACTCCCTCTGCTGGCTGTGGGGTATTGGTTCGCCCCGTGCAGTAGGGTAAGAGGCTTTTAAAAGCTTGAATCTCACAAAGCCTATCAAGAATCTGTCAGATATAATACTGGCTTATATACAATAAGCATATTCATATTATGTCAATACAATTTTCATTTTTTTAATAATTTGTATTTTTACAGTACTAAATATTTACTTTTAAATTATGCATCATTTATCATCTGTAATACCATATTGTAAAAACTAGATGGCTGTTTAGCCCTAAATATGAACAGGGCTGTGTATCCCCTATTGCTGGGAACATTGTTTTCAGACATAATTACTTGTATTAGGTTTTGCATTTGGATATATATTTAGACATTATTAAATATTGATTTTTAGCTTTATTGGCCTTGTAAAAAGGCTTTACATTGCCAAAGCATTAACTCCAACGGTGTTTGCATTTGTCAACTTTACAGCCAACAGTGGGAACTGAATCAGTCAGTGATTGACAGCGCTCTGAGCCAATGGCGTTGTTGGGCATTGTCAGATTACACCTCCTACTCTTCCTTTATCAGTCCATTTTAGTTGTATTTTCTGCAGCTGTCAACTCTGAAGTCACTTTTGTTGCTATATATGCCATAATTAAGATGCACACAAAGCTACAATGTAAAATATGAAGTTGTAAATTTAAAAAAAAGCTTATTGGAGTATGTTTTAATCTTTCTACTTCAAAATGTCATGTTTATTTCAATGTGTTACTTGTTGTTTCCATGTAATTCACTAGCAATTTCTGAATGAAAATTGTTTGGAAAAATAAATCCTACATAATTTTTTTTTTCCAATGTAGTGAATCTGGGTTTGTGTTTAAACATATTTGTTGATCTTTTCCATGTTTTCTCAGCTTGGTAAAATGCTACGCAGTCCTTTTATGAAGTTTGTTGCTCACGCGGCCTCCTTTATCATCTTCCTGTGTCTGCTGGTGTTCAATGCGTCCGATCGGTTTGAAGGCATCACCACCCTTCCCAACGTCACCGTAACCGACTACCCGCTGCAGATCTTCAGAGTGAAGACCACACAGTTCTCGTGGACAGAAATACTGATCATGGTCTGGGTAGCAGGTAATGCACCATTTTTGTAATTAATATTATTTCATGTATATGATCATAATATCCCTCTGTACAACTAGATTTAGACATTTGATGAGAAATTTACTGGCTAGGAGAAACAATTGAGATATTGAAGAGATCTGATTTGGGACTGTTCTTTCATGTATACAAAATTTGGTCAGTTTTAGTAATATAGGATATTTCATTAAGAGACTAATACATTTCTTTCCTGCACTGTCAGAGTTCCTCAGTCGAGGACCAAAGCAGGATGATCAATGAACCTTTCAATTGTTTTGTCCTGAAGAGACTGACACTGAGAGTTTGAGTGGATTAGAGCCTCTGAATTGACTGAAAATCATGTTTTCTTAAACACTCATTTCCTCCCTGACCAGTTCTGGGCAATAACTTACTAAACACTACTAACATTACTACAGTGTTTAGTAGCATGAACGACCATTGCTCATCTGTTTCCAGAACAGTGAAGCTTTTTCTAACCTGCTTTGAAACAGTAGTGTAACCATTTGTCATATATTTTCCACCAGTTGTATATTAAAATGTATTCCTCATTAAACAGCCTTTATGAGTTTATGTATTGTTTTAGTAACTTGTAGTGTGGCTTACTACTTTTGTTTTTTAAAGGGCATCTTGACTGTAGTGAATCTAGTATCTTATCGTTCAGGAAGGCACAGTTTCACACTCTCTTTAAGAAAAAAAAAGCAAGCAAACAAGCTCTGTTTAGCATATCATTTTTTAGCCATTCACAACGAGGCGTGTTCATTCATCATTGTCGTATTGTGAAATGGATCCAGTAATGCGAGGCTTTTCGCGGGCAATGCATCATTGAGAGGGCTAACCACAGATTGAATTGAGTTCAGAACATTTTCCCATTTGGTTTGTGGTTCAGAGAGTTCAGCCACACTGAGCGCACCTCATTACATCTGGTGTAAGAAAATGTTTGGCTGTTTCAGTCAGGATGAGATGCTGAAGCAGAGGAAGTCTTTACCTGCTGAAGCAGATCCGTGTTGCACATGATGTTTGCGTCTGTTACTTGTCGTTTTAAGAAGAAAGCAGTACGTTCAGAGATTTTTTTGGACTGTTTTCATCTTCCAGGTTTGAGTCAGAATCACAGGATTTTGCTGCAGTGCCTCTTAATTATTAATGACATGTGACTTGTTCTCTTGCATGGTGCAAAAATCCACAAGTGTTGTTTGGTTTCCACCGTGATAGTAGCAGAGTGACAGGCTTTCAGTAAATGATGACACATTTGACATGTTAGCGTAAAAAGGCCATCCTCACGGTTGAGTGTGTTAACCGATCGAACCTGCTTGGATTGTGGAAGTGACCATGCGTGGAGTCCGTTAGTGATGTGCACCGATAAATCATTTATAATAAATACTGCAAAATTCCATAATAAAATAAGAATTGTCAATTTTGTTTTCATTGAAAGACTCACAGTTCCTTGTTTCCTGTCGTATTGGTGCGCACACCAAACTGAGATTAGTATTCCTGCATGTCTTTGTTTATTTTGAAGTATAAAGATGGATGGAGAGAATGAAATGGTCAGAATGTTGGTGCATTATTAGTTCAGGATGTTCGTTTTTTGTTTAGAATGTTCGTTTGAAGTGTGTGTTTGGAATGTTTGTTTGTCAAAGTGTGTGTTTGGGATGTTAGTTCATCAAAAGTGTGTGTTTGGAATGTTCGTTCGTCGAAATGTGTGTTCAGAATGTTCGTTCGAAGTTCATTTGGAATGTTCATTCAAAGTGTGTGTTTGGAATGTTCGTTCGTCAAAGTGTGTGTTCGTTCGTCAAAGTGTGTGTTTGGAATGTTCAGTCAAAGTGTGTGTTCGGAATATTTGTCCATCAAAGTGTGTGTTCAGAATGTTCTTTCATTCAAAGTGTGTGTTTGGAATGTTTGTTCGTCAAAGTGTGTGTTTGGAATGTTAATTCGTCGAAGTGTGTGTTCAGAATGTTCGTTCGTAGTTCATTTGGAATGTTCATTCAAAGTGTGTGTTTGGAATGTTTGTTCGTCAAAGTGTGTGTTTGGAATGTTTGTTCGTCAAAGTGTGTGTTTGGAATGTTAATTCGTCGAAGTGTGTGTTCAGAATGTTCGTTCGTAGTTCATTTGGAATGTTCATTCAAAGTGTGTGTTTGGAATGTTCGTTCGTCGAAGTGTGTTCAGAATGTTCGTTCGAAGTTCATTTGGAATTTTCATTCAAAGTGTGTGTTTGGAATGTTCGTTCGTCAAAGTGTGTGTTTGGAATGTTAGTTCGTCAAAGTGTGTTTGAAATGTTAGTTCGTCAAAGTGTGTGTTTGGAATGTTAGTTCGTCAAAGTGTGTGTTCAAAATGTTCGTTCGAAGTTCATTTGGAATGTTCATTCAAAGTGTGTGTTTGGAATGTTTGTTCATCAAAGTGTGTGTTTGGAATGTTTGTTCGTCAAAGTGTGTGTTTGGAATGTTTGTTCATCAAAGTGTGTGTTTGGAATGTTTGTTCGTCAAAGTGTGTGTTTAGAATGTTCGTTCGTCAAAGTGTGTGTTCAGAATGTTCGTTCGAAGTTCATTTGGAATGTTCATTCAAAGTGTGTGTTCGTAATGTTTGTTCATCAAAGTGTGTGTTTGGAATGTTCGTTCGTCAAAGTGTGTGTTTGGAATGTTAGTTCGTCAAAGTGTGTTTGAAATGTTAGTTCGTCAAAGTGTGTGTTTGGAATGTTAGTTCGTCAAAGTGTGTGTTCAAAATGTTCGTTCGAAGTTCATTTGGAATGTTCATTCAAAGTGTGTGTTTGGAATGTTTGTTCATCAAAGTGTGTGTTTGGAATGTTTGTTCGTCAAAGTGTGTGTTTGGAATGTTTGTTCATCAAAGTGTGTGTTTGGAATGTTTGTTCGTCAAAGTGTGTGTTTAGAATGTTCGTTCGTCAAAGTGTGTGTTCAGAATGTTCGTTCGAAGTTCATTTGGAATGTTCATTCAAAGTGTGTGTTCGTAATGTTTGTTCATCAAAGTGTGTGTTTGGAATGTTCGTTCATTCATTCAAAGTGTATGTTTGGAATGTTCATTTGAAGTGTGTATTTAGGATGTTTGTTCATTCGAAGTGTGAGTTCGGAATGTTCATTCAAAGCGTGTGTTTGGAATGTTCGTTTGAAGTGTGTATTTAGAATGTTTGTTCATTCAAAGTGTGAATTCGGAATGTTTGTCAAAGTGTGTGTTTAGAATGTTTGTTCATCAAAGTGTGTGTTTGGAATGTTTGTTCATCAAAGTGTGTGTTTGGAATGTTCTTTTGAAGTTCATTTGGAATGTTCGTCAAAGTGTGTGTGTTTGGAATGTTTGTTCGAAGTGTGTGTTCGGAATGTTCATTCAAAGTGTATGTTTGGAATGTTCGTTTGAAGTGTGCATTTAGAATGTTTGTTCATTCGTAGTGTGAGTTCGGAATGTTTGTCAAAGTGTGTGTTCAGAATGTTCGTTTGAAGTTCATTTGGAATGTTCGTTCAAAGTGTGTGTTTGGAATGTTCGTTCGTCAAAGTGTGTGTTCAAAATGTTCGTTTGAAGTTCATTTGGAATGTTCGTTCAAAGTGTGTGTTCGGAATATTCATTCGTCAAAGTGTGTGTTCAGAATGTTCGTTTGAAGTTCATTTGGAATGTTTGTTCAAAGTGTGTGTTTGGAATGTTCGTTCAAAGTGTGTATTCGGAATGTTTGTTCATCAAAGTGTGTGTTTGGAATGTTTGTTTGTTCGAAGTGTGCATTTGGAATGTTCGTTCGTAGTGCGTGTTTGGAACGTTCGGTCACAGTGTGCGTTCAGGATGTTCCATCGAAGTGCCGAATGTGATCATCGTGCTCGTACGAGTGTAACATGAGGAGTGTGTGTGTGGAAGTTTAATTATATTGTGGTGATGGTTGAGGCTCAGTCTGACCCTTCTGAACACACACCCTGACCTTCTCTCTTCAGCTCCAGCTCCTGTCACTGTTCTCAGCTTCTCGTGGGAGTCTGGTGAAGTAATTTATAGTTTTGGAGATGAAATCACCTCTCTATATCCCAGCATGCTTTCAGTGTCTGATTGAACTGAGTGAAGTATTACTTGGATTTCCTTCGGCAGTCTTCTAACCTAGATTAAAAATTAAAGTATAAGGCAAATGAAGTTCATTTAACAGAATTCGCTGAGGCTCCATCATGCTGTAATTCTGCAGCTCTTTGATTGTCTGAATAATTCTCTCTGTCTCTTTATCTCTCCCTCATCTCTTATCTCATCTCCTCGTATCTCAATATGAAAACTAGAAAATAACATTTATTATCTTCAGTCATTTTGCTTCTCCAGTAAATTTATCTTGATTTAAGAATGATTAAATATTTGTGCTGGAAAACGAGACAGAAATGCTGAGGAAGAACATCATGTTTTGTAGCGTTCATTAAATGTTTGAAGAGACGTTTGAATTGCTTGAGTTTAGCGTTCATCACAAGAAACAGTTTAGTTTAAGTTTCTTTCTATTTCAAGCACCCCATACTCTACTGCTGTGGACGCTGACAGCTGATAATGATAATTCATGGCTGACCATCACTGCGTTCCTGCAGGAATGATGTGGTCGGAGTGTAAAGAGCTGTGGACGGAGGGGCCGAGGGAATACGTCATGCAGCTCTGGAACGTTCTGGATTTCGGCATGCTCTCCATCTTCATCGCAGCGTTCACCGCCCGGTTTTTCGCCTTCATGCAGGCCATGAAAGCCCAGGAGTATGTGGATGAGAATATCCACGCTCCAGACCTGTCGCTGGTCACGCTGCCGCCGGACGTCAGATATTACACCTACGGTGAGGAGAATCTGCAGTGTCTTAAAACACTGAAGCATACATGAGTTTTGGCAGTATTGTGATTAAATGCACTGAATTTTTCTACATGAAAGGATTTGCTGATTGCTGTGCACACCATAGTAAATGATTGATCAAGACTGAGTTAAAGGATTTAACCTTTGATTAAACTCTTACTATTAGACAGCAATCGTTAACTAAAACCTTAAAAAGCATTTTTGTTACTTGAAACAAAATAAACATTAACGTCAAATAATCAGCTCGTTGGAAGGCAAAACTAAAACTGTACCCATCTGTTCATCACGTGTGATTTGTGTTTCTTTCAGCGAGAGATAAGTGGCTCCCGTCGGATCCTCAGCTGATCTCCGAGGGTCTGTACGCCATCGCCGTGGTCCTGAGCTTCTCCCGGATCGCCTACATCCTGCCGGCCAACGAGAGCTTCGGGCCGCTGCAGATCTCGCTGGGACGAACGGTGAAGGACATCTTCAAGTTCATGGTCCTCTTCATCATGGTCTTCCTCGCATTCATGATCGGCATGTTCATCCTCTACTCCTACTATCTGGGGGCAAAGGTTAACCCCGCCTTCACCACGTGAGTGACATAAACTGTCAAATATGATTATTCCAAATTAATTAATAAAACTCAGATTATTGGAGTGTTTTACGAGAAAATACTATTGCATTCTTTCTGCTTTCTTGTTTCTTGTACTTTCTAAATTTCTTGTTTAAGTCAATGCGTCACATGCTGTTTCTTTGTAATTACTTGGAAAATGTACTAGCAATTTTTAAAAGAAAATTGTTTTAAAGTAAATCCTATTGTTTTTTGTCAGTGTCCATGTTCTGAAACATATATTGTTTGAGAAAACATTACTTCACACAAATATCTACCCTCAGAGATGTGCATAACTACATATTTTTAAAACTCAGTAGTTGAGGTAAATAGTTAAGGTCAAGTCTTTGGACACGGTCTTGTGCTAAACACGGTCTTACAGCTAAAACAACCAAACAATCCAGATAAACAAGTCAACCTCAAAAAATCACATAGTCACCTGTTGCAATTACTAGTCGACCATCCTGAAACACTTTAACATATTTCTAAATACTTTAAAGCAATTAGTTCTACAAAAAAATCTTAAAATGATTTTTAATTGCTTTTAATTTTTTAAAATATTTTGCATTTTTTTTATTCTATTTTTTTTTAAATAGAATACTTTTTGTAAAAAATCTTATTATTTTTTTTTAATTGACATTATTGGAATTGATTTTGTAATGATTTAAAAAAAAATATATTTTCCAAGTGGATTTAAGTGGATTTTATTTATTATAATTATTTTTTAAATCTTTAAAAAAAAGAATATTTTTTAAAATATTTTAAAATTTTTATTATTTTTATTTTAAAGTAAAAAAAAAAAAAAAAAAAAAATATATATATATATATATATATTATTGGAATTTTAAATGATTTTTAAAAATATTTTCTAAGTGGATTTTAATTATTATAATTATCTTTTAAATCTTTAAAAAAAAAATTAAATTTGTATTATTTTTATTTTAAAATTAAGACAAATTATTTTATATATTTTTTAAATTATTATTTATTATTTATGTTTGTATTTATTTTGTAATGATTTTAAAAAAACGTTTTATTATTTTTTACTTGAAATTCTATTGTTTTTACTTATTGTAATTATTGTAAAGAATACTAAATTACAAATTTACTAAGTACTAAATACAAATTTAGTGAAGAATTTTTAATTTTAATTTTTTTTTATTTTAAAATAAATCAACTTGATTTAAAAAAAAATCATTACAATAAATACAAAGAATATATATTACATTTATATTATTTGTATTTATTGTAATGATTTTAATTAAGTTTAATTTTTAGCAAATAAACAAAAAAAAAATTATTTTAAAATTAAGATTATCTAAAAAAAATAATTACTTTTTTTTTTTTTTCTATGAATTTTACCTTTTTTTTAATCAGCTTTTTAGAGTATGTTCCTCATCCTGCCACAGTAATTGTGTATTTTGTGTAAGCCGGTCATCTGCTGATCCGCGGTCAGTCAGTCAGATACAGTAGAGTCAGTGCTGTGAGATGAACCAGAGAGAGCTGAGCTCATTTCACAGCTGAGTGAGTCCAACAGGATGAGGTTTGTTTCACAGCGAGCGAGAAGAGAGGAAACAAGTCTGACAAGTCAGTGTGTGTGTGTGTGTGTGTGTGTGTGTGTGTGCGCGCTCTAACATCAGAGTTTCCTCCAGCACATCATTCTTGTGTCCGTGTGAGAGAATCTTCATTTTCACAGCTGATCTCCAGGGAGGAAAAATAGATTTGCATTGCTGTCATTTTCCTTCTCTAGTCTCCAGACATTTACTGTCCCAGAACATTTCATCCCATTGTCTGGAGCGCCTGCGGATTTAATGTAAAAGTGCTGCATGTGCTGAAGCGTTGAACGTTACACTAATGCAGTGTGTCCATGTTACTGTAGTACTTACTGTAATAAGGTGTTTTTCCAAAGCAAAATTAATGAACCAGGAGTTTTTTTACTCACACCGTCCGCTAAACAAGTTCATGTTTAAAGTCATCATGAAACAGTGTTGTAATTGTCAACTAAAACATGTTCAATTTCCTGTTTTTTCCTGCAGAGTGTCTCCTCAATGTGTTTCTGAAGCTTCTTGCTGACTCTGATCTCGTGTCTGTGTTCACAGGGTTGAGGAGAGTTTCAAAACGCTCTTCTGGTCCATATTCGGGCTGTCTGAAGTGTCCTCTGTGGTTCTGAAATACGATCATAAATTTATCGAGAACATTGGCTATGTGCTGTACGGGATCTACAACGTTACCATGGTGGTGGTTCTGCTCAACATGCTCATCGCCATGATCAACAGCTCGTACCAGGAGATAGAGGTGAGTTACCTTCACACGCTCTGATTTCACCTGAATGAAGATCAAGATTACTTCAGATCACCAGCGCCGATACTGAGCCAAAATGAAACTTGAGAACAAGTTCATCATTTATCATACATTCTTAAAAATGAAGGTTCCAGTTAACAAAAATATCTTCTAAGAACGTTTTGCTAATGTTCCCATTAAGTTGTTTGTAAATGTTCTTTGAATGTTAAAAACAAACGTCCAGTTTTTAAAATGTTTTGCTTGGTTATGTGAACATTCCGTTTCATCATTGTGTAAATATTATGGAAATGTTACTTTTGAATGTTCTCGGAATGTTCTGAAACAAGTTGTAACATTTAAAAAGTGAAGGAAACATTCTATGAATGAGTTATAAATAATGTTGGGGTGAATTTAACCAGTAAATGAGGTAAATCATATATAAACTATTAATTTTCTATCATATTTTGTTTGGTCTGGACATCACTGTTAAAGTTCTATCATTATTTATCATTACATTACATCTGGACGAAAGCGTACTGCACAAGTTTAGAGCTACAGCGAGCGCAAGCTTTGCTTAAGAAATTATTAGGATACATTTCTATAGCTCTGACTCATTTTACATTGTCACATTGACATTGACACATTTCCAAATGTCTCATACTGACATTATCTGAGTAGCTGAATGAAATACGGCAGAAAAGCTGCTCATTCAAGGATGTGTGTTTACTGCATGCTGGGAGAAAAAATATGGGATGAAATTATACAATGATTAATGAATGCATGCACAGTTATCCATGAACTTGATATCGTCTTTTCTGAGTCAATCTCATTTGATTCATTTGGATTTAGAGACTTTTCACTGTTTTCAAGCATTTCACAACACGCACACACACACACACACACACACACACACACACACACACACACGTGACACCTGATCCACAAACGCACATCTTCTTTGTTGCATGCGCAAATGATGATACATTTGTATCTGTATGTCAGAAAAAATTCTCTATTTGTAGAAATTGCTGCACATATTTAATTCAGAATTTTGCACACGCATGTTGAAAGGCATTTGGTTGTGGATTGTAAAACATATTTGCTACATTTATCAAATTCATGGAAAATTGTGCATGCATTCATGCATAGTCTAAATTCATCCCATACAAGAACATATAATGTGTCTAAAATGCATGTGCACAATTCAGTTGAACTATAAAGATTAATTTAATGCTGTTAAACTGAATGCATGAGGTAAATTATTTGCTGAAATAAACACAACATTAACAACGTTTTGAGAACATTATCAAAGACCAGATAACTTTGAACGAACATTCTATTAACGTTACTGGAAGAACATTTGGTTGTAACTTTGAGAGAACGTTCTGAGAACATTCCCTTTTCACTAGGAATGACAAAGAAGAACCATTTTCAGTTCCCCTTTCAGTGATCAGGTCTTAAAAGAATCATTTTCCTCAGTGCAAAGAAAACTCTAAAGAACCTGTTGTTCGATGGAAAGTTTCCATGTATGTTAAAGATTCCTCATGGAACCACAGAATCTTTATTTTCAGGAGTTACAGATCATTAAAGGCTTCTTTGCCAAAAATACGGCTGGGATCAGATCAAGCGTGTCCTCTGTGTGTCCAGTGATCTCTGTGTGTGTGAAGCTCTTGATCACTGTAATCGTTCAGACGGGGTTTCGGCTCTCGCTGAGCAATCACACTTGTGCAGATGAGCCGTACTTCAGATTTCTAGAGGAGAGACAAAAATGAAACTCTTACTCAAACCTACAAACAAAACAATCCAGAAGAATGAACGTCACTAACTGACGGGTCAGCTGCTGCAGTGACGACACCATCCTCACACTCAACTGCTTCAGAGCATTAAAATCATTTTAATCAATTTAATTTTTTAAATACATTCTTATTTATTGTTTAAACAATTTTTCTGTTAATTTTTATTTTTTTATTGGTTTAAAAAAATTAAGTTGAATAAAAAAAAAATTACATTAAACATCAATCACATTTTTTATTTTAAAATCTTAAAAAATATAAGATTATAGGCATCTTAATTCAAGTTAATTCAGTGATTTTGCCTTGTTTATTGACTTTTTAAAGGGTTAGTTCAACCAAAAATCATATTTCTGTCATTAATTTCTCTCCCTCATGTCGTTCCACACCCGTAAAACCTTCATTCATCTTCAGAACACAAATTAAGATATTTTTGATGAAATCCGAGAGGTTTATGACTCGTCCAATATAATCAACACTTTCAAGGTCCAGAAAGGACGTGGTTAAAACAGTCATGTGACTGCAGTGGTTCATCATTAATGTCATGAAGAGACGAGAATACTTTTTGTGCGCAAAAACAAAACAAAAATAACCACTTTAGTCAACAATCTCTTCTCTTCTGTGTCATTCTCATACGTTGTTTACGTCCAGCGCTTCCAGGTTCCACATCAGAAGGCCGACTCATTATTGGCTGCATCAGCATCACATGCATGCGTCGTGCTGATCATGTGATCAGCTTTGGCCAATACTGAGCCGGCGTTCTGTCGTAAACATGGAAGCTTCAAAGAAAACAACGTATGAGAATGACAGACAAATTTGTTACTTTTTTTGTTTTTGTGCACAAAAAGTATTCTCGTCTCTTCATAACATTACGGTTGAACCACTGCAGTCACGTGACTGGATTTCATCAAAAATATCTTGTGTTCTGAAGATGAACGAAGATCTTACAGGTGTGGAACAACATGAGGGTGAGTAATTAATGACAGAAATTTCATTTTTGGGTGAACTAACCCTTTAACTGTAAACTCTTTTATGTGGAAGATAAATACAGCATCCTCTCGGCCGGCTCTGATGATCTTCCTCATGTTATGAAAGTGTTTGATCTCTCTTACGTGAAGGTGATTAATAGTTTAATAGAGTTTGTAACTGTCTGTTTGTCTCAGGACGATGCAGATGTGGAGTGGAAGTTCGCCCGCTCTAAACTCTGGCTGTCGTATTTTGACAACGGAAAGACTCTCCCGCCTCCGTTCAGCATCGTTCCCAGCCCCAAGTCCTTCTATCTGTGTGTGAAGAGACTGATCAACCTGCTGCGCTGCCGCCGCCGCCGCCTGAAGAAGGACGTGGAGCTGGGCATGGACAACTCCAAATCCAGAGTGAGTGTGTGTGTGTGTGTGTGTGTGTGTGTGTGTTTGTGTGACAGTTCCATTCAGATTTAAAGGATGAAGCTCCTCTCCTCTCATCCGTCCTGCTCTCTCTCTCTCTCTCTCTGTGATAATTCACTCAAGACGATTAATTTTAGATCAATCTTCCTCTATTCTCAATAAGACCAGTGAGAATAAGCCGCAGTGATCTATCTGTCCAATAAAGAGCACATAATGCCTCTCTCTGTCATTAACTTATTGACATTTCTCAAGCAAAACCGGTTTTTAGTGTTTCCACGAATAAAGGACAGATTCTCCTGTCCGTGTTTATCCTGCGGAGAGAATCGATGCGACGCGAGGAAGAGCGGGAACAAACCCTGATGAAGAGCTGAAGGGTGATCGTTGTGTCCTCAGGGCAGATATCACTTCATCGACTGAACGGGCTGGTCTGGAGCTGTTCTCAGATGTTGAATGAGTTCAATTAGAACCACATAAAATTGTGATTTATATTATTTTTAACCACCACAGGCCGTCTGTACAGGAACTACTGAGAAACAGCTTTCTTTTAGCATCATTTATATACTGTTATATCATTTTGAATGAGCTTTTTTCAGTTTTATTTTAAATGTAATTTTTTTTTTTTTTTTTGTAATTTTATGATGTATTTTTATCATTTATATATATATATATATATATATATATATATATATATATATATAAAAATTTATATATAGCTTTAATATAGAATAATAAAGGGTTATTATTGCTAAAACTATTTCTGTTTACTGAAATAAAGCTGAAATAAAATAAATTGAGTTAAATTATAACCACATATTTTAATATAATTTATCCTGTCATGTATAAATTAAATATAATTTTTATGTTGAATTAGCTTTTTTCAGTTTTATTTTAAATGTAATTTTTTTTAAATAATTTTATGATGTGCTTTTGGAATTTTTTTTTTTGTTTTATTTTTTTATATATAACTTTAATATAGAATAATTAAGGGTTATTAACATTAACTGAAGCTAAAGCTATTAAAACATTTCTGTTTACTGAAATAAAGCTGAAATAAAATAAAATAAAATACAAATATTAGTCAAAAAACTAAATGAATTTTAGAAATGTTGTCTTGGTAATAAACTGAAATACGTTTAATGTGAAGCTCTAAAGTTATTAACTGGAAGTAAATGAAAACTGAAACTGAAATAAAAATAAATTAAACCTAATTAGCAATGTTTTAATTAATAAATAAATAAATAAAAGAAATAAAAAGACTAAGAAAGTGACAAAAGCCCATAATGAAATTACAAAAAAAGTACTACAAACTACAATGACATGGAAACTAAAAATATAAAAATAAAAGCTAATAAAAATTTGAACTAAAATAAAACTATATATATATATATATATATATATACATACGTGTGTGTGTGTGTGTGTGTGTTTCATGTGATATTTATATTTTATTTTTGTTCATATTTATTCCAGTTATCAAAAACTATGTTTAGTAGTTTCAGTTCAGGATAACAGCAGCTCTGAGAAAGTCTGGTGATTTCTCTGGTGTGTTTCGCCCTCTGGTGGCCAAAAGTTACATATGATCTTTTATTTTACATTTGATAATGTTATTTATTGCTGAATGTTTAATTGAACACTTCAAACTGCTGTCAGAGACCTGAGAAACTGTTTACATGTCTTTATTCTATTGTTTTTGTTTTCTATTTCTTTTGATTTTTTTTTTGTTTGCTTTTTTTATTATTAACTGTTTACTTAATTATTTGAATTGATTTGCTTTCATTGCATTGCTTTGGTTTATTAATATTTAAATGTATATTTAAATAATTAATATTAAGGCTCCAGCATCACCCTCAGGACAAGCGGTTTGGGTTTGGATTTGAAATGGATGAATGGATATTCAATATTAATATTATATTGATTATACAACTATTAAATGTATGATATTAATGAATTAATAAATTACTATCATATTAAGATTGATTGTGGTATCAAAAGTTGTGAAATTTTGCTGGTTTTGATATCAACTACTGAAAAGTTGAACAAGTCAATCAGTATTTATCAATAATCAATAATTCTCAATGTTTGCAGCTGAACCTCTTCACTCAGTCCAGCATGAAGATGACAGATTCACACAGCTTCAACAGCATCTTAAACCAACCCACACGCTATCAGGCAAGAACACCGTCGTCTCACACACACACACACACACACACACACACTTTCTCTCGCTCATATGATGAATCATCACTGCAGATTTCTCTCTTATCTCTCTGATCTCTTTTGTCTGATTTTCTGCTCACAGCAAATCATGAAGCGTCTGATCAAACGCTACGTTCTGAAAGCACAAGTGGACAAAGAGAACGATGAAGTGAATGAAGGTGATTTACTGAGAGATTCTTGGGTTTCTGGAACTGTTAAAAACAGAAACCAACTGGATTCATAAAAATCAAATGATGATAATATGATTATGATGTAATAATAATAATACTCAGAAGTTGACGTTTATGTACAGTTGAGTCTCACTAAAACATATTTCACCTCATAATTAAAAGCAAAATACATTGAATAAATAAAGATTTTGAAAAATGCATTGTACATTTTAGCCGCACATGTTCCTGACGGATTGTGTCCTGATGTTTGATCTGCAGGCGAGCTGAAGGAGATAAAGCAGGACATCTCCAGCCTGAGATATGAACTGCTGGAGGAGAAGTCTCAGGCCACAGAAGAGCTGTCAATCCTCATTCAGAAACTCAGTGACAAACTCAACCCACGACCCGTCCATCCGCACTGACCCCTGCAGGTCAACTCGTGTTTATGTTAGATATATCCCTCTTTATTATGCAGAGATCATGTATTCACTCCGACATGTCCTTTATTGAGTTTGTGTCGCTGAACAGCAGCAGATGACGGCATAAACGACACGCTTCACCTTTAATTTAAATCATAGTTATCATGTGACGTAACGCCCTCCTGGAGGACAAAACAAGGCTTTCCTCCATCGACACTAATATACTAATAATGATATTAAAAGATCAAATTCTGTATAAATCTTATGATACTATACACAGACGAGCAGAAGAACTCAGAATATGAAAGCAACACACCGTTTTTCTATAGAAAACCATTATAAAGAAACACTAAACTATTGAGAGCGTTGCATTCTGCTCGTCTGTATATAGTATGCGTGATTAATTAGCTGTATACTGAATTTAATCTCTTAATTTCACTGTTTTTGTACATGAACGAAGCATTTTAGAATGTCCTGCTGTTTGTAGTGATTGAAATACTGATTATATTTTCTTAACATATTTTTGTTTTTCTTTTGAGATGTGATCTGAATGCTTTAAAATTAACAGGCTTGTGCTGCAGTTCAGTGGATTTTTTGCCCTCCATGTGTCATGTGACTGAAAACTATGAATTGGACAGTTCTTCATGTTAGCTCCACCCTTTAATGATGATTGGCCTGGTCTGTTTTGATTGACAGCTCCATGTAGGCTCCACCCATTTTAACAATAACTGCAAGTGCAATATTGAGTGTAACATATTTATTTAAATGTTACTTTTTTGTCTCATCGTTTATTTATGTTCAGGTGTTATTTATTGCACATATCTGTGTGTGTTTTATAAACAATAGAAGTTATTCTGAATATAGTGTAATGTACAGTATTTCTCAACCAACTTTAGCAGGGATATTTGCTGCACACTGTCTTCATCCGTTCCTGTATTAGTGTAATTGTGAAGCTACAAAGTAGAGAAATATTAGTGGTCCAGTGTCTTTAAAGTGCCCCTTTATGCTTTTTCAGATGTTTCCCTTCATGTAGGGTGTGATCGAGCTGTTTGAGAATGTAAAATGCCGGCAAAGTTTCAAAGTAAATGAAGTTTTTGTCTCCTAAAAGAAAGAATCGATTCTGAACTGAAAGAAGTTCATTCAGTCTCTCTTTTCTGCTGAACCTGTGTAGGATTGTAACTAATTTGCATAATGCCCACCTCTGGTCTTCATTGGCTGAACAGCGTCTCTTTGCCCCGCCCTCAATCGCTGTAGTTGTGTCTGAGTCTGGAAGAGTTTGGTTCGTGTTGTTCATGTCGAGAAGACGCTGTTTTCTCCACTTTGATGAGATTGATACGGTAAAACCGACGCCATCGTTACTGTTTGAATCACTGTGTATCAAGAGCTGAGATTCAGATATGATAATGAGCATCTGGTTTGAGACCAATCACAGCAGACTGGGCCATCTGACCAATCAGAGCAGAGCAGCTCTCAGAGAGGCGGGGTTTAGAGAGGCCAAATCTTTGATCGAGGCGTTTCAGACACTGAGAGAAAAGAGCTGATGCTGCAGTGGATATTATGAGAGAATTAAAGTGTTTTTGATCTTGGATGAGTGTGAACCTGTTTTAGGAGACTCTGAAACAACATTAAAACAGCATAAAGGGGGACTTTAAGATGGAGAGACTTCTAGCACAAACCTATGCAGGGTAAATGTCTGTATGTTCTGTCATGATCTGACAAATTATTACTAATATTATTTCTTCAGTTGTTGCTGCGTCTAGAAGTTAGTTAACTTTTTATTGTATTTGTATTTGGGACTTGTTAACAATCTTATTTCATTTATCAAACCCATAATATTTCATTGTGTGCAGTGCAAACTTTTCCATACTGTAACTGAATGATGATTTGAATTGAAAGAACAGAAGCATCAGAATAGTCCATATGACTGATGTGTGTGAGAAGCTTCATCTGTGAGTGCATTATTCCTTTAAGATGTTGTTTGTTTGTTTGACTGGTTTTGTGTTGTCAGATCAGAAATGAGCTCATGGAGATCATATTTCATGTATTTGTACAGCGTAAAAACCCAAAACTGCTGAGCTGCATAGATATGAATGTTGAGAATCAATGCAATCAGCTTTAGTAAAGGGTTTTTGAGTGCAATTTTGAAATTTTGGCACCATTTCATTTCACAAACTGCAAGTCTGCATTCATTTAAAACTCAAGGCTGAATTATGTATGTTATATTCATATGAAAGTCAGTAGATGGTATATTTCATGTTAGACAGTATATCTGCAGCAGTTTATATGTAGGATCAGAGATTTGCTCTGGCAGGGCTACTCTAACAAAATATGTGTGACAATATGTGCAATTCAGATGTTTTTGCTTGGATTTTCATTTATGTATATTTAGACATTTAAGCTATGCATTTTCATATAATTATTATCAGTTAAATGATTTTAGAGAGAAACCTAAGAAATATGACATGTATAAATATTGCTGTAATACACTAGCATTGAGACTCTAAATTTGACATTTTTAATGTTTTCTATATAAAATCTATTGAAGAAAACAAATGTGTGTGTATTTCCTTCATCCTGAGCACATCACACAAAACTCAAAATCAGTGTTTCACCATTCACAACCCATTCTGCTGCATAATGTGTATTTCTGAGTATATATTGAGTGTTTATATCAGATCTGAAGAAAAAAAAAAAACTCACATCAGTATTTGGAGGCTCTTCAACAAAATCATTGACCAGTTCTGATACAAACTATAGAAGCAGAAAGATGTGCATTTATTAAGGTTTTACATAATTCATAAGAGATAATTAAAAGTGAGATTTCAGTTATATTTTTTACCGCTGAACTAGGAAATGTCCCTGGTTATCATTTAAGAAATCACATTAGAAGAAGCTGTTCTAAGATGTTTTAACAGGACATACGCTTCATAACAATGTCAAATTCATGCTATCTTTATTTAGGCCAAGTCAGTTCATTTTATATGAATAGCTCTTTTCACAGTCCACGTCATTTCAAAGCGGCTTTCCTGAATATAAAACTGCTTTATTTTTTAAAGCATGCTAAAATAACTCAGGGGACTTTTATTATGACTTGACTGTACGCACGGCGCGTTTCGTTTCTGGCTCGTGTCGCGGCCGTCAGTATTCGCGCCTGTTGCAACTTGCAAGTCTCACAGAAAGTGTTTATTGTAATATACTGGAAGGCAGCAGAATACAGAGGAAGAAGGTAATTTAGGTGTCAGTTGCTGCTAATCGGAACACAGGAGCTGAAGGGGAACAACTACTCTGCAAACTCAGAGGTAAGCTCTTTGTTGTATAAGATCGCCCTCTAGTGGCCACATTAAACTTAAAGGGGCTCTATGTAAGATTTGTACTTTAATAAAGCATAAAAATACCTCGATATGTTTGCAGATATTTAGAAAACATGCTAAGTTCACCTACTTGTTCTTCAGAAACACAATGCTACAGCGAGATATTCTACTTTGAAAATGTTCGTTCCGTGTCAGAACGTCTGTCTTTGTTTTGGTCTGTGCGAAACCGTGCAGCCAGTTTATCCAATTGTATTTTGCTTTTTAGGTCAAGAGAATCACAGATTCTACTTGACCTAAAAAGCCTCTGAATCCATCTAAATATCTCTATGAATGACAGCATATTAAAACAGATCAATCAACTCATCAGCTTACAGTGTTTAAGTCTCCTCAGCTTTCAATGTGAATTGCGCTCGTCATTGTTGCTGTCAGCCACGTCTCTGAACGAGGAGGAGAGCCAAACAATATTTTGCATTTGGACTGCAGTACCTATTTTGAACACTGGGTGTCATTATTGCATAGAGCCTCTTTAAGTACACTTAATGCACTAATTAGCACATAAAATTTCAGTGGATCTTTATACTGTCACTAAGTTCATGGACTTTTATGAAAAATAAAACATGCAGGTTAAATGTGTACTAAAATTCACAATTTAACAGTAAGTATACTTTTAGCATAAAGCAATTAAAGCAGTGGTCTCAAACTCAATTCCTGGAGGGCCACAGCTCTGCACTGTTTAGCTCCAACTCACACCTGTTTGAAAGTTTCTAGTAATCCTGAAGACCTTAATTAACTGGATCAGGAGTGTCTGATTAGGGTTGGAGCAAAACTGTGCAGAGCTGTGATGCTGCTGATGAGCTGATCACCTGCGCAGCGAACACTTAACTTTCCCTTTTTAGCATGTCAGGATGAATTCCATCAAGCAAAGTAAAACAGGTGCATGAAGTACACTGTGTTCACATTTTGAAATGGAAAAGTGGAACACTCTGAGTTCACACCAGGCGCAGAGGCAGAACAGTCCCTTTAGGGGGACCAACGAGGAGATTGAGCAGATTCAACTGGTGGCTTAAATGCCTGCTGTTTGTTCCAAGTGATAAAGAGCATCCCAGAACAGGGAAAGGATTGACAAGTACCTCATTGCTTGAAAAATGTGACAGAAGCTGATTAAATCCCCCTGATGCTGAAGCACAGAATGAATGGATTAAGATGTGGTTCAGATTTATCAAAAGATTTATTTTGTACATTTGTATGATAATTAATTTCTGTTACTAATTAGCATGCAAAATGTATTCTAGTGTCTTGTTTGGACATAATTTACAATGTTGTATGTTGTAGATACATAGCATTTAAATACATTAAAAGTCCCACTCACTTTTTTCGCGCACTTACGGCCTCGTTCCTTCTTCTATCCACTGCATATTAATGTCTGACTCCAGATAGCATTGTTTTCTGAGCGTGGGAACTTAGTTGGCATTCAAAAGAATAAGGTTCAAGATGATCTGTCAGTTTTGCTCACATGAATTTGATATGGTTTTTGCTCATGTAAGGCATATGAAATTAAACAGGAATTTGCCAAATACAACTTTTAAGTGTGGAATTGCTAACTGCAGTTTGGTGTTCAAAAGCTTTAATGTGTTTAAGTCACACTCATACTGATGATTTCTGATTTGACATTGAATGTTGCTCTGTGTATTGTGAGAACTTGACTGGTTTCTTTTCACATCTAAAAACCCATTTGAAAGAGGACACAGCAGTAACTTGTCCATTTAATCACTGCAAAAAGACATAAACTGTCTTGTCAACATTCACATCACATTTATCAAGATGTCATAAAGGAAAGAGCACAGTCTAATTGACAATCTAATAAACAACAAGAAAAATTATTCTACTTGGAGTTCCTGAGACAGATGTAGAAAGAGTGGTAGATCCACACTTGCAATACTCGGATATTGAAAACAGATCAGAGGAGGAAAACCGTGTTTAAACAAATCTTCAACTACGTTGAACCAGTTCCCGTTCGTTTAGAGAACAATGAAGCAATGAAGAGTCCATGCAGGAACAGCACAGCTACACCCATTTGCAAGTTCACAACAAAGATGTTCTTAAGGACATTTGGGATGGAATAGTAATTGCAAAAAAATGCTTTGTTTAAGTCAGATCCCAAGTCCTTGGGCTTGATTCTCTATCAGGATTCATCTGAAGTAGTAAATCCATTAGGTTCAGGAAGATAAAAACATAAAGTGCTTTCACTTTAGGAGACATTTTGCTTCATAATCGATCCACCACTGACCATATGCAACTTGTTCTCCTTTGCAGAGAGAAAGATTTCAAGTTCTTCAGACAAGACTTGGTGATGGGCAGTTGATAAAGGATCTCATAGACCTCGGGGTGAGTGGCATCCAAATGCCCAGTGGTGAGATTAGGAAAGCCATTGCCAGAGATAATCTAGACTCAAATGCTGTTGGGGGTTTTGTTGAAAATGTCAGCAACAGTTCCTTCTTTTGCAGATTCTGTGAAATTGATAGACCAACATTTGTGGCAGACCCATGGCTGAGGGACCAGCAGGACTGTGCAGTCATAAAGAAGTAATGTCATAGCAGATGATTTGGACCAGAAAAGTTTGACTCCACATTACCATGTCTGCCAGCCTGGCTTGCCACATGCATTGGGCATGATCTTCTTGAAGGTGTTGTGTCCTATGATTTGGCTCTATGCATTACATCTGGTCAGAGTTGAGAAACAGTTTGCGTATGTGGAACTGAATAGAAGAGTAAATGACTTCAGATTCCTAGGCAATGATGCATATGATAAGCCAAGTGAGATAAATCCTGGGAGTGATAAACTTGGAGGGCATGTTGTTCAGAACATTTCCTATGGTTCAGAACATTATTCCAGGCCAAAACACCATTATGTTAGTCACTATCCTGAACTAACAGTCCAGTCTGGGCCACTCATTCGTCTCTGGACACTCAGATCTGAAAGCAAACACACTTATTTCAAACAGTGTTCAAGAAAGTCGCACAATTTCAGAAACATTTGCTCTACTCTTGCTGAAAGGCATCAGCTTTTTCAAGCTCAAGTGCCGGTAGTCTGTTCCCACCTCATGTTGTAGTTGAAAAAGGAACTGATTTTTGTCCATCCGATTAAGCACAGTAACTAATGACAGAATTTTCATTTTTGGTGAACTAACCCTTTAAGCATGTGGAGGGAGCTCCTGGAGTGGACCTGTCTGATTTACTCCTGCCCATCCAGATTCAGAAACTGCTAGACAGCTTTAAGAGAGGTTATTTTGACATTCTGTTTATTTCTGTGTGAAACTGAAAAGGTTGTGTGCGAGGACATTCATCCCAGTTCCCTGTCCGGTCTTTCCACTCTTTTTGCTGCATATTTCTTGATTAATCTTGAGTACCAGGAGGAGGCAGCATGTACCTTGGAGTTCATTCAAATGTGATAGTTGAATTCTAACAACTTCAGTACCAGCATTATACATATGTAGATAAGTTATATCAGAACTTTCCTTTTATACATGTTGATTTGTTATGTGTTATTTCTGTTCAGTCCTTTAACACAATGTTTCTCAACTCGAGAAGAGATAACATTTTTCAATATAGATGTCTCCCTATTAAATCTGGTGTTTTAATTAGTGGACATCTAAAACTTTCTGGGAGGTGCTCAAACCGATCTTAATTACATATTGCCTGTTTCATGACCCTTTAGGCACTTTGTGGGCCTTAATTCAGAGAGAGGGTCAAAGGCAAAGTGAAAAAGTGCCATCAAAAAAAAAATAAAATAAAAAACGAGTCAGATGGTACAGAAGAAACGTGTGACAGTCAACCCACATGTTGCCACTCTTCTGAGCAAACTAATGGATTTTCAGTGGAATTTCATTTTTGATCAATCATTTGTTGTCCATGTCGGTCTGTTCATGAAGAGATGAAAGTGATCTGAAAGTGTCTTTGTGGTTTTTAAGAAATGTTTTAATATGACCGTGTTGGTCAAGTTGTGGTTATAATGCAGGTTGCGTATTTCTTTGTGTGAAGGGCCATGATGGCTAATATGTTTCACGTAATTTCAAAACATGACAAAAAATCATGACAAAATATTGTCCATTAAAGGTGCCATAGAACGTTCTTTCACAAGATGTAATATAAGTCTAAGGTGTCCCCTGAATGTGTCTGTGAAGTTTCAGCTCAAAATACCACATAGATTTTTTTAAATTATTTTTTTTTTAACTGCCTATTTTGGGGCATCATTAAATATGCACAAATTCAGGCTGCGGCCCCTTTAAATCTCTCACTCCCCGCCCCCGAGCTCTCGACTATAATACAGTGCATGAACAAAGTTCACACAGCTGATATAACCCTCAAAATGGATCTTTACAAAATGTTCGTCATGCATACTGCATGCATGCTTCAGATCATGTGAGTATAGTATTTATTTGGATGTATTACATTTGATTCTGAATGAGTTTGAGGCTGTGCTCTGTGGCTAACGGCTAATGCTACACTGTTGGAGAGATTTATAAAGAATGAAGTTGTGTTTATGAATTATACAGACTGCAAGTGTTTAAAAATGAAAATAGCGACGGCTCTTGTCTCCGTGAATACAGTAAGAAACGATGGTAACTTTAACCACATTTAACAGTACATTAGCAACATGCTAACGAAACATTTAGAAAGACAATTTACAAATGTCACTAAAAATATCATGATATCATGGATCATGTCAGTTATTATTGCTCCATCTGCCATTTTTCGCTGTTGTTCTTGCTTGCTTACCTAGTCTGATGATTCAGCTGTGCACAGATCCAGACGTTAATACTGGCTGCCCTTGTGTAATGCCTTGAACATGGGCTGGCATATGCAAATATTGGGGGCGTACATATTAATGATCCCGACTGTTACGTAACAGTCTGTGTTATGTTGAGAGTGACAGTAAAAACGACATCTTTCTCTCTTCTGCCGTTATCAATCGCTCTCTATTTGTTTCCTCTTTTTGAAAGTTGTGAAAACATTATTGTGGAGTTTTTCAAGTAAATGGAAACACAAAAAATATATTTAATGTATTCTCTCATTCACTTGTTCAAATTTATAACATTTATTCTAGTACCATCTCCATTGTTAACACATACTAGAGTTTTCTTATCCATGAATTCTATAATCTCTCCATTCATATTGTTATAATTATCCCACAATGTATTTTGGTCATTAAAATCTCCACAACAAATGATCTTACATTCTAAGTGTATTAATAATTCCTCCAAATTTCATTTTAGTTCATTTCTGGCATTGATTATAATAATTTGCTATTACATCCATTATGATAAATTCCAGTTCTTTCCATTACCTTGTATTGTATATTTTGCTTAATAAATGTTGCATGTGTTACTGGTGGAGGATCTAAGTTTCCTGTATGCAAATTATATCTGGTTTTGTTTCTAACTTATTAATAAATCCTTTGAATTCCTGTCCATGAGCTAATAAACTTTTTTCATTCCACTGAATAATAAGAATTAATCTGGTCCATTCTGCTGGAGGATTGACAGCAGTCTGTGATGGAGTGACCTCTGGTGGACAATCAGAGCACTACAGCTGGTGATCCTGACACATATTTCTCAAAATGGCTGAATATATCATTTGAAGATTACAGTAATGCATGTCTGATGTCATTTAATACTACATGGCCTTCTTCCATACATCTAAATGTGAAAATAAACATTGCTTGATGAAACATCTGATTTTATATGGTTTCTAACATCAATATGCAACATTTTTTTTTAATTCTCAGATGCCACTTTTTTGTCTAGTAGTTTTAAATGTGTTCTTCTAAACAAAGTTGTTGTCTGCTTGTAAAAATAAAACAGAAATACAATATAGGAATAAAAAGACAATATAAAAGTAAAATAAAAAGCATGTTAAAATTTAATTTAATGGTTATTCTTGAAATCATTTTGAATGCATTTTTTTTTTACTTTTTTTTTTAACTTTTTTTTTTTTTTTTTTTTTTACTTTTTTTACATTCTTTTATAATCACACACAGCAACATGTCATTCGTTTTTTTAGAAGTTGCACAGGTTTCATGCATTTCAACAGTTCACCTTTTCTTTCTCGGCTTTGCAGTTATACACAGATTCGAGGTCTGCTGCTTCCTGAATTTCATAGATGCCGGTAACAGAGGTTTTGCGTACGTCACTGATCCCGTATTGTCGGGTGAGCGTACCAGAGTACTGGACTGTACTCGTGAAGGTTTTGCTTGTAACTTTAATGGAGCAAGAATGGTTGGGAGGAACCTCTATCTCCATACTCCAGGAGTGCAGCATCTTATCAACATTGGATGTCGTTATAGTGTTCGAGCGACTGTAGTCATATTTCAAATTAAGTGTTCCACCAGAGACTGATCCTCCGAACGCATGCGTACGGCCCTTCTGAGAAGAATCTGATTCATCACTGCCTTGATCCAACTTCACCACATGTTTGGCTGACTTACAGTTCTTGTTGACAAATATGAAGTGTTTTAGCACTTCTATATTTCCTGGTGTTTTCTGTACTGGATCTTCAGAATCCATATGTAATGTCTCCAATTTGTCATTGTTTAGGTAGAGATATTCAGTTTGCTTTTTTGTTTTATCTATTTGTTTGGTCAAAGAAGTCTTACCATATTCATCTTTAGCAATGTAATAATGTTCACAAATCCATACTGGAGCAAATGGAGTCTTGCTACTCTCTATATCTGCCCATGTTTTCCACTGTAAATCTTCAAAGTTTTCTTTATTCACCAGAAATCGATGTTCCTTACCATTAGCAGCTTGGCTATTAAGTATTTCTAACTTCACATCATTACATTTCCCAGTTAGAATAATGTAATTATTGGAGTCACTGGGAACTTTAACTGCATCTTCAGGTGGAGTTTTTGATTCAACCAACTCCAAGTAAGTGTTCGGGTCAAGAATGCTCCGGTCCTCCTTATCTTTCCCAGCAAAAAGCTTCTTTAGGGGCAATGCACGAGCATAACGCTGATGGCGATTAGAAGAGTCTGCAAGACAAATCCAAGAAATGCACAAACCCAAGACTGATTACTTATTGATTATTAACAATAATTATAAATAGGTTTAGCTTCACACATGGATTAGTTTAGGAGTTGTTGAAACACCAGAAGTGAAGGTGAACATACCAGTGCTTTCAATGTTAGAAAGATCCTCTGGATTCACCCCAGCATTCAGCAGACGGATCTGCAGCAGAGCAAAGATGATGATCACGCTGAAACCCATCATCACCGTCCGTCACAATATCTGTGAAACATCACCAAACAGACATGAAAATCTAGTTAAAATATGCTATTATAAACTCGTAGGGGCAACAAATCATCTTCAGACTCTCTCCCATGCCACTCAGAGTAGATATAAAATATATATATATATATAGGGCTGTCATTGGACAGTAAAAACGACGGTCATTAAAGCGGTAATGTTTGCACTTTTCACACATTTTGGAGAAGCTGCTAACATTAACCTTACTTTAGAAAATAAATAAATAAATAAATACAATCATGTAAAATTATGTTATAATTATAGGACTAAATACCTTGGTATCAGCTTGTGTTTTAATCAATAGTATAATTAATACAATTAAAATTAATTTGGTTTGTCATAATTAATTTGTGTTCATTATCAGTAAAATAAAAACTAAATCTTCTAACAAGAATAAACACATGAACAATTAGACATTATTGTATTATTAATTACTTTTTAAAAGATACAGTACAACTCAATCATGTAATCACTCAATCAGTGTTTCAGCCTCGGAAAGACGTTAATAAAACAGCTTGTAAACAAACAAACATTACGTCATTTACAACCACATTCAGTGAACATAAACTCGTTAGTCAGCTAGAAAAATGAACTCTAGAGAGGAGTATTTAGCTAAGTTAATGCATATTTCATATTAATAATAATTTTTAATGTTACATGTTTGAATAAAAATATCAAGCAGACAGCCACCATTTAAATGTTAATGTTTCAAAAAATGAATTGGAGTAGAAATAATTTTAAAGTAAATAGGCCTATTATAACTTTATTATTATAAAAAAATTCCTTAAGCATAATTTAAGTTTGTATACAAATCAGTTCATTTTAACCTTCAATATTAATGTAGTTCCAACTGATATATATATTATACAGTATTAGCTGAGATTTTTTTTCTTGAGAAAATTTGCCATGTACTGTACCTGATATACAGTATCCAAAATAACTGAAACTGAATCGAATTGAAAGCTTGTGTATCGAAATGCATAACTATGATGAGAGACTGGCAGGAAATGGTACAAAACAGAAAAAACAGTCCAAAGACGATGATATTGTGACATACTGATAAGCCTCATCTTTCCATTATTGTTAATAATAGTTTCAACTTGCACTCTTAAATGTGCGTTGAAAATTGCCAGCTGATAAAACCTATGATCCAGCAACCATATTCATATAACATCTAAGGCTAAATGTAGATCTTAACTGGCTGATGGTGATCGACACTAAACAGTAGAGAATCAGTCGAGTCTCTCCGGATGTAAATTTCATTGTGTTGCTTATAATAAATTGACATGTTGATAACACACACATAAGCTTGTCACTCTGGGACGGGTGAGTATAAGGTTGGAAGGGTAAAATCACAATATACTCACTAGACTACACCACTGACTGAATGTTATTAATGATGGATAAATCTATAAAAATGTACTTACATGTCAACTGTTTCAGTAATCTGTCTTCAAATGCCAGCAGCCTGAGAACATGAACCTTCATTTGATTTGAAGTTTGTGTTTCAATGGCCTCTTTATATTTTTGAGAGATGGAGGATGTCTGTGCTGGGCGGAGAAAAGGCATAAAAACTTTGTAGGGTCTATTTTTAGATTTAATAAGAAACCTGATCTGGGAAGTGTTTCCCATACAATGACGTAACTCAACTAGCTAGTCATTACTGTTTCCCAAACCTTTTGGTTCAACTCGTTAAACTGTGCTGACAACAACGGAACTTGTGACCATAGTTGGCTAACGATGCTTTAGGGAAACCCTGGTTTGCCCGTGTTCTTTGTGCTCTAATTAGCTACTGATTTGATTCCATTCATACGTTGATTACTCTCCCTGTGTACTTAAACCCTGAGTTCTGTCTGTTCAAATGTCTCCCCATACCATTACATACCATACCCATTTACAGTGGTATAAATCCAATATCCTAGTGTCATTTTACAGAAAAATGTGAAAAATGTGTAAGATGTGAAAAAAATTGGATCTTGTGTGGATTTGTTTGCTTACACGTGTGCAACTAATTCTGATCTGTGTCAGATGTGAGCAAAAGATCTGATTTTTGTGCCAGTGTAAACGCAGCCTTTGACTCAATTGCTCCTTTGTGCTTAAAAAAGATTAAAGAAATTAATTCAATGCCGTGGTACAACGAGCACACTCTGGCCTAAAGGGAGCAGCCAGAAAAAAAATGGAGTGCAGCTGGAAGAAAACAACTAGAAGTTTTTTTGCATTTCGTGGAGAGAGAGAATGATTACAGTACAGAAAGGCCTTAAAAACTGCTAGATCTGGCTATTTTTCAAATCTTTTAGAAGAAAATAAACACAACTCTAGGTATTTATTTGATACAGTGGCTAAATTAACAAGAAATAAAGCTTCTGATGTTTCCAAAGAGCACAGCAGTAATGACTTCTTCTTATGAACTTCTTTACTTGCAAGATTGATAGTATTTAAGAGAAAATTATAACCATGCAACCGTCTAGTATCGCGTCAGACAGTGCATTGTAGTGTCCCTGAGGAAAAATTCAATTCATTCGCTGCTTTAGGAGAGGAAGAACTGTCTAAACTTGTTAAATCATCAAAATCAACAACATGTATGTTAGACCCTATACTGACTAAGCTATTGAAAGAGATGCTTCCAGAAGTCACAGATCCTCTTCTTAAAATACTTTTTCTAAACTCTTAACACAGCAGCACACATACATCACACAATTAGCCAAATAGTTCATTTTCTGCCCAAAACCATATTTTGTCAAATAAACACAAACTCTACATTTCAAAATGCTAAAAACCTTTTTCAACACATACTAACTCTGTCAAAACACAGCAAACCTGATTCAAAATCGAGTCGTTCTGTCAAAACATAGCACTAGTTTTCTATCCAATATGAACATATAGTCAATCAAAGCACAATGACTAACAGTTGATGGCATTATGAAAACTGCATTACTTCATGTTTCAGTTCCACCTGGAGAAAACATGAAATCCATAGTTTTTAAAATTCAGTTTCCTTTTACTGCAGTAAAAGTAAAGTGAAAGTAAAAGTACTGCATGTGTTTGGTTGAGTGTTGAATGTGTTCATTCTTGGCAACAGAAGTGAGTCATTATTTTATAGAATGTGCAGTAGAAAAGAGAAGAAGAAGAAAGTATCAGAATTGCTCAGGGCAGACACTGGTCAGATGAGTCCCCAGTGCAGAACTTCAGTGACCCCTTGGTTGAAATCTCTTTCTGGGGTTGGGTGTGTGGTGTTGATGTTGCCCTCATAGAGGGTGCAATGGTGTCCCCTTGGTAGCTAGCTAGTAGGGATGTCCAGATCCGATCAGGTGATCGGAAATCGGGCCCGATCACGTGGTTTCAGACTCGATCGGAATCGGACGTTACCTCCCGATCAGGACTCGGATATATATATATATATATATATATATATATATATATATATATATATATATATTCTCATTATTTTTTAACACATCTACAGTTATGCGGTGGCACAGAGTTAGACCCTTTTGACTCCACACAGAAACAGCAACGCGTGCGGCATGACAATACTTTGATGCAGAGACGCTATTGGTTAAATGCCGGCCGGCAAATAAAACACAGAAGCAGCTTGAAGCGGAAAGCGCGAGTATGTCTGCGGTCTGGAGTAGGCCAGTAGGGTGACCACCTGGCTATTGATCTGTTGCAGGACAGTCGATGTGACTTTGTGGGACAATGCGGGACACGTGAGACAGATAAATTTCTAGACAGAAAATTCTAGATTCACGGCTGCACATGCAGGAAGACAAAGTCTGAACGCGCAGATGTAATATCTGAGGAAGAGCGCGGGCGCGTCCAGTTTTGTGCAAAGGAAACTGCCTGTGAGCGGAGAGATTGCTCGCGCATTTGATGCGCTCTCGTGATACAATAATGCGCTCTCGACATTTTTCATTATAATAACGCCATAGAACCCGCATTAAATGAACTATAAACGTGAGTAGAATGTCGTGTCTGAACGTCGCAATTTTGTATTGGTTAAAATAAACGGAGAATATCTCGTTTTTCCTAAGGTGCAGTGCAGCTCGACCATTTCCGTGTGTGGTGCTTGATCGCCGCCGTTCGTTGGAAATATTTGCCATCAGAATGGATGATTACATGCTTTAAATCATCGACTTAGGCAGCTTTGAGCAGCTCTTGCACAAATATATTTTTAAATGCCAGTCACCAGTCAGTTTTTATTATATTTCTTACTGTTGTATTGTAATTTCAGGTATTAAAAAAAAAAAAAAAAAAAAAAATTACAGACATAAATGAAATGCGGGACACTACTTAAGTCTTGCGGGACGCGGGACAAAGCTCCCAATTTCGGGAGTGTTCCGCAAAATGCGGGGCGGTAGTCTGGAGAATAAGGTGAATTAAATAAAAAATAAGGAACATCCTGGATCTGTTTTTTCTCTCTTCTTTATTCTTTTTTTATGTATTATAGAAGTATCGGATCGGGACTCGGTATCGGTAGATACTCAAAATCAAATGACTCGGACTCGAGGGCAAAAAAACCTGATCGGGACATCCCTAGTAGCTAGTGCCCTACAGATCACGTATTTTGTAAATATGGAACAGATATAGTGGAATCATTGTAGTAAAATCGTTGTAGTATAAAGCTTTTACTGAAATGAAAACAAGAAATTGCTGACATTGATCAACAACAAATCCAACATACATGACCTTTAGTTATTATGGAAGCTTTTTTTCCACCACAGAATAAAAAAAGCATAAAAGGTAATTTTTTTACTTTTTATCAAAAATATTTTTTATTTTGCAATTGTGAGTCTACATCTCACAACTCTGACTTTTTTTCTCAGAATTGTGAGATATAAACTATGAATTGAGAGAAAAAAGTCTGCTTTATCTTCAGCTTCGGTCTTCACAAATACGTTCCTTTATATCAGTGGCTTATTGTGACCTTTTATCTGTGTTCATAATGGGCCTTTCGTGACCTTCACGTGTAACAGCCTAATTGTGGTTTTCACATAAAATGGCATATTGTTGCCTTTGCTTGGAATGGCCCTCATGACTTTTGCATTACATGAAATATATTTGCCATCGGTCATATGGTCTCTATCACACTAAATTGCCTATCGTTGCTTTTGCTTTAGATAGCCTATCATGACTCTTAGTATTATATGGCTATCCGGCATAACGTTGACATCTTATCAAATCGCCTATCATTGCTTTGCATTACCATTTTTTTCAGTTGCTAACATTTGTCCATTCTGTAGTCTGTAGTTCTGTAGATGAAGGAGGAAAGGAGAAGTTGGATCAGGACAAGGGAGAAGAAGTATTTTTACAAAATATATTTACAAAATATGTGATCTGTAGGGCACTAGATACCAAGGGGACACCATTGCACCCTCTATGAGGGCAACATCAACACCCCACACCCAACCCCAGAAAGAGATTTCAACCAAGGGGTCACTGAAGTTCTGCACTGGGGACTCATCTGACCCGTATCTGCCCTGAGCAATTCTGATACTTTCTTCTTCTTCTCTTTTCTACTGCACATTCTATAAAATAATGACTCACTTCTGTTGCCAAGAATGAACACATTCAACACTCAACCAAACACATGCAGTACTTTTACTTTCACTTTACTTTTACTGCAGTAAAAGGAAACTTAATTTTAAAAACTATGGATTTCATGTTTTCTCCAGGTGGAACTGAAACATGAAGTAATGCAGTTTTCATAATGCCATCAACTGTTAGTCATTGCGCTTTCATTGACTATATGTTCATATTGGACAGAAAACTAGTGCTATGTTTTGACAGAACGACTCGATTTTGAATCAGGTTTGCTGTGTTTTGACAGAGTTAGTATGTGTTGAAAAAGGTTTTTAGCATTTTGAAATGTAGAGTTTGTGTTTATATAACAAAATATGGTTTTGGGCAGAAAATGAACTATTTGGCTAATTGTGTGATGTATGTGTGCTGCTGTGTTAAGAGTTTAGAAAAAGGATTTTAAGTATTGGTAAACGCTTGTTACCAATTGAAAAAAACTTTCATTATGTCTGCTACCCTCCGCATTGTACTATGGATGGGGCAAACGCCAAAGAACTTAATCATTTATCTTTGATATTTACATACAAACTGTTAATAAATCATATTTAAACGTTTCTTTGCTTCCCAAGTCTTTCTGGTAGAAAAATTCTGCTCCAGTTTCATCCCAGAATTCAAAGAGTGGCTAGAAATATTGAAAAGAACAAAGAGGACAATAGATATGATATATTACAAAACATAATAATACTTTTCAGAGACAGAAATTGTGTACTTCTTACATTTCAGAAATTCCACTGAAAATCCATTAGTTTGCACAGAAGATTGGCAACATGTGGGTCGACTGTCACACGTTTCTTCTGTACCATCTGACCCGTTTTTTAATAGACTGCACTGTACAGCTCTGCTGATGAATGTAATAGAGCAAAGATTATGATTATACACCCAACGACATCAAAGTGCATAAAACGATGAAAATAATTATCACTGAGATGAAGTGACCCTTGTAGTGATGGCGAGAGAATATGAAGATTGTTTTGAGGCCCTTTGATGATATTGCTGAAACGAATTCGAAAATAGACTCCACGAGTGGAGCTGCACACTTCTGAAATTTGAGACGGTGAATACGATCACTCTCATTGCGCGACCGCTTCAGTGAACATTCACAATGATAGGCTAACCTGAACTCGAATGATGCTGTAGTATTATATCCCATCTAAAATGAACATGTTCACATTGTAGTTCATCGGACTACCGCTAACACTGTCTGTGTGAATATTGAGATAATCACAATTATAGGCCTGTACATGCATCGTGAGGAACGTCAGCATCATCATCTGCGAACTGAACGCCGGCGATGGGAACAGAACTTATATAGCCTACTCAGGTGACGTGTAATGATTGGCTAGATAATGATTAATGACGTGTAATGAGTCTTCCAGGTTTCCATTTCTGGGTATTCTCCCTCAGAAGGTCCCTGCTTGCAAGGTAGCACTTTTTCAAAGTAACTTTCAGCATTTTGTTTCAACCACCATTTTTATAAGTCTGTTGCAGTAAGAGTTGTTTGCAGTTCAAATCAACAATGGAGTTTAAAAAATATGACAGATGGACAGACGAGGTTCAGACTTTTTTAAGCTTATAGAGGATGAAATCCTCCAGCAGGATCTGGAAAGTCACTCGCAGTCCTACTTTACTGGGTTTAGGGCCTTATTTTAACAAACTAAGTCCTCTTAGGGCGTGTCCGAATCCACTTTTGCTAGTTTAAGGATGAGAAAAATGGACAGTGTATCCAGTGCATGGTCTAAAAGGGTTGTTTTTCCCTGTTCTCTTATTGAGTAATGTTTGTGTTTTGGGTGTAATGTGCAATAAACCAATCAGAGTCTCATCTCCCTTTCCCTTTAAAAGCCAGGTGTGCTCACGCCATGAAGGATTCGCTAATTACACGGCGGAATTTGCAAGTGGAAAAACTGAACGCTTCTCTAGCGAGGAAAAGGATCTTCCGCGGACAAATCCTTCCAGGTAATTTTGATGGAAAAGCTATAAATATCACAGTTATTTTCTTGAACAAAATAACTACATGATGATTCTCTGTCATTCAGGCTGATAAGCAGTTTAAACAGTCAGATGCAGTTCCTGTGTCACTAACAGAAGACAAGATGGCAGATTTAAACTTACAGGTTCTTTATTGTAATTGTAAACACAAAGAATGAATCAGATAAGCCAAGAATTCAAGAGATTGTTGACTAAAGTGGTTATTTTAGTTTTGTTTTTGTGCACAAAAAGTATTCTCGTCTCTTCATAATATTAAAGTTGATCCACTGCAGTCACATGACTGTTTTAATGATGTCTTTAGTTTCTTTCTGGACCTTGAAAGTGTTGATTATATTGGACGAGTCATATACCTCTCGGATTTCATCAAAAATATCTTAATTTGTGTTCTGAAGATGAATGAAGGTCTTACGGGTGTGGAACGACATGAGTGTGAGTAATAAATGACAGAAGTTTCATTTTTGTGTGAATAACCCTTTAACCGCTTGAGTTCTCTGTTTGTGAATTGGAGAGTAATTTTGAGCAACACTTCTAAGAATTTAATGCAGAAGTTATTTCACATCCTGATATGAATGCAGTTTGCCCGAAGTGTAATTTCCTGAGAACCCAATCACATCCTCACACTGAGTGCTGTCGACATCACATTAAAGAAAAAGGTTCAAATCTTATCGGTTTCAGATCTAAACAGACTTCCTTTACTTTCCTTTGCTGGCACACATTCTTTAGTGTTCTCTTATTTAACTTAGTGCTGGATCTGTTTAATGGGTATTTTAATATTTTGATTTTATATTTATATTTTTGTCGTGTACATTAATTTATACATATTAATATTCATTTATTTTATTAATTTATATTTATTCAAAGTAAATATGAACGAGTGAATTAAATCAGTAACTAATTAGGGCACAAAGAACAGATGCAAACCAGAACAGAATAGTTTTGAATAGTCAAAAGATTTAATCCGGTTCAATCCAGGGGCCTGTACCGTGATGAACAAACTCAGGGTTGTAGGATTAGGCTTTGTTGGTACCATGATGCTGATCAACTTCCTCCGTCAACTCAGGCTTTGATATGCATTCATTTAAAACTCAAGGCTGAATTATGTATGTTATATTCATATGAAAGTCAGTAGATGGTATATTTCATGTTAGACAGAATATCTGCAGCAGTTTATATGTAGGATCAGAGATTGGCTCTGGCAGGGCTACTCTAACAAAATATGTGTGAAAATATGTGCAATTCAGATGTGTTTGCTTGGATTTTCATTTATGTATATTTAGACATTTAAGCTATGCATTTTCATATTATTATTATCAATTAAATGATTTTAGAGAGAAACCTAAGAAATATGACATGTATAAATATTGCTGTAATACACTAGCATTGAGACTCTAAATTTGACATTTTTAATGTTTTCTATATAAAATCTATTGAAGAAAACAAATGTGTGTATTTCCTTCATCCTGAGCACATCACACAAAACTCAAAATCAGTGTTTCACCATTCACAACCCATGGGACAGTATCTTTGCCTCCCTGGACACTGATGCTGCGTCCCAATTCGCCTACTTATACTACGCCCTAAAAGTATGTACTCTTTCTGTGAACAAAAAGTACTTACTTTTGAGTGTGTAGCAAAAGAGTAGACAAGCTTTGGGACATACTATCACGTCATACAATTGTGTCTTTGCTCTCTGCCGCATCCAGTCACCGTAAACTGGCCTGTCAATCATCTTACATCCTCCACATTTCATTTAGCTAATTTCCCACCGTATCGGAGAGAAATGCAGCACGTTGATCTGCAGTCGCGGGTCTTTCATGTGGAGAACTCTCCTCATATTAATGCATAATGATGCATTTAAAAGTTAATGGCCAATCAGATCTTTATAAAAGTCCACATTGGTATTTGCAGATGAAAAATAACACATATAACATCAAATAAATATTTTCTATCAGTTTGAACTGATTATTAGTCACTCAAACAACCTCTCAGCGTCGATCGTGCATATTCACCATGTTTTGTAGTTTTTAACACTTTTTACTCGTGTTTGTAGTTCTGAACTGAATCCTCATACAACGCGCAATGGGTTGTGGGCAATATTAGCCTCTATAGTGTGCACGGATCCACACTTCGAAAATCTACCGGAAATAGTAGACCATCCGGGGACTTTTGGCATACTCTTTTCAACATACTATGCTTTGGGACACACTTATTTTAATCTCACATACTATTTAGGATGGATAGGACGGACATTGGGACGCAGGGACAATTCATCCTGTTTTTTAAGGCATGCTCCAAAATCTGGATCCTCCAATCTTGTTGATGCTCTTCTTGTGACTGTGTTAGTTTTGGTAATTAGAGGCTGAACTGTAGACAGTAATTCATAAACTCATCTACAGTCTCTCTGAAGCCTGTCATATAATTCATCTGTAGAAAAACTCATCGATAACACATTGTATTTCAGTCAGCAGTCCATTTAATGTATTTGAAACATTTATATTACAGTGATGCAGGCATACAGCAAAAGAGCCAGACACATTCTGGAGGTATTTTTGTTAATATTAAAAAAATAATAGGACTATAATTAATATATATATATATATATATATATATATATATATATATATATATATATATATATATATATACACACACACACACACACCACATAATATTCACACAAATTCCAATGGTTGTTTGATGTTTCTTTCTGTGAAGCCATCTTAATAAAAATTAATGTGTTATGTTAAGGTTAAAGGTGCCCTAGAATCAAAAATTTAATTTACCTCGGCATAGTTGAATAACAAGAGTTCTGTACATGGAAAAGACATACAGTGAGTCTCAAACTCCATTGTTTCCTCCTTCTTGTGTAAATCTCATTTGTTTAAAAGACCTCCGAAGAACAGGTGAATCTCAACATAACACCAACTGTTACGTAACAGTCGGGATCATTAATATGTACGCCCCCAATATTTGCATATGCCAGCTCATGTTCAAGGCATTAGACAAGGGCAGCCAGTATTAACGTCTGGATCTGTGCACAGCTGAATCATCAGACTAGGTAAGCAAGCAAGAACAACAGCGAAAAATGGCAGATGGAGCAATAATAACCGACATGATCCATGATTACATGATATTTTTAGTGATATTTGTAAACTGTCTTTCTAAATGTTTCGTTAGCATGTTGCTAATGTACTGTTAAATGTGGTTAAAGTTACCATTGTTTCTTACTGTATTCACGGAGACAAGAGCCGTCGCTATTTTCATTATTAAACACTTGCAGTCTGTATAATTCATAAACACAACTTCATTCTTTATAAATCTCTCCAACAGTGTAGCATTAGCCGTTAGCCACGGAGGACAGCCTCAAATTCATTCAGAATCAAATGCAAACACCCAATAAACGAAAAACAAACCATTTTTAAAATGAAAGTGAGCTAATGACTGGTCCTTTGCTGCCACCTGCTGGTTAAAGTAGTCGTTTTGTCATACTAATATTGTTCTATTATGCATATCTAGACTTGATAAAATAACTATTATAATTATTACAATCAAATTTTGTCAAAATTCATCACTTAATTTCTGTTAAAGTATTAATGACAATTGTGCCACAGTAGACTATGAGTAATGTGAAACTTTAAGGAGACTTGCTGCAAACATTTCGTTACCCATCATTTATTTTGTCAATGAAATCGTTCATTCAAGAATATTTTAAAAACCTACTTTTGCATACTAGTCATAGTTTTTTTTTGCTCAATCTTAATAAAACCAATGCAGTACAATTCTCTGGACTCTGTTGTTTAATAATGATCAAAAAAAGATGAACTTTTGCAATAGCAGATATAAAAGAGTCATTTCAAAATGTGGCCTTGACCAATTGTTACCTAAAACCATATATCTCTCTTCAAGGAATGCTCAGATCTTTCTGAAAATAAGCAAGGACATGTGACATGACTCTAAACAAGCAATTTCATGGAGATCAGGACAACAGCTACTTCTAACAAAAATGTGTTGAATGTTCTTATGTTTTGTTGACATTAGCCACACCTTGCTTCATTAGGGAATGCAACTTTTCTAGGCAACCTGTACCTTTTCTGCTTATAAACAATAATAACGACAACACAACTGTGATTTGAAGATAAAGAAAAAAAAGAAAAAGAAAACAGATGTTAGCTGTTTATGAAGTACAGCTGTCATAAAGAGATATATTGGAGGAAGAAACATGTTCGATAACATGTTTGTGTGTAAACAAGTGTAAATAAGTTAGCCGTTTATAAAAAAGTACAGCTATTATAAGAGATATATAACTTGTTTATGTGTAAACAGTGAAAGAGTAATGAGAGATAACTATTTATGAAAAATAACTGTAAAAGAGATAAATTTGATGAAAATATATGTTTGATATACTGGAGGAAGAAACATGTTCGATGACATGTTTGTGTGTAAACAGTGAAAAGAAAAAGGCTGTTTATGAAGTACAGCTGTCATAAAGAGATATCTTCTGTATAAAAACAAACATTTGATAAATTGGTGGAAAGTAATGTGTAAGAAAAAAAGAGAAACCCCAACAACAGATGTTTGTATTAAAGAGTGAAAGACAACTGGTATTGTAACACCTTTATTAAAGCATGTATTAATCACTTATCAAAGAATGAAAAACAACTGGTATTATAATAGTAGATTATGATGCCTCCATCGCTGATATTGCCTTGACTGAAGAACTTTTTAATACTTTATTTAATTACTTGTATAGAATGTTTGTAGAATATATGTAATGCTAGTAATACTAATGTAATTAATAAATGAACCTTTAACTAAACGCGGCCTCATTTGGCATTAATTTAAGTTGTAAGCATGTGTATTAATGTTTAAGCCTCTTCTTTCTCTGTGTTTGGTTTAGCATATATCATAGCTGTTCATCTGTGACATGCTTGCTAAATAAAGCTTAATGTCTTTTTTTACGCCTATGTGTTTATTAAAAGCCTTAAATGCTTGAACCCCTGCTTGCAGCTTTAATTATTATTATTATTATTACTACTACTACTACCACCACTACTACTACTTCTTGTATACATACAATATATATACTGTTAAATGACAAACAGTGTTAAATACCAACACTGTAAACACTGTAAATCAACACTGCTGCGTAAGATGCTGTGCCTGTAGCTGTTCTGTGTTCTACATTAAAGCTTTCAATGAAAAGTTCCTTTCTTTGTCTTTATTTGTGGCCTAATGGTTAGATTCTGACTTTAAACCCAAAGGTTGTGGGTTCGAGTCTTAGTACCGGCAGAATGTACATGCAAGTAGTAAATATGATGGGATAGATAGAACTAAACTGCCACTTCTTTTATTGAAGTTCTTCCAACATGAATAAAATGGGCTGGTCTTGTGCATTAAACTGCTTCACTCTGGGTCATTCTCCAGCCCTGTAATATATCAGGAATGACCCAGATGCTGTTCAGGTGATTTAGCTATGGTTCCTGACTGTCAAACAGTAATCTTAAAGCTCTGAGTAAGTCCATGTTCACATTCCTTTTATCATCGCGTAAGTTCACAGTCATATAAGTTTGGTCACTTGTGTAGGCATACTGTGCTCTCCACTCTTCTGGCATTGCTGGACTTCCTGCATGGCCCAAACAAGCAGCCAGGTGCACAGTAGCTGTTCTACCATGGGCCAAGAGTATAACTGATATCGCTGATATGAGTATGAGCAGGGGGATCTCTCCATATGCATCTACCTGATCTTGTGGGACAAGATATGGGAAAATAACACGGTCTTTAATATTCAGGTCTCTATTCTTCCAAAGTTTCTGAAAAAGTTTCCATACTTTTTGTTCAGGCGTCACAGGGGATAGAAGGATCAATGGGATGTTGTGGCGAGATCCTTGCATGCTATTCCAGTGATTTGGCAAAGGGTCCGGGTCACAGTAAACCCTATTTCTCATATTGCAAAGCTCTCTGTCTTCCACTTGAATGTTCCCTTGAGCAATTCCAAACGCAGCATTGGAATTAATGAAGCAGTTCCACGGAGAGTAAAGTATGGTGTCACGGATGGTAGGTTTGGGCACCAGGAAACCTGCTGGCATAAATTGGTCGACTATTCTGCCATGAGCCACAATCACTATGTCTATGTGTCTTCTGTCAGGACTTGTCAAATGCTCAGGAATGTGTATGTGACTTGAATCATATTTGTTAAGAATGGGACTCAATCCCTCCATACAAAATCGTAGAAGATTCAGAAATTCATTCTGATGAGTTACTCCCTGAAGCCAGGAGACAACTTTGTTGTCTGTACATGTTCCCCTGATATATGCCACTACGTTCCGTCCATTTTCATTCATGCTGAGAGAATATCCCCCCAAGTTCGTGATGAGGTTCTTCATTTTGAACAATTTTTGGATGATTTCCCTGTAATGAGAAAAGTTGTATTGTGAGTCAGTCAGTTACCTTCAGACCTTCATTACTGTACAATCTCAGACAAATATGAGATGAATTGGCTTTGGCCAAGACCAAAGACAATATATTGGCCAATACATTAGTAGAAATAAAAAAATTGTAGAAAATAAAATATCATACTGCATTCCATCCAGCTGTTCCTTTAGCTTTTGTTGGCCATCCAGTATTTCTCTGGCTGAATCCCGTAAGATCTTGCTGGCCTCCGTGACATTATTGCCTTTTATTAATTCTGCACTCTTCGCAATCAGGTCATACAGACATAGGCCAAAACCAATCACACCCAGTATCTAGAAATAAAGTCACAATCACAAAATCACTCTCTGAATTATAAGGGCAATGCAGTGAATATTTAATATTGTTCTCTTATTAAATAGACACTTTAAGAGAATTTCAAAGTAGCTATTTTCTTAAAATGGAATGCATGAGAAAAGAAAGTTGATACCCTTGATCCTGTTTTAATGCTAATGCGTCCAATGTCCTTTACCAGTTCTTTAGCAGACACCTTCAGGCTACTCGTGATCACACCGACACCAACAAGGCACAGAGCTTGGAAAATAAAGCTTTCGGCCTCGACTGGAGCCACTCCACCTGGTGTCATGTGACGATAGAACGTGGCTCTGTTGAAATCTCTGAGAAAGTCCAGGGGTACGTGAGTATTATTCCTTCTGGCCAGAGCACACATCAGTTGAGTGGCCACCTCACACTCCAACTCATCAGCATGAGCCCTGAGCTTTGCTCCTCCACACCTGTTCTTCAGAACTTGCAGTTGCTTTTGAATGCTTTTCCCAACATTCTCAACTTCTTTAATTAATTCAATAGCTTTATTAAAGGTGCTGCTGGAGATACCTGCCTCTACCAATGGGGAAGTGATGCTGACTGCAGCGCCTCCTGCTGCTGCTGCTGCAACAGCAAATACAGGGAAGGCCACACCTCCTGTCAAGAAAGTGGCAACTGCTGCTCCTGATAAAGAGAGCACAGACGTAGCAGCTCCAAAAACCTGAACGATGTTGCTGCCCCAGTGAACATTTTCCAGCTCTTCCGCCATTTCCGACAGCTTATCCGCACATTTTTTTCTGTTTTCCAGCCAGCAGAAGAGTGACTCACATAAAAGATCTGCTGCTGCCATGATAAGAGCAGGAACTGTGAGAAGAGAAAATGACAGATATTTCTTCAAATGGCACAATATATAATCTAAAGACAGGTGTAATTTGCAGGTGGGATGGTTAGGACATGCCCTCACCACTTTTTAAAGGGCACCTATTATGCAAAATTCACTTTTACATGGTGTTTGACCATAAATGTGTGTTGGCAGTGTGTGAGCAAAACCACCCTAGAATGAGAAAAATCCACCCAGTGTTTTTTTTACAATCTCAATAATTCATAAGCACTGTCTCAGAACGCCCTGTTCTAAGATTGCTCTCACTGTGACGTAGAATTGCGCTAAGCCCAACCCACGTGGTTTGATTGACAATCTGGTTTTGGCATAGACCCCGCCCTCGGTGATCTGTCAACCATCCTCCATTGTTTCAACGACAGCCGGTAATGTCTCCTAAGAAACATAAGTGTTCTGTTGTGGGATGTAATAATGAACATAGTAGTTTTCACTTACTTCCGACATCAGAGCCACTGAAAACGCAGTGGATGAATTTTATTTACGAAAGAAAGGCGTCACTCAAAATTCCAAAATACGTTTATGTTTGCGCGAATCATTTTTTGACTGACTGTTTTGAGAACGAGGGTCAATTCAAAGCAGGTCTTGCTTCAAAGTTAATCCTCAAGTGTGGATCGTTGCCTACTGTTCGCGATCCAGCGTCACCTTCAGAAGAAGTAAGTGTATTTAATGTTTTTTGAGCAAATAGTCATTTCAGTCGATGTCAGCCAATTCAATAACAAATGCGTCTAAAGTTGTTGTCGTCGTCGTAGAATGTCTGTGTATATAATTTACAGTTTTTCTCAAACGCTAAAACACAAAAGCCAATCCTCTAAACCAAATGACCAGTTGTCTAAACACATTTACTAAATCTAGCCATCATTTTCCAATATCATAAACACATTTCACATGAAGACACAATTCACAAAACACAATCCTCCGTTCTCATAAATCTTAACACATTTTTCTTTGCTAAAACACAAGTTGCAAAAGAACTCTGCTCATATTCTCAAATGAAAGCTCATGTGATGCAAAATGCTTGCCACAGTCAGCAATATTTGAACACCATGAACACACCTGGCGTCATTCATTACACACAACGACTCAAAATTGAAGACACTTGTTGCTAATGCTGTGACCACATGTATAAAAGCAAGTTCAGAGTGCACAGTTTGCTGAAGATTCCAAACAAACACAATGGATGAAGGCAGAGTCAGGGGAAGAGGAATTCGAGTCAGAGGAGGGAGAAGAGCTGGCCATGGAAGAAGAGGAGCAGGCCAACGAGGAAGAGGAGTTCAAATCAGAGGAGGAAGAGGAGCAGGCCAACGAGGAAGAGGAGTTCAAATCAGAGGAGGAAGAGGAACAGGCCAACGAGGAAGAGGAGTTCAAATCAGAGGAGGAAGAGGAGCAGGCCAACGAGGAAGAGGAGTTCAAATCAGAGGAGGAAGAGGAGTTCAATTCAGAGGAGGAAGAGGAGCAGGCCAACAAGGGAGAGGAGAAGGTCCAGGAGGGAGAGCAAGACAACCTCGCACCATCATTACGGACGAGATGCGAGCAACAGTCATTGACCATGTCATTGTCCATGGCATGACAATGGCTGAAGCAGGACTACGAGTCCGTCCAAACCTGAGTAGGTTCACTGTGGCCACCATTATCAGGGCATTCAGACAACACAACAGGTATTGTACTCTATTGCTTTCTTTGTCACAATACAATTTTACAAGCCTGTGAAAGTAGTCTATTGGTTTCAAATCAATTGTTACTGTATTGTAAAACATGTCAATTGACAACACATGTTTCTTTCTTTAGAGTTGAAAGAATACCTCATCAGACTCTGGGAGATCAGAGACAAAGTCATTGCCGATAATGTCAACTTTGAGAGCATTGATGATGTCAGCTTGGCCACAATAGACCGAGTTCTCCGGCGCCAAAAGATGCGGATGAAACAGGTCTATAGGGTTCCCTTTGAGCGCAACTCTGCGCGACACAAAGACCTACGTTACGAGTATGTGCAAGTAAGTATACATCCATGTTCACAGTACAGTTAGTGGACATACTGTGTTGCTCAGTGGCCTACATTACTTCTGGACAATACTGTGCTACCTGATTGACTGTTGTTCTGAACACCTGTGCACTTTCACATTTTCACAGAGGATATTACAGTTGGACGCGATGGCCAGACCTCATGAGTACCTCTTCCTGGATGAGGCTGGCTTCAACCTGCAGAAACGAAGGCAAAGAGGCCGTAACATCATTGGCCATTACTGAGGTTCCTGGCCAACGGGGGGGTAATATTACTCTTTGTGCGGCCATGGGTTTGGAGGGGCTTGTCCACCGGCATGCTGTCCTTGGGTCTTACAGCACCCAATGTCTCCTCACCTTCCTAGAGGAGCTAAAAGACATCCTCCTGGACCGCCAACAACACCATCCTGGGCCCGCACATCACATTTATGTGATCATTTGGGACAACGTACGCTTCCACAAAACAAACCAAATCAGAGACAATAACCACTTTTTAAACGTTTGTCTGCCACCCTACTCCCCTTTCCTGAACCCTATAGAGGAGTTCTTCTCATCGTGGAGATGGAAGGTTTATGACAGACAACCATACACTAGAGAGAACCTCCTAATGGCAATGGAGCTGGCCTGTGTTGACATCCCAGTGGAGGCCTTCCAAGGATGGATTCGCCATTCCAGGGCGTTTTTCCCGGTGCCTGGCAAGAGACAATATAGCCTGCGATGCAGCTCAGCGACATGATGCCGCACAGTGATTGTGGTGTGTGTGTGTGTGTGTGTGTGATGTGAATAAAGTAAATAAAAAGACTTCAAACCCTGATCATGTTTTCAAGAGTACTGTTGTGTGCAATAGATTGTTTTTGCATTGAGTTGTTACAGTAGTGTACATGCAGAATGTACTATAGATTTATACTCTTCATATGAAACTCACAAATCTAAATGCCTAATCCTCTGCAGAGCTCTAAGAACATCCATTACTGTAAAGTTTCTAAAAATATGCATTGGCAGTTATGAAACAAAGAACCTTCTCACAAATTGAGCATTGTGTTTTCAATTGTTTTGCTGTAGTGTGTAATGATGTGTATAGTGTTTACATTTTTGAAAGCTTCGAGCTGCTCTTTTGGTGTGAAAGTTTGAGTTTTGAAGTGAGAAGGTGTGGTTGTGTTTATGTAGCTTTAGAAAAGGGTGTTGTGCTTAGACATTGTCCCCAATGGAGGAAACGTTTGTGAAATGTGTTTTAGCATTTGAGAAAAACTGTAAACCTTGTTTGTATAGTGTGTATCCTAACGTATATATATATATATTTTTTTTAAAGATATTGTATTAAAAACTGTGTATGTTTACTTAGCAAACGTTATCACAGTATTTGTGTTTGTAGTTTCAAAAAATTGCGCGAACGTTATCACAGTGTGTGTGTGTGTGTGTTGCACATCCATAATTGCAAAGGGGACGCGATTAAAACTCTATAAGTACATAAATGTATCAAATAATCATTCAGAGACGTCCTGCTCCATTCTCAATTGTGTTTCTTCTGCCGGAGTCTTTTCATCATCTGGGTCTGATTCCGGTTCAAACATGTACGGCTGAATGCCATACAAAACAGCGGGTCTCTCACTCTCAGCCATTCTGCTTCTACCGACTGTTTATTGCCATAGGTATGCAAGTTACGCCCTCATCCAAAGGCAGGGCGGGGATATGCAGCTCATTTATATTTAAGGTGGTACACACCTAAACAGCTCTTTTTAAAACAGGCCCCAAAAATGACATTTTCAAATGGTTATAATAAATTAACTGTGGGGTATTTTGTGCTGACACTTCACAAATACATTCTGGGGACACCCAAGACCAATATTACATCTTGTAAAAAGGGGCATAATAGGTGCCCTTTAAGACATTGTGGCATATACAAAAAAAACAACAACAACAACAAAAAAACATCTCTAGTTGATTAGCATTTTTGTTTGTTTGGGTTAAATAAGAGGCAATCTGGCGTCAGGATGTGTTTTTGAAATCATGCCGAGTGCTTGTTCCTGCGGTTATCAGTGATGCAACAGTGTTCTCTTGGCGCTCGTGCACACTCTTGATATACAAATACTAATCAACATCTTTGGTTTTAATGTGGAAGAAAAAACTACCTCTGGCACTCTTAAAGAAATTTCTACCACCAGCTCATAAAATGTATACATTTTATGTAACAACAATTATATATTTTGGTAATTATGCCCTTTGGTTATTGGACACAGTGAAATTTCTGTTCTTTATGTTTGTGACAAGCACATACAAATTATTACTTGTTTCATTGGAGTAATAATAAAGAAGCTTCTCCTAGTTCTTGTATTTAAAGCCATTGTCATCCCCATGTTCTTTTGTCATGTATTGTAAATGTAACCTGCTGTCGGTGAGTCATTTTGTCAAGTCTTTTCATGTTCAGGTCTGCTCTAGTCAAAATCATGGCACTAAGAAAATTAACCCTAGGTAATATATTCATCTTCACAGTCGAGACTCTAGATTGCAGTGATGCAGGAAGTGTCCTCCACCTGTCAATATCTCTTTTAAGCATTTGAAAGACTTTATCATAATTAATATGTACAATTTCTTTTAGAGAAGGCCGTATAAATATCCATAGGTAAGTTATCTGATTCATAATTGGGATAACTGATGGTATCTGGGTACTCTGAGCTTTTTTGTTTAAAGGTAGAAGAGATGATTTGGACCAATTGATCCTGTATCCGGAAAATTTCCCAAAATAGTTAAATATTTCTAGTATGTTTTGGATTGCGTAGAAATCTGAAAAATACAGTAAAATGTCATCTGCGTAGAGAGATATTGCATGTTGGATATCCTTGATTGAAATGGAACAAATTTGGTCTTGACTTATTTTTTGTGCAAGAGGTTCGAGAGACAATGCAAATAACACTGGTGAGAGGGGGCATCCTTGCCTTGTCCCTCTCAGGATATCAAAAGGTTGGGAGTGTAAGCCATTTGTTGCTATAATTGCTGATGGATTATAATAAATTATTTGTACCATATTAATACATTTCTCATCAAAACCAGATTTATCTAACACCATCCATAAATAATCCCAATTTAATCTATCGAAAGCTTTATCTGCATCTAAGGATAAAACTGCACAAGGGAAATTTTTATCCTTACTTTCATGAATTACATGTAGCAACCGACGTATATTGTCTGCAGCCAAACAATGTGGGATAAAGCCAGATTGATTGCTATGAACTAATTTACAGATGTATTTTTCAAGACGTAAAGCTAAAACCCTAGCATATATTTTTAAATTTTAAAAGCATATATTTTTTTTCTGAGTTAATTAAAGAAATTGGTCTAAAATTTTAACATTTAGTATGGTCCTTATCTTTTTTTGGAATTAAAGAGATTAGAGCTGTATTCATTTGTTTTTGTCCCTTTTGGATTGCAGCATTTATTGCAGCATGCATAATTGGTCCTAATATAAATGTAAATGTATGCAATTAATTTGGAGAAGTGCAAACTGGGTGCATGTAAGCTGCACAGACATTTGCCTGGACAGATGGAGTACATAAATATACCATAATTTGTTCTTTATATGTTTATGTAGCAACGGGCGGCCCACATTGTTCAGTGGCCCATTGGTAAAACGTCCAGTGCTCTAGATGGCCAGGGGACAGAATCTCTGGATCAAAACTCAGGCCAAGAAGCAGAAACAAGCAATACAAACATTGCTGACACACATGTAAAATAATGCATTGATCATCTTTTATTTTATTTATTTATAAAGCAAATTTTAAAACAACTCATGGTTGACCCAAAGTGCTGTACAATTAGTGTTGTCAAAAGTACAGACTTACAAAGTTGGTACTGAAATTTTAAAAATTGCACGTGTGGTGGCATCTCATAGGCATTTTATGACGCTCTCATCTCTCTCTCTCTGTGCAAGTGACCAAAATAAGATTCTGTAGTAACAGTGATGTAAAAATAACAGAATAAACATTTTAACAGATCAAATCATAAGAGATATTGTGGACATGGGGGCTTTCCATAAACATGATTTTTTTGTTGTATATTCTATCCCCTACACCTAAACACACCCATCACAAGTAAACTTTCTGCATTCTTATATTTTCAAAATATCATTTAGTATAATTTATATTTTATATTTTTATAATTTATATTTTTAATTTATAATTTAAATTCTTGTTTTGCTAATGGGCATAATTTGCTCAGATCAAACATTTAATGTATTACTACACAAGGGAAGGCACAAAAAAAAACAAAAAAAAACACACAGTTTAAAATTAAATTAGATTATCTTACATTTTTCAGAGAGCAGGGAAAGCACTCCTTACTTTTTGATGTCCTTGAAATGAATGAAATGGTTATAATGGTTCTGTCACGGTGGCACACAAAAACAAGATGTTAGGATCCAGTTGCAGCATTTATTGGGCAATCCAAAGTCGTAATCCAGAAAACAGGCAAGGGTCAAAATCCAAGTAACAGTCCACAAACAGAAAGCCAGAGGTACAAAAGTGCACATAACAAAATAATAACGAACCACAACCAAGGACAGAAACAGAGTATAAATAGACAGACACTAATGAACAAACACAAAACAGCTGAGTGCAATGAAACGAGGATAATGAGTCCAGGAGTGAATTATGGGAATTGCAGTTCAGACAAGTGACAAAAGTCCATGTTGGAGTCCCCTCTGCTGGCTAAACAGGGCACTCCAACTCATGATCATGAGAGTACCCCCTCCTTACGGAACGGCTACCAGACGCTCCATGAAACAAAAAAAAAACAAAAAAAAACCCCACAACTCTCAGGAGGGAGGTGGACTGGAGGAAGACCAGGGGGAGGGTTGGCGGGCCAAGTCCGGGGTCCCGACCGATACCAGGGCGGTGCTGGCGGAACTGACAAGGCGGGTTCCCGAGGGTCTGGAGTCCTGGCTGATTGCCAGGGCGGCACTGGAGGAACTGACCAGGCGGGTTCCAGCGGTTCAGACAGCTGGGGCAGTGGCAACAGGGCAGAAAGCCTGGGCGACGACGGCAGGGCAGAAGGCTTGGATGGCGGCGGCAGGACAGACGGTGGCAGCGGCAGGGCAGACGACCTGGGCGGCGGCAGCAGGGCTGGCCAAGGGTGCTCTGTGGCCATATCAGAGAGAGCGGACAGCGCGGTGACGGCCTCCGTGGCCGTATCAGGGAGAGCGGACAGCTCGGTGACGGCAGCAGGCGCAGGTTGCTCGGGCTGCTCGGGGACGACAGCGGGCTGCTCGGGCTGGCAGACTGGTCCAGGGTCAAAAACACCTGAGTGACTCTGGAGTGGACTCACTGGCTGGAGCGGGCTCTGGAGTGGACTCACTGGCTGGAGCGGACTCACTGGCTGGAGCGGACTCACTGGCTGGAGCGAACTCACTGGCTGGAGCGGGCTCTGGAGTGGACTCACTGGCTGGAGCGGGCTCTGGAGTGGACTCACTGGCTGGAGCGGGCTCTGGAGTGGACTCACTGGCTGGAGTGGACTCACTGGCTGGAGCGGGCTCACTGGCTGGAGCGGGCTCTGGAGTGGACTCACTGGCTGGAGCGGGCTCTGGAGTGGACTCACTGGCTGGAGCGGGCTCACTGGCTGGAGCGGGCTCTGGAGCGGGCTCACTGGCTGGAGCGGGCTCTGGAGTGGACTCACTGGCTGGAGCGGACTCACTGGCTGGAGCGGACTCACTGGCGGGAGCGGGCTCACTGGCTGGAGCGGGCTCACTGGCTGGAGCGAACTCACTGGCTGGAGCGGGCTCTGGAGTGGACTCACTGGCTGGAGCGGGCTCTGGAGTGGACTCACTGGCTGGAGCGGACTCACTGGCTGGAGCGGGCTCACTGGCTGGAGCGGGCTCTGGAGTGGACTCACTGGCTGGAGCGGACTCACTGGCTGGAGCGGGCTCACTGGCTGGAGCGGGCTCACTGGCTGGAGCGGGCTCACTGGCTGGAGCGGCCTCTGGAGCGGACTCACTGGCTGGAGCGGCCTCTGGAGCGGACTCACTGGCTGGAGCGGACTCACTGGCTGGAGCGGACTCACTGGCTGGAGCGGGCTCTGGAGGGGACTCACTGGCTGGAGCGGGCTCTGGAGTGGACTCACTGGCTGGAGCGGGCTCTGGAGCGGACTCACTGGCTGGAGCGGGCTCTGGAGCGGGCTCACTGGCTGGAGCGGGCTCACTGGCTGGAGCGGACTCACTGGCTGGAGCGGACTCACTGGCTGGAGCGGACTCACTGGCTGGAGCGGGCTCTGGAGCGGGCTCACTGGCTGGAGCGGGCTCACTGTGGAGCGGACTCACTGGCTGGAGCGGACTCACTGGCTGGAGCGGGCTCACTGGCTGGAGCGGGCTCACTGGCTGGAGCGGACTCACTGGCTGGAGCGGACTCTGGAATGGACTCACTGGCTGGAGCGGGCTCTGGAGTGGACTCACTGGCTGGAGCGGGCTCTGGAGTTGACTCACTGGCTGGAGCGGGCTCACTGGCTGGAGCGGGCTCTGGAGTGGACTCACTGGCTGGAGCGGGCTCACTGGCTGGAGCGGGCTCTGGAGTGGACTCACTGGCTGGAGCGGGCTCTGGAGTGGACTCACTGGCTGGAGCGGGCTCACTGGCTGGAGCGGGCTCTGGAGTGGACTCACTGGCTGGAGCGGGCTCTGGAGTGGACTCACTGGCTGGAGCGGGCTCACTGGCTGGAGCGGGCTCTGGAGTGGACTCACTGGCTGGAGCGGGCTAACTGGCTGGAGCGGGCTCACTGGCTGGAGCGGGCTCACTGGCTGGAGCGGGCTCTGGAGTGGACTCACTGGCTGGAGCGGGCTCTGGAGTGGACTCACTGGCTGGAGCGGGCTCTGGAGTGGACTCACTGGCTGGCGGGCTCACTGGCTGGAGCGGGCTCTGGAGTGGACTCACTGGCTGGAGCGGGCTAACTGGCTGGAGCGGGCTCACTGGCTGGAGCGGGCTCTGGAGTGGACTCACTGGCTGGAGCGGACTCACTGGCTGGAGCGGGCTCTGGGGAGGCCTCCGGGTCAGGAGGGACAGAAGCCTTCCTCCTCTTCCTCTTTTTAGAGGCTGGAGCGGGCTATGGAGTGGACTCACTGGCTGGAGCGGGATCTGGAGTGGACTCACTGGCTGGAGCGGGCTCACTGGCTGGAGCGGGCTCTGGAGTGGACTCACTGGCTGGAGTGGACTCACTGGCTGGAGCGGGCTCTGGAATGGAGCAGGCTCTGGAGTGGACTCACTGGCTGGAGCGGGCTCTGGAGTGGACTCACTGGCTGGAGCGGGCTCACTGGCTGGAGCGGGCTCTGGAGCGGGCTCACTGGCTGGAGCAGACTCACTGGCTGGAGCGGGCTCTGGAGTGGACTCACTGGCTGGAGCGGGCTCTGGAGGGGACTCACTGGCTGGAGCGGGCTCTGGAGTGGACTCACTGGCTGGAGCGGGCTCTGGAGCGGACTCACTGGCTGGAGCGGGCTCTGGAGCGAGCTCACTGGCTGGAGCGGGCTCACTGGCTGGAGCGGACTCACTGGCTGGAGCGGACTCACTGGCTGGAGCGGGCTCACTGGCTGGAGCGGCTCACTGGCTGGAGCGGACTCACTGGCTGGACGGACTCTGGAATGGACTCACTGGCTGGAGCGGGCTCTGGAGTGGACTCACTGGCTGGAGCGGCTCTGGAGTGGACTCACTGGCTGGAGCGGGCTCTGGAGTGGACTCACTGGCTGGAGCGGGCTCACTGGCTGGAGCGGGCTCTGGAGTGGACTCACTGGCTGGAGCGGGATCTGGAGTGGACTCACTGGCTGGAGCGGGCTCACTGGCTGGAGCGGGCTCTGGAGTGGACTCACTGGCTGGAGTGGACTCACTGGCTGGAGCGGGCTCTGGAGTGGACTCAGTGGCTGGAGCGGGCTCACTGGCTGGAGCGGGCTCTGGAGTGGACTCACTGGCTGGAGCGGGCTCACTGGCTGGACGGGCTCACTGGCTGGAGCGGACTCACTGGCTGGAGCGGGCTCACTGGCTGGAGCTCACTGCTGGAGCGGGCTCACTGGCTGGAGCGGGCTCTGGGAGCCTCCGGGTCTTGAGGGATAGAAGCCTTCCTCCTCCTCTTCCTCTTTTTAGATGTGGGAAGCGGAGACTCAGTGCCCACCTCCTCTGAGGCCTCTGGAGCGGACTCACTGGCTGGAGCAGACTCACTGGCTGGAGCGGGCTCTGGGGAGGCCTCCGGGTCATGAGGGATAGAAGCCTTCCTCCTCTTCCTCTTTTTAGAGGCTGGAGCGGGCTATGGAGTGGACTCACTGGCTGGAGCGGGCTCTGGAGCGGGCTCACTGGCTGGAGCGGGCTCACTGGCTGGAGCGGCTCACTGGCTGGAGCAGACTCACTGGCTGGAGCGGACTCACTGGCTGGAGCGGACTCCCTGGCTGGAGCGGACTCTGGAATGGAGCAGGCTCTGGAGTGGACTCACTGGCTGGAGCGGGCTCTGGAGTGGACTCACTGGCTGGAGCGGGCTCACTGGCTGGAGCGGGCTCACTGGCTGGAGTGGGCTCTGGAGCGGGCTCACTGGCTGGAGCGGACTCACTGGCTGGAGCGGGCTCTGGAGTGGACTCACTGGCTGGAGCGGGCTCTGGAGGGGACTCACTGGCTGGAGCGGGCTCGGAGTGGACTCACTGGCTGGAGCGGGCTCTGGAGCGGACTCACTGGCTGGAGCGGGCTCTGGAGCGGGCTCACTGGCTGGAGCGGGCTCACTGGCTGGAGCGGACTCACTGGCTGGAGCGGGCTCACTGGCTGGAGCGGGCTCACTGGCTGGAGCGGACTCATTGGCTGGAGCGGACTCATTGGCTGGAGCGGGCTCTAGGGAGGCCTCCGGGTCTTGAGGGATAGAAGCCTTCCTCCTCCTCTTCCTCTTTTTAGATGTGGGAAGCGGAGACTCAGTGCCCACCTCCTCTGAGGCCTCTGGAGCGGACTCACTGGCTGGAGTGGGCTCTGGAGTGGACTCACTGGCTGGAGCGGGCTCTGGAGTGGACTCACTGGCTGGAGCGGGCTCTGGAGTGGACTCACTGGCTGGAGCGGACTCTGGAGTGGACTCACTGGCTGGAGCGGACTCTGGAGTGGACTCACTGACTGGAGCGGACTCACTGGCTGGAGCAGGCTCTGGAGTGGACTCACTGGCTGGAGCGGGCTCTGGAGTGGACTCACTGGCTGGAGCGGGCTCACTGGCTGGAGCGGACTCTGGAATGGACTCACTGGCTGGAGCGGGCTCTGGAGTGGACTCACTGGCTGGAGCGGGCTCACTGGCTGGAGCGGGCTCACTGGCTGGAGCGGGCTCTGAAATGGACTCACTGGCTGGAGCGGGCTCTGGAGTGGACTCACTGGCTGGAGCGGACTCACTGGCTGGAGCGGGCTCTGGAGCGGACTCACTGGCTGGAGCGGGCTCTGGAGTGGACTCACTGGCTGGAGCGGACTCACTGGCTGGAGCGGGCTCTGGAGTGGGCTCTGGAGCGGACTCACTGGCTGGAGCAGGCTCACTGGCTGGAGCGGACTCACTGGCTGGAGCGGACTCACTGGCTGGAGCGGACTCACTGGCTGGAGCGGGCTCTGGGGAGGCCTCCGGGTCTTGAGGGATAGAAGCCTTCCTCCTCCTCTTCCTCTTTTTAGATGTGGGAAGCGGAGACTCATTGCCCACCTCCTCTGAGGCCTCTGGAGCGGACTCACTGGCTGGAGCGGACTCACTGGCTGGAGCGGGCTCTAGGGAGGCCTCCGGGTCATGAGGGATAGAAGCCTTCCTCCTCTTCCTCTTTTTAGAGGCTGGAGCGGGCTATGGAGTGGACTCACTGGCTGGAGCAGGCTCTGGAGCGGGCTCACTGGCTGGAGCGGGCTCACTGGCTGGAGCGGACTCACTGGCTGGAGCGGACTCACTGGCTGGAGCGGACTCTGGAATGGAGCAGGCTCACTGGCTGGAGCGGACTCACTGGCTGGAGCGGACTCTGGAATGGACTCACTGGCTGGAGCGGGCTCTGGAGTGGACTCACTGGCTGGAGCGGGCTCTGGAGTGGACTCACTGGCTGGAGCGGGCTCTGGAGTGGACTCACTGGCTGGAGCGGGCTCACTGGCTGGAGCGGGCTCTGGAGTGGACTCACTGGCTGGAGCGGGATCTGGAGTGGACTCACTGGCTGGAGCGGGCTCACTGGCTGGGGCGGGCTCTGGAGTGGACTCACTGGCTGGAGTGGACTCACTGGCTGGAGCGGGCTCTGGAGTGGACTCAGTGGCTGGAGCGGGCTCACTGGCTGGAGCGGGCTCTGGAGTGGACTCACTGGCTGGAGCGGGCTCACTGGCTGGAGCGGGCTCTGGAGCGGGCTCACTGGCTGGAGCGGGCTCACTGGCTGGAGCGGACTCACTGGCTGGAGCGGGCTCACTGGCTGGAGCGGGCTCACTGGCTGGAGCGGGCTCACTGGCTGGAGCGGGCTCTGGGGAGGCCTCCGGGTCTTGAGGGATAGAAGCCTTCCTCCTCCTCTTCCTCTTTTTAGATGTGGGAAGCGGAGACTCAGTGCCCACCTCCTCTGAGGCCTCTGGAGCGGACTCACTGGCTGGAGCAGACTCACTGGCTGGAGCGGGCTCTGGGGAGGCCTCCGGGTCATGAGGGATAGAAGCCTTCCTCCTCTTCCTCTTTTTAGAGGCTGGAGCGGGCTCTGGAGTGGACTCACTGGCTGGAGCGGGCTCTGGAGTGGACTCACTGGCTGGAGCGGGCTCACTGGCTGGAGCGGGCTCTGGAGTGGACTCACTGGCTGGAGCGGGATCTGGAGTGGACTCACTGGCTGGAGCGGGCTCACTGGCTGGAGCGGGCTCTGGAGTGGACTCACTGGCTGGAGTGGACTCACTGGCTGGAGCGGGCTCTGGAGTGGACTCAGTGGCTGGAGCGGGCTCACTGGCTGGAGCGGGCTCTGGAGTGGACTCACTGGCTGGAGCGGGCTCACTGGCTGGAGCGGGCTCTGGAGCGGGCTCACTGGCTGGAGCGGGCTCACTGGCTGGAGCGGACTCACTGGCTGGAGCGGGCTCACTGGCTGGAGCGGGCTCACTGGCTGGAGCGGGCTCACTGGCTGGAGCGGGTTCTGGGGAGGCCTCCGGGTCTTGAGGGATAGAAGCCTTCCTCCTCCTCTTCCTCTTTTTAGATGTGGGAAGCGGAGACTCAGTGCCCACCTCCTCTGAGGCCTCTGGAGCGGACTCACTGGCTGGAGCAGACTCACTGGCTGGAGCGGGCTCTGGGGAGGCCTCCGGGTCATGAGGGATAGAAGCCTTCCTCCTCTTCCTCTTTTTAGAGGCTGGAGCGGGCTATGGAGTGGACTCACTGGCTGGAGCGGGCTCTGGAGCGGGCTCACTGGCTGGAGCGGGCTCACTGGCTGGAGCGGGCTCACTGGCTGGAGCGGACTCACTGGCTGGAGCGGACTAACTGGCTGGAGCGGACTCCCTGGCTGGAGCGGACTCTGGAATGGAGCAGGCTCTGGAGTGGACTCACTGGCTGGAGCGGGCTCTGGAGTGGACTCACTGGCTGGAGCGGGCTCACTGGCTGGAGTGGGCTCTGGAGCGGGCTCACTGGCTGGAGCGGACTCACTGGCTGGAGCGGGCTCTGGAGTGGACTCACTGGCTGGAGCGGGCTCTGGAGGGGACTCACTGGCTGGAGCGGGCTCTGGAGTGGACTCACTGGCTGGAGCGGGCTCTGGAGCGGACTCACTGGCTGGAGCGGGCTCTGGAGCGGGCTCACTGGCTGGAGCGGGCTCACTGGCTGGAGCGGACTCACTGGCTGGAGCGGGCTCACTGGCTGGAGCGGGCTCACTGGCTGGAGCGGACTCATTGGCTGGAGCGGACTCATTGGCTGGAGCGGGCTCTAGGGAGGCCTCCGGGTCTTGAGGGATAGAAGCCTTCCTCCTCCTCTTCCTCTTTTTAGATGTGGGAAGCGGAGACTCAGTGCCCACCTCCTCTGAGGCCTCTGGAGCGGACTCACTGGCTGGAGTGGGCTCTGGAGTGGACTCACTGGCTGGAGCGGGCTCTGGAGTGGACTCACTGGCTGGAGCGGACTCTGGAGTGGACTCACTGGCTGGAGCGGACTCTGGAGTGGACTCACTGACTGGAGCGGACTCACTGGCTGGAGCGGGCTCTGGGGAGGTCTCCGGGTCTTGAGGGATGGAAGCCTTCCTCCTCCTCTTCCTCTTTTTAGATGTGGGAAGCGGAGACTCAGTGCCCACCTCCTCTGAGGCCTCTGGAGGGGACTCACGGGCTGGAGCTGGCTTTGGAGCGGACTTGCTGGCTGGTGCGGGCTCACGGGCTGGAGAGGATTCCCAGACTTGAGCGGATTGATGGACTGGAGCAGGTGCTGGAGGTATCCGTATCTGCCCATTCCCACGCAGATACAGGTAGTTGGAGAAATTCCAAAAGTTTAACCCCCTCACCAACTCCATCTCCCACTGCGGCAGAGGTTCATCCAGACAACCGTTGAATATTTCCTTGAGCACCGCATCAGGAAGACTTAACCTCTCCGCCCGTGACCAGAACTTCTGGGTGAAGGCCCTCACCTCCATTCTCCTCTGCCAAAGTTTGGTCAGACAGGATTGCCCCTCCCCAGCTCCAGCAGATGGCCGGATCTTTCCGCTGCTGGATCCTTGCATGGTGGTTTGTTCTGTCACGGTGGCACACAAAAACAAGATGTTAGGATCCAGTTGCAGCATTTATTGGGCAATCCAAAGTCGTAATCCAGAAAACAGGCAAGGGTCAAAATCCAAGTAACAGTCCACAAACAGAAAGCCAGAGGTACAAAAGTGCACATAACAAAATAATAACGAACCACAACCAAGGGCAGAAACAGAGTATAAATAGACAGACACTAATGAACAAACACAAAACAGCTGAGTGCAATGAAACGAGGATAATGAGTCCAGGAGTGAATTATGGGAATTGCAGTTCAGACAAGTGACAAAAGTCCATGTTCATGACATGATCATGACAGGTATAATGGTTATATTAGTATAGAAATCTAAAAATCTCTCTGTCTCTCCAAGTTTCTTGCAACCATGCTGTGAAATCTGAGACAGAGGGGGGAGGATGGTGGTCAGTGCAGGATAAAACGTTGTTTTTTTTTTGTTTGTTTTTTTTTTGGTGCTAACGTTATTTTAAAGCAAAAATGTAAAATTTTAAATTACATTTTTTAAAATGAAAAGATTGTTTAAATTAAATCTTTAAAGTTTTGTTTAAATGATATTTAAAGTCTTAATAAAAGGAATCTTCCAAGACAGATGATGGTATAAATGATCTGACTTAAGCCTGAAGTATAATTTTTATTTATCAGTGTATGTGTAAAAATGTGGGGGTCTCACAAGCTATCTCACACAATGTATAACATTTTTAATAATTCCTTAAGGAAATCCCCAAGCATTTTCAGAGAGAGAGAAACAATGAATACATTCAGAACCTGTGATGCCTATTTTAAATGAAATGATTCTAAATAAAATATGTATAACAATTAATATCAAATATGTTACTAAAAACAATTTAAACAGTTTTAGTTATAGTTTTAGCTAAATTAATATATAAAATATAAATATATATTTAAAAAAAAATACACTTGCAGAGACCTGAAGAAGCAGTTCAAAAATTGTGCTTAGTCGTCTTAGATCTCATTCTCAATGATTCAAGCGGCATTTTTCATGTGACACAATGTTTAAAGAATTTTTTTATATATAAACAGTGGATATTTAAATCTCTAACAAGGGCTCTTGTTTAAGAAAATCTTAAAATCACACATTTTCAGAGAGAGAGAGAGCAGATGCTCCCATGAAAAAAGTTTGTCTTAAGTAAATATTTAATTTTACTCATCTTAATTCAAAGCATGACAAATTAAAATGTCAAATTAAAAGTGGTCTCATATGTTATGTCAAACTATTATGTTGTGCCTGAACTCAGCATCTGACATTCTGCAGCTATGATCTATATTGCACTTATAAGTTGGCCTTTGTCAGTGTGGAAACATACCCTTTACTGAAATACAAAAAATATAATATTGTTTTTAATCCTCTATTGAAGGCAATGAAAATACCACATTTAATGTCTAGAAAAGTACTAAAGACATTGTTAAAACAGTCATGTGACTGCAGTGGTTCAACCTTAAGAGACGAGAATACTCTTTGTGTGCAAAGACAAAACAAAAATAACCACTATAATTCAACAATCTCTTTTCTTCTGTGTCAATCTCATACGTTGTTTACGTCCAGCACTTCCAGGTTCATCGTCAGATCGCCGACTCATTATTGGCCGGCTCCTGCGTCAGCGTCACACGCGTGCGTCGTGCTGATTTAATAGATTGCACTAAATCCAATGAAACCTGGACAATGCAGATAGCCTACATAATCTCTGTTATCACATAAAAAATTGGTTCTGTTCAGACTTTCTGCTAAAATTAAGGTTATTCTGTTAATTGACCTTGGGTGGTTTGATCTGATGATTGGTACTGTGAGGACCCAAGCACTGGCTGCAACCTGCAGCTATTTTGGCCAATCACCAAAGCTGATTGTGCAACCAACCAAAGAATACTCCCCTAAATTTTGTATTGTATTATGTATTATTACCCCATTTCCAGCCCTGTGGGGCGGAGTCCTAAATGGCTCTGTGTGTGTGACTTGCCGTCTGCTCCCTGGTTGGTCTCTTGGCCTGAATTCAAAAATTTTAAAAAAATTGTTTTACTGATCAGATAGGCCTGGCTATCTGATTTATTTACACTTGGTCGCATAAATGTGTCTCCGCAAAACGGATATAAATCCTATGATGCAGATTTCATGGAGTTCACGTCACCGAAAGCAACAAATATGAGCTGCATTTTATCGGATTTTAGGGCATTTACATCTGGTCTTTTCATGAACGGACAGCTAGCTATCCCATCAGAGAAAACACATGAAGTGACCAGTGCAAACGTGAGTTTTTGGTTTCTTTTATTCTAAGCTGTTTTGACGCTTAAAGTATAAGAGCACGTTTACATGCGTTTCAGATATTGAAAATCTTTAAATCTCTGCTGATGAGCTGTTTAACCAAGTTCAGAAAAGCCCATATTACTCTCCCTTAGATTAAGCCACACAAAAGTCAAGGCAAGGAAAGTTTATTAATACAGCACATTTCATACACAATAATTCATAGTGCTTTACATCAAAATGATTTACAAAAAAAGAATCATAAAATAATCACAAGTGCAAAAGAAAAACAAAGAATAAGATTAAAATTTATCTAAAATGTAATTAAAGAATTATGTGTTTTAATCCTACCATTATACTACATTAATTTCATGAATAGTACGTGTTCCTATAGACACTAATGAAGCCTTAAATTTGCATAAATTCACTTCATTCATAAGCATTTATTTACTGATTTAAACTTCTTAATGTTTTGATGAAGATTAACAACTCCTTTAATACATGATTTAAATTACATCAGATGTATTTATCAAGTTGTTAAGAAACATTAAGTGTTTACATATGAGCTAATTAAAAAAATATAATTTGCTAACAGTAACAATGACTGAACAACTCAATATTTGTATATTCTGTAGCCTGTTAATGTGTTAACTATACTAAACAATGAAATAGCTAATAGTTTGCAAATTATTTATAATAACTTTATTAATGTTAAGAGTATAAGACACAAAGTAATGGATTAAAAAATATGATGACCAAAATGATTAATAGAATTATATAATGCAGATTATTAATAGTTTATGAATTATGCTGAATACAGGTGAGATGCAGTTTTACACAGAGAGCAAGTGAAACAAAAAACAAGATTTTTATGATTTCATCAAACACTTTAATTCGATTGCACATCTATAAGCACAACTAATATACTATATAACGTAGCCTTTTTTGATATATGACATGCAGCAGATCTATCTACAGTTATTATTAAAGCAGCAATTTGGTTTTTTTTTTGTTAGTTTTTTCAGATTGCTATAATGAGTAATGTTGTATTTCACACTGTAATTGATCTCCTGTATATACAGCACTATACTGCACAGCAGTGAGTCTGTAATAGTTGTGATTCGCTGTTTTCTTCAGCACCAGCATTTACAGGGTTAATGAGGAGAGTTCAGGAAGTGCGTATGAGAAAATATAAGAGCGGTGTAAGCTGCTGTGCCTGTTGATGTTATTCTGTGTTCTGCATTAAAGCTTTCAATGAAAACCTCCTTTCTTTGTCTTTCTCAAGACATTATAATAGGAGAGAGTGGAGATGATTACAACACTCATTTCCTTGAGTTTCTCAGAGAGTGTTAGTATTGAAAAACTGAAATGTTATGTAAAATTATAATTTTGAAATCTGTAACTCGGACACATTCACCCTTGATAACAGATCACTCTAGATTTTAATGCATTTTCACATGGATTCTCTGTAAAGCTGCTTTGAAATGATGCATATTGTTAAAAGTGCTTTACAAATAAATATGAATTGAATTGATGCCTCTGTGAATTGAAATACTTCATTTTTTACTAAATGCAAACCAACATTTTTTTTCATAATGTTACAGTTGGAATTGGGATTGACTGCACAATACTCCATATGCAATTTGTTATTCATCTTTATGTTGTGATAGAAACATGTCAGCAGTAAATATGATGGGATAGAAAGACCTAAACTGTCACTTCTTTTATATAGTTCTTCAAACATGAATAAATGGGCTGGTCTTGCGCATTAAACTGCCCTGCTCTGGGTCATTCTCCAGCCCTGTAATATATCAGGAATGACCCAGATGCTGTTCAGGTGATTTATCTACGGTCTGTCAAACATTGATCTTAAGGCATTGAGTAAACCAGAGGTAATGTCAGTAAAATCCATGTACATAGTCATACAGACTGGATTACTAAAAGTGTAGGCATACTGTGTTCTCCACTCTACTGGACTTCCTGCATGGCCCAAACAAGCAGCCAGGTGCACAGTAGCTGTTTTATTATAATACCCGAGTATGAATGATGTCGCAAATATTAATATGTACAGGGGGATCTCTCCAAATGCCTTTACCTGATCTTGTGGGACAAGATATGGAATAATAACACGGTCTTCTGGGAACAAGTCTACACTGTTCAAAAGAGAGCGAAAAAGGGTCCATGCTCCTTCTTCAGGGGTCAGAGGGGATAGAAGGATCACTGGGATGTTGTGGCGAAATTCTTGCATGCTATTCCAGCGTTGTGGCAAAGGGTACGGGTCACAGTAAACCCTATTGCTCACATTGTAAAACTGTCTGTTTGTCACTTGAATGAACCCCCGAGCAATTCCAAATGCAGCGTAGGCATCAATTAAGCAGTTCCACGGAGAGTAAAGAATGGTGTCTCTGATGTTAGGTGTGGGCACCAGGACACCTGCTGGCATAAATTGGTCGATAATTCTGCCATGAGCCACAAACACAATGTGTTTGTGACCTCCGCCAGGCCTTGACAAATCCTCAGGAATGGGACCCAAAGTCTCCAGAACAAATCTTAGTAGATTCACAAATTCAATCTGATGAGCTAATTCCTGAAGCCAGGAGATAACTGTGTTGTCTGTACATGTTCCCATGATATAATCTATTATGTTCTGTCCATTTTCAGTCAGTTTAAGAGAATATCCCCGCAAGTTCTTGATGAGGTTCTTCATTTGGAACAATTTTTGGATGATTTTCCTGTAATGAGAAAAGTTGTACTGTCAGAACTTCATTATTGTTCATGTTTTCAATATTGCAGTACTGTACAATCTCAGACAAATACAAGATATATTGGCTTTGGCCAATTAAAAATTGGTAAAAAAAATAAAATAAAATAAAATAAAATAAAATAAAATAAAATAAAATAAAATATCATACTGCATTGCATCCAGCTGTTCCTGTAGCTCTTGTTGGCCTTCCAGTATTTCTGTGGCTGAATCCCGTAGGAACTTGCTGGCCTCTGTGACCCGTTTTCTCTTGACTATTTCTTCACAATTCACCATCAAGTTGCTCAGAGATCTGTCTGAACAGATCGAATCCAGAACCTAGAAAGAAAGTCACAATATCAAAATCACTGTTTAAAGGGTTAGTTCACCCAAAAATAAATTTCTGTCATTAATTCCTCACCCTCATGCCATTCAAAATCCATAAGACCTTCATTCATCTTCAGAACACAAATTAAGATATTTTTGATGATACCTAAGAGGTAAAGTTCGAACATAAACACGGAAGCACTGAATTGTGTTCACTGAAGAATATGTAGAATTATTTTTGTTTTGTTTTTGAGCAGTAAAAGTATTCTCGTCTCTTCATAAAGTTAAGGTTGACTGTGTCAACTATTTTAATGATGTCTTTAATACCTTTCTGGACCTTGAATGATGTTAATTACGCTTAATTATGCTTTCTATGGGGATAAAAAAACTTGGATTTTATCAAAAATATCTTAATTTGTGTTCTGAAGATGAATGAAGGTCTTACAGGTGTGGAACGACATGAGGGAGAGTAATTATAGAAATTTCATTGTTGGGTGAACTAACCCTTTAACATATCAGAGCAATGCAGTGAATATTTCTGTTATCTTAAAAAGTTTCAAGAGAATTTCAAGGCTGCAATTTCTTTAAAATGGAATGCTTGAGAAAAGAAAGCCCTTGATCCTGCTTTAACAGCAGCTTTAATGCCAATTTGTCCAATGTCCTTCAGCATTTCTTCATCAGATACCTTCAGGCTACTCTTGATCACAGGGACACGATCGAGGCCCAGAGCTCGGCAAATAAAGCTTTCGGCCTCGGCTGGAGCCACTCCACCTGGTGTCATGTGACGAAAGAACGTGGCCCTGTTGAAACCTCTGAGAAAGTCCAGGGGTACGTGAGTATTATTCCTTCTGGCCAGAGCACACATCAGTTGAGTGGCCACCTCACACTCCAACTCATCAGCATGATCCCCGAGCTGTGCTCCTCCACACCGGTCCTTCAGATCTCGCAGTTGCTTCTGAATGCTTTTCCCAACCTCGTCAACTTTTTTAATTAATTCAGGAGCTTTTAAGGTACTCCTGGAGATACATGTAGGGACCTTACGTTTGTTGACACCAGTTATTGAGGCCACAGATGTAGCAGCTGCAGCCACCTTAGAAGATATGCTGCCCAGATAAACATTTTCCAGCTCTTGCACCGGTTTCAACAGCTCTTCTTCACATTCTTTTCGGTTCTTCATCCAGCGGAAGAGTGAATCACATAAAAGATCTGCTGCCTCCATGATTAGAGCAGGAACTGTGAGAAGAGAAAATTATATAGATTTCTTCAAACGGCACAATATATCATCTAAAGATTACAGTAATGCACGCCTGAAGTTATTTAATTCTACAGGTTGGAGATTTTGCTCTGAGCCACATGAAACCAAAACCATTCATGACTCAAAGTTTGACAATTAGCAAAGTCTATTTAGGAAATTTGGGATTCTACATAGGAAAAGTAAACAAGTTAGAAATAATATAAAAGGGAATTTGAAGCTCAATAATGTAGACAGAATAAATGGGTAATCAAACATTACTAAAAAGAATTCCAATCAGCTAAAGGTGGATATAAAAATATAAACTGAAAATGGTTCTGAACAGTAGCAAATTTGGTTTCTTTGGCTTGTAACAATAGCAGAACCCTTTATGGTGCAAAATAAAACCCTCTTCATAAGGTTTCATGAAGAACCATGCAGAACTGGTGCAAACTGCTGTCCCATAAACACATTTAAAAACATTTAATATTCAGATTTTAGATGTTTACTGAGATCCTTAGAATATCTCTTGAATCCCACAATAACATTTAAAATGTCAGTTAGATTAATATATATATATATATATATATATATATATATATATATATATATATATATATATATATATATATATATATATATATATTTATTTTATGTGTGTAAAACCTTTCAGAATTGTGCTAGATAACCATGTGGTGATCATCATCTTTGAGCGCCTCAAAAGTGTCTAAAATTTTCTAAACAAATCTTCACCATATTTCAGTCGTGACTGTTTCAGTCGTGACATCATTGTTTTGGCAGTGAGAAAAGGGAACACATAATCATTTATTTTGGGGAAATATACAAAATATTAGTACAGTTATGCAAATCAATAGAATTTAAGTATGTTTTACTATGCAAATCAATGCTAATTAGTGTTTCAGTATGTGAGATAAATTCTGTCATGTGATGTGATATCACTACCAACACATTACTGTCTCTACCGGAAATGTGCATCACGACCGAAACATGATGTTTTGTCAGAAATAAAGTATATTGAATGATCAACTAAGATGTTATTATAGTGTTTGGTTCAATGTTTATTCAAACTAATGAATCCTTCACTTTGAAATCAGTTTGATAAACTTTATGACTTTTTACCAAGAAAGATTGGATTCAAAACACAACAAATCTCATAAAATACACTTGAAATATTGTTAAAATTGTAATTGTTATTGATTTTCCTGTGAAAACATTTTTTTTAAAAATGAAGACTAAGTTCCAGTGAAATATCTTCACAATCAGCAGAAGTTGATCTTACAGTAAGCCTTACAGTGTCAGCTGACCATTAGGGAAGATTTAAGTTCTTTCACTGAGATCAAAACAAACAATAAAATAAGCTTTCATTGTTTTTATGTTCATTTTCAAAGCTGTTGTACATTTGAATGTTAATAATGATGAATGAATCTCTGAAATGTACTTACATGTGTACTTTTTCAGTAAAGTTCTTCAAATGCCAGCAGAGAACATGAACCTTCTCTTGATTTGACTGAATTACAGTAGCCACACCTTGACAACTTACAAGTTTGTATTGCACTGGCTTCTGAATATTTTTAAGAGTAGGAGGATGCCTGTGCTGGGTGGAGAAAGGGCAGAAACTAATTTGTAGGGTGTAAGATGAGAAAAAAATAAAGTGCTGGTACTTCCCCTTGAGTTGGAGAGGGGGTTGGGTATTCTCCTTCAGAAGGTCCCTGCTTGCAAGGTAGCACTTTTTCAAAGTTCTGTAACTTTCGGTGGTGGGACATGGGTCATGCAGAATTTTGTTTCAACCACCATTTTTATGTGTTTCGGTGTGTGCAGTAAGAGTTGTTAGCAGTTCAAATCAACAATGGAGTTTAAAAAACATGACAGATTGTTACGACCCTCTATTTGTACCAAGTACAAGTATATAAAAAGTGTAACATGTTAATTGTTGAAATTAAATAATGAGAAAAATAAATAAATAAATAAACGGGTTCAGTTACGCTACTGAAAAACTTGTGTGGTGAGATGAATCAGACAGAGACGGATTAGAAATAGAACTTTCTTTAGTATCTCATTGAGAAAAACACCCGATGGTATATACAATACAGTGAACTCAGAAACAAATATTTACAAAAGGAAAATATATATATACAAATAATAAACCAAACACGGAACACAGGAGGGAGGGGAAAAGAGCGGCGCTAAAAATCAAAGAAATAAACAAAACCAAACGTATGCTAACTTACCCCATTTAACATACTAATCTAAGAAAGAAAATAAAGCATCAAAATAATACCAATCGTCAACTAAACTACACTAACTAGCAAACATAAGTACAAAGGGTAACGTCCGCTCCTACCTGGTGTGTATAAACAAACTCAAACTAACGTGTTGCATTGTGTAAGTCACGTGACATGCTAGCTACCTCTCCTCTCCGAGTCCGGGAAAAATCTTTGGAATGAAATCAACTCATTACCAAAGTGAACGCCATAAGTTTTCCAAGATTGCACACAAAAGGAAAAACAAACAAACTAATAAATCAGGATCGTTAATAACAGACAGCAAGTCACAACGAGAGAAGTCACGCGCGCCTCTCCTCTCGTCACTTCCGGAACTTTATACCAGACAGGCGAGTTCAGATTGGTTGTTTAGGAGAAAGGTGTCGACTCATTGAAGGATGTGATGATGATTGACATACCCGTCAACCAATTGCGAACCTAAGAGTTATGACAGTAGAGAAAAGAGAAAGGAGACCAACCAAAATACAACAACCAAAATACAATCGCAGACGTAACACCCACACCCTTAAAAATAAACATCTACAATTAAGTAGAGATGTTTAACAAAAAGGAACCCAAATGGTTGTTACCAAAATTGTCATCAAACCCGGGACAGAGCGTCTGCCACCACATTATCCACCCCTTTCTTATACCTTATTTCCAGGTTGTAATTCTGGATGATGAGAGACCATCTCATCAGCCTCTGGCTCTGATTATACATGCGTAAGAGAAAAGTCAGTGGATTATGATCAGTGTAAACAACTACAGGAAGAGCAGAGGAACCAACATATACCTCGAAATGTTGAAGTGCCAACAATAAAGCTAAAGCCTCCTTCTCTATTGTTGAATAGTTACATTGGCTTTTATTGAACTTTTTCGAGAAGTAACAGATAGGGTGATTGATCCCATCCTTATCCTCCTGTAAAAGTACAGCCCCAGCTCCCATCTCACTTGCATCGACCTCCAACTTAAACGCAATGGAAAAGTTTGGGGCCGATAACACTGGCTCACTACACAGCAATGTTCTAATGCTTTCAAAAGCTGTCTGACATTCGGGTGACCATACAAAAGTTTTGGAAGGACTAAGTAAAGCAGTTAATGGGACAGCCACAGAAGAAAAGTTTCGGCAAAAACACCGATAATAACCGGCCATACCTAAAAACCTACGCAACTCGCGTCTGGTCTTCGGCACTGGAAATTCACCAATTGCTGCAATTTTTGCTGTAACTGGTCGTACTTGTCCTTGCCCTACTTGTTTACCTAAATAGGTCACAGTGGCTTTACCAATCTCACATTTAGCAAGGTTTAGAGTCAAAGATGCTTTCTCTAGACACTTAAACACAGTTTCTAGTAACGATACGTGTTCAGACCAGCTCTGTGAATAAACTACTAAATCATCCAAGTAAGCACTACAGTTGGGAACATCAGCAAGCACTAAGTTGACTAACCTTTGAAATGTAGCAGCGGCATTTCGCAAACCAAACGCCATGACGTTGTATTGCAGAAAGCAGTCTGGTGTGACGAATGCTGAAATCTCAGATGCTGTAGGCGTCAAAGGAACTTGCCAGTAACCTTTAAGAAGATCAAGTTTACTGACAAATTTTGCTGATCCTATGCTATCAACACAATCTTCCATTCTTGGCATTGGAAAATTATCAGGTACCGTTACGGAATTCACACGACGATAATCAGTACAGAAACGTTTAGTGCCATCTGATTTCTGTACCAATAAACATGGGGAACTCCAAGGACTAATACTAGGCTTCGCCAACCCCTTCTCCAACAAATACTGAGTTTCCTGTTTCATCATAGTTCTTTTCACAGCATTCACCCTATAAGGATGTTGCTTAATGGGCTGGGTATTACTTACTTTGATGTCATGATATAGCACACTCGTCAGTGTTGGAGCGTCGCCTAAGATAGAAGAAAACTTATTAATCAGCTCGATCACATCCTGCTTTTGATCGGTGTCAAGATGAGCCAGAAAACCTGACAAATTTGCAATCGTTTCAGAATTTAATAATCTAGCTGATAATAATGGTGTATCGGACTCCAAAAACCCATCCAGGTTGGTGTCCCGCTGCTCCATGACTGAACTTGTCTCACACACAATTCCTACAGGAAAGACAGCATCACTTCCTTTATCCATGGTAAGAGAATCTGTGACATCTCTAGTATGATAAGCCTTTAACATATTAATATGACACACTCGTTTTTGGCGCTTTCTGTCAGGGGTTCTCACCACATAATCTGTCTCACTTTTCTTCTCTAGGATCTCATATGGCCCGGAAAATCGTGCAGACAATGCAGATCCAGGAACAGGAAGTAAGACCAACACTCGATCACCAACTGCAAAACATCTTTTCACAGCCCATTTGTCATAACGCATTTTCATCTCCCCCTGAACTTTAGACAATGATTCTCGTGCTAGGGCACAAGCTTCCTGTAGTCGTTCACGAAACTTACTTACATAATCTAGCACATTTATTTTCTCACCATTCACAATACCCAACATCCTCTCTTTCAGGGCCTTCAGAGGTCCTCTCACCGTGTGTCCGAAGACCAACTCCGATGGACTAAATTTGAGAGATTCCTGCACAGTTTCTCGAACTGAAAATAAAAGCAACGGAACCCCTTCATCCCACTCGTTTCCTGTCTCAATACAATATTTCTTCAACATTGCTTTTAGGGTCTGGTGGAATCTCTCCAACATTCCCTGACTTTCAGGATGATAGGCACTAGATACTCTGTGTGTGATATTTAACGACTTAAAAACTTGTGAACACAATTTAGATAAAAAATTAGTCCCCTGATCTGTTTGTATAACCCTTGGTAGACCAAAAGTTGAGAAAAACTTCGTCAAGGTCTTAACAACCGCCTTGGCTGTAACTTTGCGCAGAGGGATAGCCTCTGGATATCTAGTTGCAGCACACATGATCGTAAGCAGAAACTGATTACCCGATTTTGACTTTGGTAATGGCCCCACGCAGTCCACGATCACGTGCTCAAAAGGCTCACCCAACACAGGTATTGGAACTAAAGGTGCCGGTGGAATCACCTGGTTAGGTTTCCCTGCATATTGACAAATGTGACAAGTCTTACAATATTGTGTTACATCACGCTTAAGACCATACCAAAAGAAATGCTGAAGGATGCGGTTGTAGGTTTTTGTAATGCCCAAATGTCCTGATAACAGGTGGTCATGTGCAAGTGACAAAACCTGCTGGCGGAGAACAGTAGGAACTACTACCTGATAAACTGTGTTCCACTCACTCTCTATAGAATTACTTTTATGCCACTTCCGCACAAGTAAATCATCAATAAACAAGAATGAAACATTGTCCGATTTATCGTCTTCTGCCAATTTGAAACACTTAGCTAATGAGGGATCATTCTTTTGAGCCTCAATGAGTTTCTCACGAGTTATAGTTAGAGATAAAGGGTCACTCACAACAATTCCTCTCACCTGGCTATTGCCACAAGGTTTGGTTTGCATAACCTCTTCAGTCTCCCCATCTGTACACAAGAAAGAGTCAGATAAAGATATGTCATCATTCCCTTTCTTAGATTGGGCTCTTGTGACAACACACGCAGGAAACGCACTTGGGTATCTCTGAAATAACTCGTCAGTTTTGGGTTGGATCAACGGAGTATCTACCACTTCCAGCAAAGGTATTACCTTGCCCCCAGCCAAATCATTACCTAAAATGAAAGATACCCCCTTTACTGGTAATGATGGACATACTCCTACCTCCACAAAGTCAGTTATCAAGTCAGATTGGAGATGGATACGATGTAAGGGTACCTTCATAACCTCCATGCTGAAACTTTGCACTAACCTACTAGATCCTACAGATGATTGATCTGAAAAAGACAACACATCAACACGTACAAAAGACTGCGCAGCTCCCGTGTCACGTAACATCTGGACTTCCACCTGGTCCTCTTTTTTGCCTGTTAATGAAACAAACCCTTTAAGTAGAAAAGGCAAGTAAGTAGGGTCTGGCATGTCATCTTTCTTCTCAGAATACAAATCCAAATTCACAGTGTTCACAAATGCAATTTCTTTCTTCTGAAAGTTCTGTTTACGCTTCAAAGATAGACAATCAGCTATCACATGTCCTTTCTTGTGACAGTAAAAGCAATCTCGAGTCTCTTTAGACTTCTCACCATTCTGTTTAGGTAACTGAACATTCACTGAAGACCTCTGTAAGGAACTCTTTTCAGCACCTGCTAAATGAAAAACACTTTTATGCGTCAGCACAAATTCATCCGCTAGCACTGCAGCCTCCGAAAGAGTTGCCACCTTCTGTTCATTTAAGTACAGTACTACTCGCTCAGGAAGACACTGCTTAAAATCCTCAAGTAACATAAGTTCTCTCAGTGAAACAAAATCGTCCGCCTTACTAGAAATGCACCATCTGTCAAAAAGAATTCCTTTTTCTCGTGCAAATTCTACAAAAGTTTGAGTAGCGTTTTTCTTGCGATTTCGAAACTGCTGCCTGTAAGCCTCTGGTACTAACTCATACGATCTAAGTATGGCTGATTTGACTACTTCATATTTAAGACCATCTTCTAAAGATAACGTAGAGTATACTTCAAGTGCTTTGCCAACTAATTTGCATTGTAATAGTAACGACCAAACATCCTTCGGCCAACCCAAAGATGTTGCTATCCTCTCAAAAGCGTTAAAATAACTATCCACTTCCGATTCCCTAAAATTAGGTACCAAAGCAATGTGTTTTCCCACATCAAATGTGGTAGTACCCGAATTAGACGAATTATCACTCACCGATAAGAAGTTCTGCTGCACAGCGGAAACCGGAGTAACCTTAGCCGCCTCGATCTCCAGCTTACGAAGCTTCACTTCCTTTTCGGCTTGAATTTCGAGCCTGCGGACTTCCAAACGCAGATTGAACTCTGCTTGGCGGGCGTGTGCTCGATCCTCCACCTCCATACGGAGTCGTGCGATTCGCACCTTCGTTTGTGTCTCCCCTGCCGTGCTGGGAGTACCTGGTGAAAAGGGTTCAAAGGGAGGTAAAACTGCCCCGACATCGGCCTCAACCTCCGTCTCAGCCGTTCCTACCTCGTCTTTCCCTGTTTCAATCACATTCTGCACCTCGCCAAAAGGATCGGTCTCTTTGTCTACGTCAGGCAAAATTTCTAATTCAACCAGCCGATCAATTACCTCGGCTTTAATTTCTTTTTTTAGCGATTGCTTTGTTATAGAAATACGGAAGTGGGTAGCGATTGTCAACAACTCGTCTTTCCTACACTTTTCGATAGCCTCTAAAGAAGGATTATCGAGGAAATTCTGCAAATTAAACGCCATGAGTAAGCTTAATATTATCACAAAATGCCCTAACATACTTCAGAACAAGAAGAAAGGTACTTTAGGAGTCAAAATCAGCCGTCCACACTGAATCTCTGCCATTATCAAAACACCACCCAATTTCTCAATAAACAGTAACAAACGACGAGCCCCCAATTATGTTACGACCCTCTATTTGTACCAAGTACAAGTATATAAAAAGTGTAACATGTTAATTGTTGAAATTAAATAATGAGAAAAATAAATAAATAAATAAACGGGTTCAGTTACGCTACTGAAAAACTTGTGTGGTGAGATGAATCAGACAGAGACGGATTAGAAATAGAACTTTCTTTAGTATCTCATTGAGAAAAACACCCGATGGTATATACAATACAGTGAACTCAGAAACAAATATTTACAAAAGGAAAATATATATATACAAATAATAAACCAAACACGGAACACAGGAGGGAGGGGAAAAGAGCGGCGCTAAAAATCAAAGAAATAAACAAAACCAAACGTATGCTAACTTACCCCATTTAACATACTAATCTAAGAAAGAAAATAAAGCATCAAAATAATACCAATCGTCAACTAAACTACACTAACTAGCAAACATAAGTACAAAGGGTAACGTCCGCTCCTACCTGGTGTGTATAAACAAACTCAAACTAACGTGTTGCATTGTGTAAGTCACGTGACATGCTAGCTACCTCTCCTCTCCGAGTCCGGGAAAAATCTTTGGAATGAAATCAACTCATTACCAAAGTGAACGCCATAAGTTTTCCAAGATTGCACACAAAAGGAAAAACAAACAAACTAATAAATCAGGATCGTTAATAACAGACAGCAAGTCACAACGAGAGAAGTCACGCGCGCCTCTCCTCTCGTCACTTCCGGAACTTTATACCAGACAGGCGAGTTCAGATTGGTTGTTTAGGAGAAAGGTGTCGACTCATTGAAGGATGTGATGATGATTGACATACCCGTCAACCAATTGCGAACCTAAGAGTTATGACAGTAGAGAAAAGAGAAAGGAGACCAACCAAAATACAACAACCAAAATACAATCGCAGACGTAACACAGATGGACAGACGAGGTTCAGACTTTATTAAGCTTATAGAGGATGAAATCCTCCAGCAGGATCTGGAAAGACACTCGCAGTCCTACTTTACCGGGTTTAGGGCCCTATTTTAACAAACTAAGCTCATGGTCTAAAGCGCACAGTACAAGTCCTCTTAGGCCGTGTCCGAATCCACTTTTGCTAGTTTAAGGATGAGAAAAATGGTCAGCGTGTCCGGCACATGGTCTAAAAGGGTTGTCCCTATTCTCTTATTGAGTAATGTTTGTGTTTTGTGCAATAAACCAATCAGAGTCTCATCTCCCATTCCCTTTAAAATCCAGGTGTGCTCACGCCATGAAGGATTCGCTAATTACATGGCAGAATTTGCAAGTGGAAAAACTGAACGCTTCTCTAGCGAGAAAAAGGATCACGCTGACAAATCCTTCCAGGTAATTTTGATGGAAAAGCTATAAATATCACAGTTATTTACTTGAACAAAATAACTACATGATGATTCTCTGTCATTCAGGCTGATAAGCAGTTTAAACAGTCAGGTACAGTTCCTGTGTCACTACAGGACAGGACTTAATGACAGAATATTCATTTTTTCATTTTTCTCACAACCGCATGAGTTCTCTGTTCGTGCATTGGAGGGTAATTTTGAGCAACACTTCTTATGTGCAGAAGTTATTTCACATCCTGGCATGAATGCGGTGTGCCCAAAGTGTAATTTCCTGAAAACCCAACCACATCCTCACACTGAAGGCTCCGGTATACTTCAAACAAAGTTCTTTTTGTTCTTCTTTTAGGGTTAAAACGAAGTTCGAAATCCATGACCAGCGATATACTGTAATCGTGGCGTTTAGATAAATATGTAAATATGTGCCATGCACTTTCTTCACAGTAACAAAATAAACACAACAAAAATGAGAAAACAGCAAGCATTTATTATAGAAAGCATCAGAAAAGCATCTCACCCACGGAGATCTTACCTCAACAAACTCAAACACACGAAATTGAGTCAAAGACGCGTCCCACGTGAGTGAAGGCAGCGCCTCAGCGCACACCTCCTATTACGTTATCGTCACGGACCAATGGTAGTACAAAGGTGTTTTGCAGCTGGAGCGAACTTTTCCTGAAAGTTCGCTTTGGCAAGCCGTTTCGAACTTCCAAAAAAACACACAAAACAAACTTTGTTTTGGCCTGCTTTTGTTTGAAATAACGTCACATCAGTTTGTTCTTTGATTTCGTTTGAAGTATACTGGGGTCTTGAGTGCTGTCGACATCACATTAAAGAAAAAGGTTCAAATCTTATCGGTTTAAGATCTAAACGGACTTCCTTTGCTTTCCTTTGCTGGCACACATTCTTTAGTGTTCTCTTATTTATCTTAGTGCTGGATCTGTTTAATGGGTATTTTAATATTTTGATTTTATATTTATATTTTTGTCATGTACATTAATTTATACAAATTAATATTCAGTTATTTTATTCATTTATATTTATTCAAAGTAAATATGAACGGGTGAATTAAATCAGTAAGTAATTAGGGCACAAAGAACAGATGCAAACCAGAACAGAATAGTTCCCTTTCGATACTTTCACTCATACTGCGTATGGGGAAAAGCTCCTTTTTTCCTCCTAACTGAAGCCTTTTTCAATAGCGCAGTGTAACTGCATGTCTATTGGTTCAAAGGAATGAAACTTTTTTAACCAATGACAGCGTGGCGTAGTCGTGCGAGCCTATGGCAAAACAGTGCGCCAACAAGCCCGCCAAAATGGGCGTGGCTTACTGCTATACAAGCAGTGCATTTCGCTTTAGAATTCAGTTTTTTCTCCTTCAGCGACGACTGCACTTCGCTGGATTCCTGCTGAACGCCTTTGCCGCTGGAACGAGCTGAAGAGGCCTTGCAGAGGACAGCTGAGATCGCCGCCTGCTTCAGCACCGGCGCCCTCGCAGACTGCCGCCTCGAGCACCGCTCTCGACCCGCCCGCTTCAAGCTTCCGGTTTCGCTCTCAGCGAATCTCCTGCCACCATCCGGCGAGTTTAAAAGTGCAAATTTCTGTGGTTTATTAAAAGAGCCAATTCCAGCGGTCTATACCGCTCTAAAAGAGCACCACAAAGCGCCATTTTCACGGTGGCGGCATTGATTAAAATGCCGCGCCACAGCTGTGGCACCTGCAGAGCCCCTCTGCAGGACGACGACGGCCACGGTGAGTGCGTCGCATGTCTGGGCAAGCTCCACGCAGAAGCCGCGCTCACCGAGACTTCATGCCCGCACTGCGAGTGCATGAGTCTCGCCTCTCTGCGCTCGCGGATCGCTTTCTTCAATGAAAGTGGTCCCGCCACTCGTGCCTTCCCGTCTTCTTCCTCCCGTGAGCTGGCTAGGAAGAGACAGCGGGGCAGAGGGACTCAGCTCAGCTCACCCCGGCCCAGGGCCCCCCTGCCTCTCCCTCTCCCATGAGAGAGCCATCCCCCATCCTCTTCTCATGCCCAGAGCAGTGTCCCTCAGCGGAAGCGAGCAACCTCGTCTCTTTCGGCGGATCTGAGGACAAGCCGCTCGATGACTCCATGTCACTCGCGGCATCTGAAATGGAGGAATGGGTCGGCGATGAAGACCCCGCCCACCTGCCGTCATTGGAGCCCTTCGACTGCAGGCCTGGGATGGACGCCGAGTTATTCCGCATGCTCTCCAAGGCCGTTGAAGAGCTCGACTTAGAATGGCCCCGCCTGAAGAGCCGACTCGCAGCAGGCTGGACGAGTGGTATCTGCCGGGAAGCCGCCAGGCCCCTCGCCAGCAATCTGCACCCTTCTTCCCCGAGGTCCACGTAGAGCTCACGAAGTCATGGCACGCTCCCTACTCAGCCTGCCTGCGAACTTCTTCACCTGTGGCTCTCACCTCGGTTGACGGCTCACGTGAGAAGGGTTATGAGCAGATGCTGCCGCTGGATGAAGCCGTGGCCGCTCACCTCTGTCCTCCCGCAGCTGTGGGTTGGAAAAGCAAGAGGGCCCTTCCTTCTAAGCCCTGCCGTACGACCTCCACCATCGCCGGACACACATACTCTTCAGCTGGGCAGGCCGCATCAGCACTTCACACCATGGCCATTCTCCAGGTGTTCCAGGCAAAACTCCTCCGTTCCCTGGACGAGTCTGGGATTGACGCACCAGCTTTCCGTGACCTACGCAGCGCCACTGACTTGGCCCTGTGCGCTATGAAAGCCACAGCGCAAGCCATCGGGAGATCTATGGCCAACCTCGTTGGGCTGGAACGTCATCTCTGGCTCAATATGATAGAGATCAAAGAAGCAGACAAGATGGCCTTTTTGGATGCCCCGGTCTCGCCTTCTGGTCTCTTCGGGCCAGCTGTGGAGGGGTTCACTGAACACTTCACTGCCGCGCAGAATTCATCTCAGGCTATGAGACATTTCCTGCCAAAGCGCTCCATCTCTTCTTCTGCTGCAAGTCGGCCCAAGCCTGCACTGACCCGGCATCAGAGCGAACCTGCTCCTTCTGCTTCACAAGCTAAGCGCTCTTCAGTCCCGAGGCGTCAAGGTCCCCGGCCCAGAATAGTGCTGGACCCAACGCCTCCGGCACCTTCCTGATCTAAAAGGAAGAAAGAGGATGGGGCATGGTCTCGCCGCGGCCGGACCACCCCAAAAGCTCTCACGGACAGTTTCCCTGCCACCCCGTTCAGTTCCGGGTGTTGGAAACCAAAGTGTTGTTATGAGTCCTGGGGCCACAGTGTCTGCGCCCACGCAAAACGCCATTTTCATGGCGAACACAAAGTTTTTAAATTATCATAAAGCACATTTCCTCTTCCATTACCGTCAGTGCAAAGACCCCTGTACAGCGGTCTGTCACCAGATGCTATCCAGCCCCTTGCCACACGGGCCGAGGCCTGGCAAGCCATTCCCGGTGTGTCAAAATGGGTTATGGGGATCATACATCACGGCTACTCACTGCAGTTCGCCTGACGACCCCCGCGTTTCAGGGGCGTGGTTTCCACTTCAGTCAATCCGGACGACGCTCATGTCCTCTGTGCTGTGATGTCTCTGTTAAAGAAGGGAGCCATATAAATCGTTCCCCACACAGAGAGCGAGTTGGGGTTTTACAACAGTTACTTCATTGTCTCCAAGAAAGATGGCGGTCTCAGACCGATCTTTTATTTATTTATTTATTTATTTATTTATTTAAGGATAGCCCCTTGAGATGATCCATCTCTTTTTTGAGGGGGTCCTAAAGCACAAGGATGGCTGTTACATGTACAACATCACAATACATCCCACATTATACAACAAACACATAACAATAACACATACCCAATACATAATTAACAATTGTCCTGCTCAACACGTCCCCAACCCTGTTCCCCCAGAATCCTCACCTTTTAATGGTAACATAATTTCTTCTACATTAGATTAACATTAAGTCACTGTCCTTTGTAAGATTTCACATAATTCATACATTTTATTTGGTATAAATTAATATAACATATAAATACTTCTAATACATATACAAAATAAACATCTGTAGTAGGAATACCAAACATGGGAATAATAGTATTAATAACATTTATAATGTGGTACATCAATAGCAAGTGCAAGACATATTTAAATAGGAGTATAACGAAGATTTATACAGTTGTAGTGTCGTTATAGAACGAAGAGCAGCTGGCAAGTTATTCCAATCTGACGGAGCCTTAAAGCAAAAAGCCTTCTTTCCAGTTTCTCTTTTTACTGAAGGAACTCAAAAGAAAGGAGATGTTAAATTTCTGAGAACATGTGAAGACCTAAATGGTACCAGGTATTGTTTCAGATAATAAGGAAAACCATTATAGATGCACATAAAAATTAAGATTAACCAATGGAATGTTCTCCTTTCTTCCGGCTGCAGCCAATTAAGAGAGTTATACATTAAGCAGTGATGAGTGTTGTAATGACATTTTAAAACAAATCTGCATTGGTTAATATAGTTATAGGTTTGAGAGCAGATTCTGTTGCATTTAGATAGATTACATCCCCATAATCAATTATTGGCAGAATAAGTTGCTGTACTATTCATTTCCTAATTGTTTGCGTAAAGCTATTGATTGATCTGTAGAGCTGACCAAGACATGAACCCAGGTGAAAAAGAATTCTATTAAAAATATACTTTAAAAAAGTGTACTATGTATATTTTCTACATTTTGTACTATTTTCGTCAAATCCAAGTATAGTTAAGTGTATTCAATTATGTATTAACTTCAACTTAACATCTATTTAACTACACTTCTAGTGTAAATTGTATACTAAAATGGAACAACTTTTTTTAAACTTCAAGTGCACTAAAATACACTAATGAAAATCAAGATTCATGAGCAATTAAGCACACTTAGAGTACAATTGCATTGTATTGCCATTCTAATGGAAATACACTTAAAAAGGCATTGAAGTGCAAATTATAGTTGTGTTTAAGTACATTTTGTGCATACTGCTATCATACTTATAATTACTATAAACAGTTAATTTAGTATGCCTCTGTAACATTTCAAGTGATCTACAAATGCACTTCCTAACTATATTTAGTGCTTTTAAAGTGTCCCACTATGACAATAATAATGTTTTTGAAGTGAAGTTCAATTACAACCTAAACATCATAGACACATACTTTCAGTGCAATGTTATTATAGTGTAAGGTAGAAACAAACTGAAAGTACATTTCATTTGTAATTTTATCCCCATTTTGTTATACTTAAGCATGAATGTTGGTATTACACTACAAGTGTATTACATTAAAATTCAGTTCAAGTACATTAAATCAACAGATTACAAATTGCATTTCAAAAAAGGATCTTTATTATTAACACAAAAGTAACACACAAAAGCAGATATTGGCAAAAGGAAGAACTTTGAACAGTCGACTTTCTCTGAAATGCCGGGAACAGAACAATGGCAAACAACTTACTACACATGCATATCTACAGGTGCTGGTCATATAATTAGAATATCGTGAAAAAGTTCATTTTTTCATTGTAAATTATTTAAAAAAATTAAACTTTCATTTCTACTAGATTCCCTACATGTAAAGTAAAACATTTCAAAAGTTTTTTTTTTATTTGTTGATTAGAGCGTACAGCTCATGAAAGTCCAAAATCCAGTATCTCAAAATATTAGAATATTTACATTTGAGTTTCATTAAATGACCATCCCTACAGTATAAATTCTGGGTATCTCTTGTTCTTTGTAACCACACTAATGGGGAAGACTGCTGACTTGGCAATGGTCCAGGAGACAATCATTGACACCCTCCACAGAGAGAGTAAGTCACAGATGGTCATTACTGAATGTGGTGGCTGTTTACAGAGTGATGTATCAAAGCATATTAAATGCAAAGTTGACTAGAAGGAAGAAATTGGGTAAGCAAAGGTGCACAAGCAACAGGGAAGACTGCAACCTTGAGAATACTGTCAAGTAAAGCCGATTCAGACACTTGGGAGAGCTTCACAATGAGTAGAATGAAGCCGGAGTCAGCGCATCAAGAGCCACCACACTCAGACATCTTCAAGAAAAGGACTACCAAGCCACTTCTGAAACAGAAACAACATCAGAAGCATCTTACCTGGGCTAAGGAGAAAAAGAACTGGACAGTGAACAGTGGTTGAAAGTCCTCTTTTCAGATAAAAGTAAATTTTGCATTTCATGTTGAAATCATGGTCCCAGAGTCTGAAGGAAGACTGGAGAGGCACAGAATCCAAGCTGCTTGAAGTCTATTGGGAATTTTCTGAGGTTAGTAATGATTTGGGGGGGCCGTGACGTCTGCTGGTGTTGGTCCATTGTGTTTTATCAAGTGCAAAGTCAATGCAGCCATCTTCCAGGATATTTTGGAGCACTTTATGCTTCCATCTGCTGATAAGCTTTATGGAGATGCTGATTTCCTTTTCCAGCAGGACTTTAGCACCTGCTAACAGTGCAACAACCACTTCCAAGTGGTTTGCTGACCATGATCTTACTGTGCTTTATTGGCCAGCCAGCATGCCTGACCCCTGAATCTATGGGATATTTTCAAGAGAAAGATGAGAAACAGTCGATCCAACAATATACAGATGATCTGAAGGCTCAATAGTGCCTCAGCAGTGCCACAGGCTGATCACTTCCATGCCACACTTCACTGACGCTGTAATTTGTGCTAGGAGCAAGTCATTTGCTGAAATATGTTCTGCCGACCAAGTATTGAGTGTACGAATGAACATACTTTAAAGAACTTGAACTTTTCTGTTTTGAAAATCCATTTTTTGATTGATCTTAGAAAATATTCTAATATTTTGAGATACTGGATTTTGGACTTTCATGAGCTGTACGCTCTAATCATCAAAATTAAAAAAAAAAAAAAAAAACTTCTGAAATGTTTTACTTTACATGTAGGGAATCTAGAATATATGAAAGTTTCATTTTTAAAAATAATTTACAATAAAAAAAAAATGAACTTTTTCACGATATTCTAATTATATGACCAGCACCTGTAGCTCTGACTTGAGTTACTAGAGGCCTTGTAGCTCTCATTGTTGCACTTCCTCCGTAGAAGGGCCTGGATCTCTGCCACCTCGGTGTTGGGGAATCGCTCCCTCACTGCATCTGTGAAAACAGGAAAGAGACATGGGGATGAATTAAAACAGGATAGACAATGTATAACATTGAAATACAATCATTGATTATAATAGATTTGTCAATCAATCATGACAATGGATTTGGATTCATAACTATGACATTACTGTACCTAAAATTGCGTTGGTTTTTTCTGGCTCAAGCTGCTCCTTCAGCTCGCCTTTTTTTCCTTTCCCTGTGAAGGTTGCCTATAAACGCAACATGTCACTTGTGGTCACAGTATTGGTACCTGCGCCAATTTGCCAGAGGCCTTGTAGTTATATCCGTACCAGGGCTGGGATGAACAAAGTTTCACGTGGAGCATTCTGAGATATTTTTTTTGCTGAATTACCGCGGAGTGCGAGTTGTGCTAAAAAATAAACTGCCGGGATAATCACACAGCGCTTGCAGTAGGCTACACGTCCAATAATGACATGTCCGATTCGCGAACTAATGACTCATTTGAACTGATTCACTTAAATGAATAGTTAAAACAACTGATCTGTCCTACACTGAACTCATGAGACGTCTGAATCGGTGTATAACAAATCGGTACACTTTACAATAATGATCCATTTATTAAATTCTAGTTACCTACATTAGTATTTTTTTTTTAGAAAAAGGTGAGTGTACTACTATACGTTGTTGTTATTTTTATGTGAATGAAGAATTAAAAGATGCACTTTTTTTCACTAAGCTTAAAGCTATGTGTTTTCAACAAATGTTAAATTCTGTTGGTTCAGGAAGGACACCATGACAGGCTGCTGGCTCCCACTGTCGCTGTTAATTTTTATTTATTTTTTGTTGGAAAAGCACTTAAATAGCTTAAAGCCCTCAAGTTTACATTGGTTACTGTATTCTTTCAATTGCTCTAAACAAGTATTTTGGGTGACCTTTTTTTTATTGAATGACATCAATTTGTTATTTTCATCTGAAAGAAGAATTACAAGATGCACTTTTTTTTTAGTAAGCTAGGCCTATGTTTTTAAGGCTTCAAGGTTTTATCGAACGCTACCTCTGACTAAGAATGCATTACTTTGCACTTGTATAGTCTTTTATTTTGGACTTTTTACAAATTGGTAATAGTCAATTAATGGGGAGATTATCGATAATCGAATCAAACCGAAATAGAATCGGACTGAAAAAAACAAAAACAAAAAAGAGTCGTTAGATTAATCGATGCACCGAAAAATAATCGCTAAATTAATCGTAAAAAAAATTATCGTTTATCCCAGCCCTAATCCGTACCAACCCACTGTCACTTTTACCATATTGCTTAATCAGTGAAATTCAAACAAGAAGTATTAACAGTAGTCAATGACGGCAAAAATGGCAGAGTTAAGTGGATTTTCAAATTTGTAATCTGGGATGTCAGGTCTGTATTCCAAGACATAACATGAACATGCATGTTCTTCAAATTAAAGGGTTAGTTCACCTAAATAGCAAAATTATGTCATTAATAACTTACCCTCATGTTGTTCCAAACCCGTAAGACCTCCGTTTATCTTTGGAACAAAGTTTAAGATATTTTAGATTTAGTCCGAGAGCTCTCTGTGTGTCCAGAAAGGTAAGAAAAACATCATCAAAGTAGTCCATGTGACATCAGAGGGTCAGTTAGAATTTTTTGAAGCATCAAAAATTCATTTTGGTCCAAAAATAGCAAAAACTATGACTTTATTCAGCATTGTCTTCTTTTCCGTGTCTGTTGTGAGAGAGAGTTCAAAACAAAGCAGTTTGTGATATCCGGTTCGCGAACGAATCATTCGATGTAACCGGATCTTTTTGAACCAGTTCACCAAATCGAACTGAATCGTTTTAAACGGTTCGCGTCTCCAATACGCATTAATCCACAAATGACTTAAGCTGTTAACTTTTTTAATGTGGCTGACACTCCCTCTGAGTTCAAACAAACCAATATCCCCGAGTAATTCATGTACTCAAACAGTACACTGACTGAACTGCTGTGAAGAGAGAACTGAAGATGAACACCGAGCCGAGCCAGATAACGTACAACAGACTGACTGAATCAGTGTACACTTTAATAAATTATACTTTGTATTAAAAATAAGCGTACTTACTAAAAGTACACTAAATTACCACTATACATTTTTGTATTTTAACATATAATTTTTTTTTATGAGAGCACTCTGATATGCCACTAAAAATACACTTATTTTAGAGTGTACTGTATAAAGTGTACAGAAGTCACACTTCTAATGAAGTGAGAATATAGTACACTTTAAAAAAAGTATACTAACAATTAATTTCCAAAAAAATATACTTCCCATTAGTACACTGAATTGCCACTCTAAGTATGCCAAATTTAATACACTTAAAAAAAATAAACTTCAATACAATTTAAAATACATTTACAACAAAGTACACTTTCAAAAAGTACATTTAAAAAATAATTTGATTACTGATAAATTAGTATACTTACTGTTTGGACTATTAAGTTGAACTTAATTACATCTTTTTCGAAGTATACTTTTAAAAAGTACAAACCAAATACTCTTTAAATAAAGTACAACAAGTAGAAGTATACTTGTTTTATAATTCATGTACTTCATTCATATTTCAAATACACTAAAGTATACTACTTTTTTACCTGGGAATGGACTTTTTTAGTTATATAATCAATGTGTGGTTTAAAGGTAAGTTCTGGGTCAACCCACACCCCCAGATATTTAAAAGAGTTTGTGCTTTCAAGTTGTTTTCCATCTGATAAATATATGGTCATGCTCTGCAGATTTAGACCCGGGCGCTTTGAAAAAAGCATACTGAAAGTTTTTTTATTTAAAATAAGATTATGCTGAGTGAGCCAAGATTGTATTTGATTAAAATCGAACTGAAGTGACTCTTGTATATTATGTACATTTTTGTTTGAGCTATAGATAACGGTGTCATCAGCATATAGATGGATTTTACATTTTTCAATTATTTTAGACATGTCATTTATGTAGATTGAAAATAGTAGGGGCCCCAGAGAGGAGCCTTGTGGAACACCTTTGGTAATTATGTTAGTCTCCAAAGATTTACCCAGTACCATGACAAATTGTTTTTGACAATGTAGATATGAATTGAACCAGAGCAGTACCTCTCTGGAGGCACCAATTGAATAAAGCTTGTCCAGCAAAAGATAGTGGTCAACAGTGTCAAAAGCATTGATGAAATCTATAAAAATTGCACCGGTAGACTCTTCAAACCTATCAAAACCTATATAGATATCATTGGTTAGATTAAGTAAAGCTGTTGTAGTAGAATAGTTATATCTAAACCCTGATTGACAGGGAGATAAAATATTATTGTTGTTGACATATGATAGTTGATTAAAGATTAGTTTTTCAAATATCTTTTGGACAGCACATATAATTGAGATAGGTCTGTAATTGTTGATATCTGTAGATTCCCCCCTTTGAACACTGGCGTTACTCTGGCACATTTCCAGATAGATGGCAGTGAATTGGGTATAAGAGACAAGTTAAAAGAACTGTTATGGATGCTGGTATATCAAACACACGACGAGGAAGAGTAACATAAGTCTTTACTAGATAATCCACAGGGAGAAACACAGAATCCAGAGTAGAGCATACACCAAACATATCCAAGTATAAACGAGACCCGGCAAACAACTGACCACAGACAGGAACTTAAATACACTAACACAAACAAGCTAAACAGGTTAACAAGGGGGCGTGGTCCAATGAGTGTCCATGGTGACTGAATGTGGCGGGAAACAGAACAAAGGAACACGTGACAATGCAAACAAAAAACTGAAAGTCCATGTGACTGTGACATTACGCCCCCTCCCGGAAAGGCGCGTCCTTGAGCCATAAAGTAACATCAAAGGGGGGGGCTGGAGGGGGTTCTGGAGGTGGACGGCCGACCGGGAGGAGGTGAAAACCAAAAGTCCATGGTGGAGATGGTGGTTGAGTGATCCAGGGTGGAGCCTTGAGCAGAGGCAGATGTTGTGAGCTGACCCAGGCCACAGCTAAGACTGCGTCCCATGGCGGCGGCGCCGGAGGGAGGAGCCATGGAGCGAAGATCATTGGAGCCGCCATGGGGACGACCGGAGGTGACGGCGACACTGATGATGAAGCCCACCGCAAAGCCAGAGAGCCGATGTAGTGGAGGGACCCCGAAGATCTAGGCGGCCGCGACGTAGCCGTAGTGACGATCCCAGGAGCGTAGGAGGAAGGAGCGTAGGCGCAGGAGTTGGGACGCCGGATCGAGGAGGACTGGAGCGTGCAGAGGCAGAGGGCAGAGCCAAGGGCTTCTCACAGCCGTGTTGAGATGACTCCCAGAGGGCCCGAGTTGTAGCCTCACCACTGAGAGGAGGCGCAGAGGGACTGATGGGAGGCATCAATGAAGGGATGACAGGAATAGCTGGGGACTGGGGCAAAAACTGGAGTAGAGGAAGGTCCAAAACAAAAAACAGAGCCCAAGGTGTGCTGGAGAGGTAGTGGATGAGGGAGGTTGGGAGGGAATACAGGGCTGGACGGGACCAGCGGGGAGACGGACAGTTCAGGGCTGGACGGGACCAGCGGGGAGACGGACAGTTCAGGGCTGGACGGGACCAGCGGGGAGACGGACAGTTCAGGGCTGGACGGGACCAGCGGGGAGACAGGAACATAGACAGATTCAGGAGATAACAGGGGAAAACAAGACAACCTCTTCAACATCAAAAAAAAGAAATTCTCTCCAGTGCGGTGGCCGAACACTCACTCTCAGTGGTGGGGGGTTGGGCGGGGCTCGCTTCCATCCCATCGAACTCCACCAAGACTCCCTCAGTGATGGTTGAGGCAGCCGACTCACACACCTGGTCAGGCACGCGTTGCTCAGGCTCCATGGCGATGTTCAGCTCGGTCGCTCGTGTGCGCTGGCATGCGCTGGCGTGTACGTCGTGGCGGAGTGGCTCTCGTTGCCTGCGGTGGGCTCGGGCTGTCGATCCTCGCAGTCGGGATGTTGTTGGCTGGGCACTGGGTAGCTGGTGTTGTCGATGATGTTAACTGTGAGCGGTGAATCACAGGACACCAGCACCCACTCGACATATTCCATGAAGCTCCCTCGAGGCCCCTCCCCGGACAGCAGCGCTTTGGTGGGGGTGTTGAGGCCGGCATACAAGAACTTGCAAAGGCTGCTGTCCGGGTAATGTGTAGATGGTGCTAGGAGCAAAAAATCCTTCAAATGTGCCTCGAGGGAGCGGTCCCTCTGCTCAAGGCAGAGCAACAGAAATGCAGGTGAGTACATGGTGATGGGAATACAAAAAAAAAGTGAAACACGAACGGTCTTCTGTTACGGATGCTGGTATATCAAACACACGACGAGGAAGAGTAACATATAATAAGTCTTTACTAGATAATCCACAGGGAGAACCACAGAATCCAGAGTAGAGCATACACCAAACATATCCAAGTATAAACGAGACCCAACAAACAACTGAACACAGACAGGAACTTAAATACACTAACACAAACAAGCTAAACAGGTTAACAAGGGGGCGTGGTCCAATGAGTGTCCATGGTGACTGAAAGTGGCGGGAAACAGAACAAAGGAACACGTGACAATGCAAACAAACAAACTGAAAGTCCATGCGACTGTGACAAGAGCTCTGCCAAGGGATACATAAGAATATGGTCAGCATATTTTATAAATTTTGCTTCAATGCCGTCAGGTGTGGTGAAGTCATTTTAAAACAAAAAAGGTGTGAGGGAGTTTCATTTTGGTATGTTGTATCCCAATGCGGTGTTGGTCGTGACTGGCTGATATTTGAGAAATGTTCATTAAAAATATGAGAAATTTCTTCTGGCTTAGAGATAAAACCATCATTTACACAGATCTGTTTAATCAGATTTTTGTTGTTGCAATTAAGAACTGCATTTGGTTTCTTGGGACAGGCTGTTTTTATAATAATTGGATTTCTAGTCCTAGTTTTGCAGTCATTGCGTAGGCGCCTGTAGACCTCCCAGTCATCAGGGTGTTTACTGTTATGATATTTATCCCATGCTTTATCCCTAAGTTTATAAAGGTTCAGTAAATCAGAGCTCAACCATGGCAGAGTCCTTCCCTTAACCCTTTGAATTTTATATGGGGCATGTTTATCAATCACATTCATCACTTCAGAATAAAAAAATTCCCAGGCATCATCAATTGAAGGGATTAATGACATACGATCCCATTGTATACTGAGCAGTGTTGGGCACGTTACTTTAAAAAAGTAATTAGTTATAGTTACTAATTACTTCTCACAAATAGTAACGGTGTTAGCAACTGAGTTACATCATTTTAAAAGTAACTAATTACCAGGGAAAGTAACTATTGCGTTACTTTATTTTTTTTTAAATATGTCAAATAACTTGAATGCCCCCAATATTAAATTTAAGTCTAAGAATAAGATATTCTTGATCCGACTCGTGACTCATGATCCGCTCTTGCTTATGAAATTTCTCTGTACTCTAATAGACTACGTGTTAGCCATTAAAGAAAATGTAGTTTCATATTTATGCTTAAATAGTCCTATGTTATGTTTTAAATTAATTTACTTGATTATGAAAAGTGAACAGCATGAGTAAGATGCATCATAAGATGTGCAATATATCGGGAGTCATGGAGTGGGTCAGACATTATTTTGACCACTTCATTAAGTTCTGTTTTGTAGAAAGCCTTTCTTTAAAGTGAATTTCGTTTTGTAAAAATTGTATCTTAATTTTAATCAATGTTTCATCAACCAATTGCCTGGAGTTAATAAATAAGAAGCAAATATAGCAGACAATATAATCATGGCATATAATCACTGGCGCGTGAACTGGAGCGTGTCTTATAGGCTAAATGAACCGAAACTCAGCGTATAGGCTGCTTGCCTTGCAAGCATGAGAAATATTTCGGTCCCACTTTATATTAAGTGGCCTTAACTACTATGTACTTACATTTAAATTAATCATTTGGTACAATGCACTTATTGTGTACATACAAGTTTTTACATTGTACTTATATTTTAAAAACACCTGCATTTTTTTTTATTTCCTTTTAAATTATTTCAAATGGCTATGGTACTTTTTATAAGTTTTTTTTTTTAACTTTTACTTTTATCTTTATTGTGCAAATGTGGTGTGTGTTTTATGTAAAGCACATTGGTCAACCATGTGTTGTGGAAATGGTGCTATATAAATAAAATTGACATTGACAAAAAATTGACATAATTACATCCGTAATTAATTTCTGTAATTACATTTATAATTACACTGTTGACCCATCCCTTACACCTTACCCCTACCCTTAAACCTACCCATACCACCAAACCTGTCCCTAACCTTACCCGTATCCACCTCAATAGCAGCAAAAGTGATTTGCAACTCAATATGAACCCAATAAGTACATTGTACTTATTTTTTGTTGTAAGTACATAGTAGTTAAGGACACTTAATATAAAGTGGGACCAATATTTCTACAGAAAGCTTGAAATATCTAAAAACGAAAATAAATAGGCTACTCTGATTATGTAGATTAAACCGAAAGAAATGTGCATTCTCTCTCAAGGCGCGCCCACAATGAACAGATGATGAGAGTCAGCAATGTCAACTTCATCTTCACAGCCGACACTGATTAAGAAAACATTACTTTATTAATAAACAATTAAAATGTCTCCTTGCTGTTTTGGTCACATTCATAATTATTACTTTTGCCATGTTTTTATGGCAAGCGTTATGCGTGCGCTTGAGTTCTATATAGCCTATATTACATAAACGCTCATTATTATGGTTTATTTGCTCCAGTATTTAAGAAATTAAATAAATATAAATGGGATTAGTCAACTAATGGCTTAAATTAATAACTACTAGTCGACTAGAAAAACTTATTTCACATATCCAGCATGTCACAAAGGGTATTCTGGCTTGAGCTCGCGTTCCGCTTGCATGCTCACAGACACACACACATACACACAGAGCATTGTTTATTATTATCACTTTAAAATTATATTTGTGTATGACTAACCGCAGCACACACCAGATAAAAATCTTTGCAGGTCCTGTGAGAGAGAGCCTACTCGGATGAAAACCGCTTCAGTGAGCTCAATTATAGTAACGCAGCATTTTTTTTTCCAGTAACGGTAACGGCGTTGTAACGGGAGAAAAAGTAATTCGTTTGATTACTCGTTACCGAAAAAAGTAACGGCGTTATTTCCATCACTGATACTGAGTAAGTCATTTCTAAAGTGGTCTAAATTAAATTTTTTACATTGCCTAAATGTTATAAATTTAGGTAGTAATTTTGGTACTTTAATTTTCCATACACAGTATACAATGGAATGGTCACTCATACAATCCGACATTACCCCTGATGTAATTATTCGTTCTGGGTTGGTGACCAAAATCCAGTCCAGAAGTGATTATGATTGGCCGTTAACCCTGGTAGGCTCATTAATTAGCTGAGTTAAATTTACACTTTTAATTAAGTTCTTGTCCCTAGTAGAAGAATGGTCAAGCCAATTTCTATTGAAGTCACCTAAAATTATTAATTATTTTGTGTTGCTTTTGTCTAACTTATTACTTATATTTAAAGGAATTATTTTTAAGCCTTTTACTAATTCTATTCTATTATCTAGTTTAATATATTCTTAAAAGTGGGATTTCACTGAGATAGGAGTTAGGCGATGGTGAGCAGGGCAACCTAGACAAACATACACACACATACACCCAGACATATACATAAACATACATTCTGTCACAAACATAAACATCCAGAGACGAAGACAAACAAAGACTTGCGTGAGACATATTTTGTATTCTTGAATGTTTCAGCAGATCCAGGTATCAATGAGGGAAAAATGGAAATAATGGCTTATAGGGAGAAAAAAAAAAAAAAGTTTGAATAAATGGTAGGCACAACATATGAAATTAAATGACTATTTCATCTTTCTATTTTGCCAATATCAGCCACAACCAAAAGCAAAGGCCTATGAGAAGTCTGCATTCCAGTTTTTTTATTTTTTTATTTTTTTAATATTATTATTATTTCTTGAAGACAAATATCTACACAATGGTTACAAAGACAGAAAATGTGCAGAACATGAATTTTCTAATAGAACCATTGTACATATGCTTGACTAATTTTACAACTTATCTATAATAAAATACCCCCACCCTAACCCTTCCCTGTTAGATTAATTATAGAAGGTTTCTTTTAAATGTTCTATTAACCAAAGCATATTGTATTTGAGTAGCAGCAAAAACAAATAAGTAAATAAATAAATAAAAATAAAAAATAGGTGGACAGCAAGAGCAAAAAATAAATAAAATTAAACTGGACAATATGGAATAGGAAATAAAGCATAAATATAAAGGCTAATTCAGTCCTCCTGTAAGAATAATTTGATTGGATTCCAAATCTTCTTAAAAGTGGGGAGTTTCTCGTTTAATGAGTATCTCAATTATTCCAAATGCAACATATTGCCCAGTTCTCTGGTCCATAGTTCAATGGTTGGGGCAGTGTCTGCTTTCCACATCTATAGAATAGGTTTTTTTGCTAACATCATACAGAACATAATGGATTGTGTTTGATATCTATTGCAAAAAGTACTATTTGCTCCTAAAATACCAATGCTGGGTTCAGGTTCCAAATTGATAGGGAGTGCTTCAGATAGAAATTTAAATATACCTTTCCAAAATGGCTGAATTTTGGAGCATGACCATAAAGAATGGAGAGTGCCGTCTACTGTTTTACATTTGCTGCAGAGTGGAGATACTGTAGGATATATTTTATGAAGTTTTGATTTTGAATAATGGAGCCTATGGATTACCTTGAACTGAATCAGATTATGTATAGCATTCACAGAGCTTGTATGTATGTTTCTCAAGCATTCCTCCCACGTATTTTCATGAATGTTAAAACCCATTTCCTCCTCCCAGTCAAGTTTTATTTTCTCTGTGTCGGTGTTAACCTTTTCTAGCAGTAAATTGTAGAAACGAGACACCCCCCACTTACACCAGGCTGTACCTTTATGATGTTCTCTCAATTGGGATTTAACTTCAAAACTTCAAAATTGGCAATGTTCTTTCTGATGAAAATCTCTAACCTGCAAATAACGGAAAAAATTTGCAGGGGCAAGGGTGTGGTGTTGCTTTAGCTGGTCAAAGGAGCAAAATTTTCCTTCGTAATATAGGTCTTTAATTGTGGTTATGCCTATTTGTTTCCATTGAAAATTCCATTGAAACTTATCGTGTAGTCCTGGGGGAAAAGCATGATTATGGCAAATTGGAGTATCCAGATATATATCTGAAATTTCCAAATATTTCTTGATTTGATTCCATACTTTAATTGAATTAGAAATAACTGTATTTACATTGTAACACTTGAAGTCTATTTTAATGGGACTGTTAAGCAGGGCAAATAATGAAGTCTTATTACAAGAAGCTTCCTCTATTGCTAACCATTCTGGTTTGTATGGCTCCATTAAACTGATATTAAACAAAACACTTACGCGCTCTTGCCGTCACCACTGCCAGCACCACCTTAATTCCAGTGTGAATAAACTGAGCACCTAAGTGCAAGTACATTTGAGTGAGTATGTGTGTGGTCTGAAACAAAGCATAAAATAAAAACAATTGACAATGATAGAATATAACACAAAATTAGAATAAGCACACAATATTAAATAAACTAAATGAATTCACACAGAAAATAAAGTCTGAACACTTCCATCAATAATCAACATTCAGAAACAATCAAATTATATCACCTTTAAACAATGAATATAAAGCATGATATAAATTCAGGATATTCAAATAGATAATACAGCTTTACAATCACAACAAACAGTGCATAAATCCACTTACTTTGTCATACTATAGACGCACACAACACTCAACATGAAGGAAGCAAAAGTCTGTTTCTTTACACCAGCTCCATGAGGAGCTATATACAGGGAAGCTAATCAATGCCACCTGTTGGGAATGGGCGGAGCATAGTGTCTTTACGTTGCTGCTTTGACAGCGGACTCTGACATTGGCTGATTGTCAGAGCAAGTCTCTCAGACATTGATACCTTTTTAACATACACATAACACATTATCAAATTATTTTTTCAAATCCGTTAAAGGATTATTAGGCTGCATAAATTAGGTCAACAAATCGAGGACCTGTGCCTTGACACAACCACAACGCAGCCCTGAAGTGTCAGTTAGACTGTGTCAACTAGATCATCCACTGTGAAGGCCTCATCGACACGACAGCCAGTGACTATCAGACTATTCAAAACGTACTCGGTTACATACGTAACCTCAGTTCCCTGAGATATGGGAACGAGTACTGCGTATGGGGAAAAGCTCCTTTTTTCCTCCTAACTGAAGCCTTTTTCAAAAGCGCAGTGTAACTGGACATCTATTGGTTCAAAGGAATGAAACTTTTTGAACCAATGACGGCATGGTATAGTCGCGCGAGCCTATGTCGAAACCGCGCCCCAACAAGCCCACCAAAACGGGCGTGGCTTACTGCTATATAAGCAGTGCATTTCGCCATAGAATTCAGTTTATTTCGACTGAAGCGGCGACACTGAGCCGCAGTGTCGTGGCACGGCATAAAACGCAGTACTCGTTCCCGTATCTCAGGGAACCGAGGTTACGTACGTAACCGAGTACGTTCCCTTTCGATACTTTCACTCATACTGCGTACGGGGAATGACAGGGTACCGCGGCAGGGAACGACAAAAACATATCTTGGGCACTTATGGACCCAGTGGATAAGTAAAAGGCCAGAAGGCTGTCGAACCCTGATGCTCGACACGAGGCCGTCGTGTCACACCGAGAGGACCCGAGCATGTAAGGTCGGGATGTCCAAGTTGTAAAACCTGACAAAGGTGGACGGTGAGGACCAGCCGGCCACCTCACAGATGTGTCGCCTCTTTGAGTGAAACACTGCTAGACCACGCCCATGAAGAGGCCATACTTCTAGTGGAGTGTGCCCTTACTCTTATGGGGCAATCCAGACCCATAGAGGAGTAACATAGAGCGATCGCATCGACTATCTAACGCAAGAGACGTTGCTTTGAGACCAGAGACCCTTTGGTGCGGCCACCAAAGCAGACAAAGAGCTGGTCAGACTGCCTAAACGGCTCAAACCGCTCCACATAGGTCTTTAACGCTCTGACAGGGCAGAGCAGATTCACCTCTCACTCGTCCAAGGAAGGAGGAAGCGCTGAGAGGGAAATGACCTGTGCTCTGAACGGAGTCGAGAGCACCTTAAGGACGTAGCCATGCCTGGGTTTCAGAACGACCTTGGAGTCGTTGGGTCCGAACTCAAGGCATGCAAGGCTCACGGAGAGGGCCTGCAGGTCACCAACACGCTTGACTGATGCTAGTGCTAGCAGCAGAGCAGTCTTAAGCGTCAGGGGCCAGAGGTCAGCTGACCACAGCGGTTCAAAGGGAGGACCTTTGAGGGCTGCAAGGACCATGGAAAGGTCCCAGGTGGGAACAGTGAGTGGTCTGGGGGGGTTCATCCGCCTAGCACCTCTCAAGAAACACACAATGAGGCCGTTTCTTCCCACTGGCTGGCCAGCAATGGGAGCATGGGACGGTCCAATGGCTGCTACGTAGACTTTGAGCGTGGAGGGGGTGAGACCTCTGTCCAGCCGCTCCTGGAGGAAAGACAGTATCTGAGATATGTCACTCTCCACTGGGTCAACATTGCGTGCTGAGCACCAGTCAATGAAGACCGACCACTTCTGGGCGTAGAGGCGCCTCGTAGATGGAGCTCTAGCCTGAGAGATGGTGTGTAAGATGTTCCTGGGGAGGTCTACTGGATCCAATCGAGGAACCAAAGGTGTAGAGCCCACAGTTCTGGCTGGGGGTGCTAGATTGTCCTGTTCGTCTGAGAGAGGAGGTCCCGTCTCAAGGGAATTGGCCATGGGGCTTTCATGGAAAGCCTGAACAGCTCTGAAGACCAGATTTGGGTTCTCCAGAGTGGGGCCACCAGGAGGACTCTGTGCCCGTCTTCCCTGACTCGCCTGATGACGTAGCGATCGGGGGAAAGGCGTAAAGGCCAGTCATGGGCCAGCGCGTCCATCTCCTTTGAGAAATAAGTTGGGCAGTGAGAGTTGCCTTCTGAGGCGAAGAGGTCGACCTCTGCCTTCCCGAAGATCTCCCAGATCTTTTGAACCGTCTGGGGATAGAGCATCCACTCGTCCGAGGGGACATTGCTCCGTGATAGCATATCTGCTCCCAGGTTTGAGAGCTTGTTCTACTGCCAGCATCTCGAGGCAGTTGATGTGAAGATGGCTCTGCTCGTGAGACCACGAGCTGAAGGCCGGTCTGCCCTCAAAAACAGCGCCCCAACCCGTGTTGGAGGGAACTGTCGAGAGCACCTTCCTTCTGGACACCGCCTGTAGGGGAACACCATGTTTGAACCAGCTGGGGTTCATCCAACGTTTCAGGGCCATGATACAGGCCTGATTGACCTTGAGTAGAAAACGGCCATGCCGCCAAGTGTGGGGTGGAACCCTGTGTTTCAGCCAGTATTGCAGAGGCCGCATCCGAAGAAGGCCGAGCTGCAGCACCGGGGAGGCGGAAGCCATCAGCCCTAACAATCTCTGGAAAAACTTCAGAGGGAAACGGGCTTTGTTCCTGACAGATGCCATGAGCTTCTGAATAGCCAGAGCATGACTACAGTGAGACTACAGCCCTCATGTGGACTGAGTTGAAAACTGTGCCCAGGGACGTGATTCATTGGCTGGGGAGCAGTGAGCTCTTGGCAAATTTGACCCTGAGTCCCAGGCACTGAAGGTGGCTGAAGAGCACGGATCTGTAGCCAGTCATCGAGATAATTCAGGACTCGGATCCCCATCTGCCTCAGAGGGAGAAGCGCTGTGTCCATGCACTTCGTAAAATTCAATTCAATTCAATTCAAATTTATTTGTATAGCGCTTTTCACGATACATATCATTTCAAAGCAGCTTTACAGAAAATGGATGTCAACATTACAATTTAAAGAATGTAGTTAGCAAATAATATACTTTCAGGGTTGCCTGGAGAGGGGAGGTATCCAAAGCTCATCAACTGACCACAGGGGTTCCTCAGGGTTCAGTTCTCGGACCCCTCCTCTTCTCCATTTACACTACATGGTTTCTCCTACCAGTGCTATGCTGATGACACACAACTCTTCCTTTCATTCCAACCAGATGATCCCACAGTAGCTGCACGAATCTCAAGCTGTCTGGCGGACATCTCGGCATGGATGAAAGAACATCATCTACAGCTCAACCTGGCTAAAACTAAGCTTCTTGTCTTCCCTGCCAATCCGACTCTAAATCAAGATTTCAGCATCCAGCTTGGCACATCCTCAATTATGCCATCAAATTTGGCCAGAAATCTTGAAGTAATCCTTGATGACCAACTGACCTTCAAAGACCACATTGCGAAGACAGCTCGGTCATGCAGATTTGCACTATTCAACATCAGGAAAATCAGGTCCTTCCTAACAGAACATGCAACACAACTTCTCGTCCAGGCTCTGGTCATTTCTAGGCTTGATTACTGCAATGCTCTTCTGGCTGGACTGCCATCATGCACAATCAAACCTCTACAAATGATTCAGAACGCTGCAGCACGTCTTGTCTTTAACGAGCCCAAAAGAGCCCACGTCACGACTCTCTTCATCTCTCTACACTGGCTACCACTTGCTGCTCGCATCAAATTCAAGGCGTTGACGCTTGCTTACAGAGCTACCACAGGCTCAGCACGCTCCTACTTCCACTCACTCTTACGAGTCTACACTCCGACCAGAAGCCTTCGATCTACAAAGGAGCGCAGGCTTGTGGTACCGTCACAGAGAGGCACGAAATCACTCTCCAGAACATTCTCATTCACTGTCCCGTGCTGGTGGAATCATCTTCCTGCCTTCGTCCGGAATGCTGAATCCCTGGCAACATTCGAAAGACAGCTGAAAACTCATCTCTTTCGTGAGCACTTAAAAAAAAAAAAATTCTTATACCTATCCTTTCACTTCCTCTCTATTGTAGCTTATGATACTCTGAGCACCGCCGATAACTTTTATTGTGAGCACTTCTCGTCTATTTGCCTCGTCATGATGACTCGCTTGTTGTATTCCTCACTTGTAAGTCGCTTTGGATAAAAGCGTCTGCCAAATAAATAAATGTAATGTAAATGTAAGGTGGTGAAATAAAGTAAACTACAAAGAACTTTCATGCTGCATCTCCATGTTTCTAACCGGACATCTGTGGTGAACTAGTCCCCCACTGGCAATCCCTAAACTGATTTCAGCAGTTTTCTTTATGGTCCTTCGAGCCGGAGTCAGAGTTTTCCACAGTTATGGAGATGCAGCCAACAGATGACGTCCATGTTGGGCGTCCCAGGAGACAATCAGCTCTTCCAGCACACTTGCAGGATTATGACTTGACTGGTTATAACCTACCTAGACCCTTAACACCACCCAGCTATTCCCAAAGATCATGTGCTGCTTCAGCCGAAGACGATGTCAGGACTGACACCCCACAGACAACAGCATATCATGGTGATTATCACAGTCCACAACAGTGGTATACCACAGATCGGTGGGACCAACATGTGGAAGCATTACGTGAGGAAAATGCTGATTTAAGGAAACTTCACAGTGACCTGATTACCACAGTACGGCAACTGAAAGATGAAAGAGATGATCTGAAGCAGGCCAACAGTAAGTTTACATCACAGATGACTCAATTACAAGCAGAGGTGAAATAATTGTTAAGCTGGCAAAATCAGCAGCCACAACCTCGTCAAATATCATCTCCACTCCTTGTACCTGGTCAGTCAAAGACCCTAGATCGCCCTAAACCAGTTCCAGCCCCACGGAGGCCAAGATTAATTGAACCTGTGTCAAATCCAAATTATGTCCAAACATCTCATGATACACTGCAAGATGGTAGTTCAACAGACAGTGTGGAGAGCTCAGAATGTTCAAGCAGTCAAGAAAGTCTTTCCTCTACTGTTGATGGCATGAGAAACCGGCGCCTGAGCTCATCTAGGCAACAGAAAGTTAACACCAGTCCACCAAGACCGAGTAGGAGAAGAGATGCAAGTCATGTCCAATCTCCCTCTTCACAATCTTCCTCCAGGCCACAGTTCAGGCCATCACTTAAGAGTAGGAGAAGGCACCACCACTCTCCAAGTCCATCTGTTGATCGAGAAAGAGTATATCGTGGACCTACTCCTATGATTCCTGACCTGATTCACCCAAACCCCAGAGAGTTTGCACGGCTTAAGATTGCTTTAGAAAACATTCTGCCAGTTGATGCCACAGAGCGCTTCAAATTCCATATTCTGCTAGAACATCTTAAGCTTGAAGAAGCTCAGCTAATTGCTGAATCTTACAGCAGTTCACGTCATCCTTATACTAACACCATCGATGCCCTCAATCAGCAGTATGGCCAGCCACATCAATTGGCGTTGCAGCGCATAGTGGAATTGATGGAGGGACCGAGCATCAGCACAGGAGATATCAAAACCTTTCGAATGTATGCTCTGAGAGTAAGATCCTTGGTTGGAATGTTGCAGCAACTAGGTAAGCCTGGTAAAGTGGAATTAAAATGTGGATCTCATGTGTCCAGACTTCTGAGTAAATTTCCACATGATCTAAAAAGCAGTTTCAGAAGATTCATCTATCCGTTTGATGTAAAGATTCCTAGCCTCCTTGACTTCTCAGACTGGTTAGAATATGAAATCCAAGTGCAAGAAGATTCCACAAGATATGCGAGCCGCTCTGGTAGAGGGTATTCACCCTGGTCATCATGGAATCCACCAAGGAAGGTAAAGTCGTTCCACCAAGGAACCGAAGTTTTACTTGGCACTGAGAAATTCCCTTCAGCACCTGTCACAGTTAAGACCGCAATGGTAAATCCTTACTGCCCTTACTGTGATAACAACAAACACTCATTGAATAACTGTGCCAACTTCTCTCAACTCTCCAAATCTCAGAGGCAAAATTGGATTAAGGGGCACAACAGATGCTGGCGCTGTGGATGAGGCCATAGATCATCAGAGTGTAATCTCAAGATGCATTGCAAAGCATGTAATGGGCGTCACTTGCTTGTTCTTCATGAAATTAATGTACGGAACAAGGTGAAAGCAGTGGAAGGAGAGGATCCGTCTGTTAGTCCTATCATGGGGGAGGCTGTCAACGATGTGTTATTCATTGACAAGCCCCCAGGAAGTCGAAAGGTACTGTTGAAAATATGTAAAGTCATTCTAAGAAATGGAGACAGATCCATGAATGCTTATGCCATTCTTGATGATGGCTCAGAACGGAGCATTTTGCTGCACACTGCAGCCAACCAGCTGAAATTGAAAGGTAAGCCAGAGGACCTGCCCCTGTCAGCCAAACAAGGTATATCCAATCAGTGGAGCTTTCACTGCAACAGAGCTGGGGCTTGGAGTACACTGTCATCCTGTTAAGGCTTTACGGAAAAGGTAGTGTCACCTTAAAGGACTTCCTCTCCAAGAGATTGAAGCTGCTCATCCAGTTTTGCTCATTGGATCACACTGCCCTCACTTAATCAGTCCAGTTGAACCAGTTTGCTTGGGCCCACCAGGAGGTCCTGCTGCGATTAAAACTCTCCTGGGATGGACTTTGCAAGGACCAGTTCAAGCTCTTCAACATTGCCTCACAGAGCAACAATGTCTGTTCACAAGTTTGTCACCTTCTGCTTCTCTGCACGAACAAGTTGAAAGACTCTGGCAAATGGATGTCCTTCCTTGGAGGGATGAGAAGATGAGTACTTGACCAGTACAAGACCAGCAGTCACTGAAACTATTGGAACAAAAAACTGTTAGAGTTGAAGTCGATGGGATTCAGCGATATGCTACCCCACTGCTCAGAGTTCAAAATATGCCTCCTCTTTGTGCACCTAAAGCAGCGGTAATGCCTTATCTAAGAAGCCTAGAGCGTCGTCTCAGTAAGTCTCCTGATCAAGCAGCTATCTACCAGGCTGAGATTAAACGACTGGAGCAGGCAGGTTACATTGCTGAACTGCAGTCAGGAGCAGACGACACTCCAGTGAGTTGGTATATTCCACACCATATGGTTGAACATAATGGGAAACATAGAGTGGTTTTCAACTGTTCATTCCAATTTCAAGGAAACAACCTCAATGAACTGTTACTTCCAGGACCTTCACTGACATCTTCATTACTGGCTGTGCTACTAAGATTCAGAGTACATTCTATTGCCATTAGCAGCGACATTAAGGGAATGTTCCACCAGATTAGACTTCTTCCTGAAGATCGACCCCTTCTCCGCTTCCTATGGAGAGATCAACAAAGAGAAATGCAACCCAGAGTCTATGAATGGCAAGTTCTTCCCTTTGGGACCACTAGTAGCCCATGTTGTGCTGTCTTTGCCTTGCAGAAGCATATCCTGGAAAACAGTCAGCCTGGTGAGAAAGTATGTGATGCTGTACTGAAGTAATTTTATGTGGACAATTATCTGCAAAGTCTGACCTCTGTAGATGAAGCAAAGTTCATGGTAGATGAGTTGCAGAGGATCTTGGCAGAAGGAGGATTCAAACTCAGGGAGTGGGCCAGTAATGCACCTTCAACTATAAGTCACTTGTCAGTGGCATCCAGATCTGACAGTGCTGAGCAATTGATTACCAAAGGTAATGCCTTAAACCATGAATCAGTGCTTGGACTTCAGTGGAATTGTCAAACTGATACCTTGTCATATAAGCTCCGTGTTATAGAGTGTAAGGAAGTTACTATGCGCAATATCTATAAGGTACTTGCCAGCCAATATGATCCTCTTGGCTACATCATCCCATACACCACACGTGCAAAGGTAATAGTGCAGCAATTATGGGACAAGAAGAGAGACTAGGATGATCCCAAGTTACCCGAAGACTTGGTAAATGCTTGAAACAGCTGGGCAGAGGAGCTCAATAGCTTGCAAAAGATAGTGACAGCAGCCATATCACCCTGTAGCCCAAGACTGGTTGCCCACTGAAGCTAAGCAGGGCTGTGCCTGGTTAGTACCTGGATGGGAGACCTCCTGGGAAAACTAGGTTGCTGCTGGAAGAGGTGTTAGTGAGGCCAGCAGGGGGTGCTCACCCTGTGGTCTGTGTGGGTCCTAATGCCCCAGTATAGTGATGGGGACACTATACTGACAAAAAGCACCGTCCTTCGGATGAGACGTTAAACCGAGGTCCTGACTCTCTGTGGTCATTAAAAATCCCAGGATGTCCTTCGAAAAGAGTAGGGGTGTAACCCCGACATCCTGGCCAAACTTGCCCATTGGCCTCTGTCCATCATGGCCTCCAAATCATCCCCATACACTGATTGGCTTCATCACTCTGTCTCCTCTCCACCAATAAGCTGGTGTGTGGTGGGCGTACTGGCGCAATATGGCTGCCGTCGCATCATCCAGGTGGATGCTGCACATTGGTGGTGGTTGAGGAGATTCCCCCTTCAATATGTAAAAGCGCTTTGAGTGCCCAGAAAAGCGCTATATAAATGTAAGGAATTATTATTAATTATTATTATAGTCTTGCCCAGATGCTATTGCAGTGCACTGAAGGATGATGTTTCAAGCCAGCGAGATATCCATATCTTCTGTGACGTGTCTGAATCAGCTTATGGGTCTGTCGCTTATCTTCAAACAGAAGACCAACAGGGAGAAGTGGAAATCACATTCATAGTGGCCAGATCAAGAGTGGCTCCCAAAAAACGTCTGTCAATACCACGTTTAGAACTATGTGCAGCCCTATCAGGTGCTCAGTTGGCCAAGATCCTGCAGAATGAACCGACTTTGCCCATTCAGCAAGTTTTCCTATGGACTGATGCCACCACAGTCTTGAACTGGATTAAATCTGAATCCTGTCGATTCAAGGTCTTTGTTGGTACACGAGTAACAGAAATTCAAGATCTTACAAGCCACTGTGAATGGCGCTATGTTGATTCAAACAGTAACCCGGCAGATGATATCACCCGGAGGAAAAGGCTGGCAGAACTAGGGCCACAAAGTTGTTGGAATACTGGGCCACCATTCCTTTATCTCTCATCTGATCAGTGGCCAGTTACACCCTCATCCTCTCTTATTGACAGTGATGAACTAAGAAACTCTACATTCTGTGGTCTGACTAATAGTGCACATCGCTTGTCTATACCTGATCCCAGCAAATTTCTCACTTTTCAGGAGTTACTGACAGCCATTGCAGAATCTCTCAGGGAAAATGAGGTCAATCTCTCAGCTGAAGACTTTCGACAGGCTGAAACCACTATATTTCAGCAAGCTCAATGGGAAAGCTTCCCTCCGATATGGCACAGCTTACAGCAGGAAAACAACTGAATAAAAACAGTCGACTTCTTAGTCTTGCTCCTGAATTTGACTGTGTTAGTCAACTCCTTAAGATAGGAGGTCGTCTTCATCGCTGTGAAGAAATTGAGCCTGAGTTGATGCATCCTATTGCACTTGATTCCCATCATCCTGTCACTACACTTCTTATCAAGGATTATGATACAAAGCTGCTTCATCCAGGTCCTGAGAGAATATTGGCAGAGATGCGTAGGAAATACTGGATCCTTCGGGGTAGGGAAGCAAATCCGATGTTATCAACGTAAAGATTGTCTAGTATGTCAGAAATTCCGTAAAAACCCACAGATACCCAGATTGGCAGATCTGCCTCCAGCCAGGCTACGTCTATTCAAACCTCTTTTCTATTCTACTGGCATTGACTGTTTTGGGCCATATTTAGTAAAGATTGGATGTAGAAATGAGAAGCGCTGAGGTATTCTGTTCAAGTGCATGACCACACGTGCAGTACACATTGATCTCCTTCCCAGACTGGACACAGACTCCTTCCTTATGGCTCTCAGGCATTTTATAGCCAGACATGGGAAACCCTTTGAGGTTTTATCTGATCAAGGTACCAATTTTAAAGGAGGGGAAAAGGAGCTGCAACAGACATTTTCTGCACTAGTTCCAGAGCTGCAGGAACAGCTTGTCAGTCAGCAGATTATCTTCCGTTTTAACCCACCTCATGCCCCGCATTTCGGTGGGTGTTGGGAGAGGGAGATTCGCTCCCTGAAGCAGGCTCTACAGGTCACTTTAGGAACTCAACCTATACCAGAAGAAACTCTTCACATTGTGGTCATTGAAATTGAAGGGATCCTAAATTCTAAACCTCTGGGGTATACATCCTCTAATGCTGCCGATCTAGATCCCATTACTCCAAATTCACTCCTTATGGGGCGGCTTGATTTGTCCCTTCCTCAAGTGATATACCCTCAAAGTGAACTATTGAGTCGACGACGTTGGCGTCATAGCCAAATCCTAGCTGACCACTTTTGGAAGCGGTTTATCAAGTTCTATTTGCCTGGTCTTCAAACTCGTAGCAAGTGGCAAGTAGATTCACCCCACATCATGGTGGGAACTACAGTTATGATTGTTGACCCTCAACTTCCTAGGGCACTATGGCCGATTGGTCAGATCTCTCAAGTATTCCCTGGAGTGGACGATAGAATCAGGACTGTCGAAGTGAAAGTTATGGACAAGTTTTATGTACGACCTGTGGCAAAGGTTATTCAGCTACTTGAGATTCCAGACTAAATTTTCACTTAGACCTTTTTATAATGTACAGATTTCCTCATTCTTTAGAAATCTGGGGTAGGGCTGGGAGATATATCGCATGCGATTGTCATGCGCATTTCGTCAGTAAAGCCGGTTCCCTGATTACCACTAAATCGGCATCACCTGCTTTCAAATGGAGCAGCAGTTAATAGACAGAACCGTAGTTCACTGACAAGCCACGCAATATCGCGTTCATTATTGAAGGCGATTCATCTGCGATATGAACGCGATATTGCGTGGCTTGTCAGTGAACTACGGTTCTGTCTATTAACTGCTGCTCCATTTGAAAGCAGGTGATGCCGATTTAGTGGTAATCAGGGAACCGGCTTTACTGACGAAATGCGCATGACAATCGCATGCGATATATCTCCCAGCCCTAATCTGGGGGCGGCTGTTAAAAAGGTATCAATGTCTGAGAGACTTGCTCTGGCAATCAGCCAATGTCAGTGTAATGAAGGCAGGACTCAGAGTAAGATCCACATGCAAAGCTTTATTAAATGTTGAGCGTGGTCGTACAGGCATGGTCAAACGGGGCAAACAGGAACATCAGAGACAGGCAGGATCGTAGTCAGAGAACAGGCAGTGGTCAAAAGGCAGGCAGCTATCAATCACAGAACAGGAGAATCAGACAGGGATCAGGAACAGGAACCGGAACAGACAGGGAAACAGGATAAACGCTTGGAAATGTATCACAGGGAAAACAAGACCTAGCGGTGAGGTGATGTGTGTAAGAGTCTTTTATAGTCCTGGTAATGAGCTGCAGCTGGGTGTGGTGATTAGTGATTAGTGTGAAGTGTGTGCAGGTGACTGGCTGAGAGGATGATGGGAAATGTAGTCCGGGAACTGACAGGAACTGACGGTGATCATGACATATTGCCCCCCTCCGGGAAGGCGCGTCCTCGCAGCGTAAAAGGAACAGCTAAGGAGGGGGGTGGGTGCATTGGAGATCTTAAGGCTAACAAGAACAGGGTCTCCAATGCAGGTTCCAGGAACTCGGGCAGCCATGGCGGGTCAGGTGTCACGGGCAGCCATGGCGGGTCAGGATCCTTGGGTAGCCATGGCGGGTCAGGTGCCTCAGGTAGCCATGGCAGGTTAAGTGGCTTGGACTGCCACAGCAGGTCAGGTGGCTTGGGCAGCCACGGCAGGTCAGGTGGCTTGGGCGGCCACGGCAGGTCAGGTGACTCGGGCGGCCACGGCAGGTTAAGTGGCTTGGACTGCCACAGCAGGTCAGGTGGCTTGGGCAGCCACAGCAGGTCAGGTGGCATGGGCAACCACGGCAAGACAGCGTCCATAAAAGACCATGGAGGGTCAGGGTTCATAAATGGCCATGACAGTTCAAAGGCCCTAGAAGGCAGTGGCCGGGCACGGTCCCCACCCACAAGCTCCCCACCCTCAGGTATACTGCCCCCTCCCAAAACGTTCTTGGAGAATTCAACGGAGTCCGTAGCAGGTTCGTGGGCAAGGAGTTCGGGTGGCGCCGGCAGGGCAAGACGCCTGAGTGGTGCTGGCAGAGCAAGGAGCTTGGGTGGTGCTGGCAAGGATAGGAGCTTGGGCGGCGCTGACAGGGCTAGGAGCTTGGGCAGCGCTGGCAGGGCTAGGAGCTTGGGCGGCGCTGGCAGAGCAAGAAGCTTGGGCAGTGCACGACGCTTGGGCGGAGCAGGAGAGACCTCTGGAGTGGTCTCTGGACCCACAGCGGGCTCTTGAAAGGCTTCTGAGCCCTGAAGAACGGAAGAAGCCTTCTTCCTCCTCCTCCTCTTCCGAGGATGAGGCGATGATTCACCGGTTGGAGCAGGTTCTGGAGCAGACTCACTGGCTGAAGCGGGTTCTGGAGCGGACTCAATGGCTGGAACGCCCCCTACATCCATAAGCAACGAAGGGGCGGACATCTTGCCCCTGGGCACTGGCAAAGCAGCCATCTTGTCCATCGCGTCCAGGGCGCTTGAGTGCGTTGCAACCGGCGAATTTGAGCGCGTTGCAACCGGCGAATTTGAGCGCGTTGCAACCGGCGACCTTGAGTGAGAAGCGGGCGGCGGGCTTGAGGGCGAAGCGGCTTGAGGGCGAAGCGGCCGGCGGGCTTGAGGGCGAAGCGGCTTGAGGGCGAAGCGGCCGGCGGGCTTGGCGGCGAAGCGGCTGCCGGAGGTTTAGGAATGCCAGCCGCTCGTGCTGAAGACAGCAGTGGATCAGCAACACAGGAACGCAATCCTCTCCGCTCTCGGACAGGACCAGTGATGTGTCGTGACTCTGGACGTTCAGTGGGGACTTGACTTGGCTCTGGACGATCAACAAAGTCGTGACGAGGCCCTGGGTGATCAGCGGAGACATGACATGGCTCTGGGCGATCAGCAGAGACAGGACGTGGCTCTAGGGGATCAGCGAAGACGTGATGTGATGTTGTAGTGGCCGCCATTTCGTGAGTGTTCTCTTTAGCGGCAGCCATTACATGATTCACCCTGGTGTCGCATCTCTCCGTGACACCCACAGTAATATGTGAACCAACTGTAAGCAGGGCAGAGTCCAAAAATTCCACAAACGTCCCTCGGGGACCATTAGTAATTAAATAGTCCTTTAGTGGTTCGTTTAATCCATAAGCAAAGAAGTCAATGAGTGCACAGTCAGGCAGATCAGATAAATAAGCAATTTCCAGAAACTTCAGAATATGATCCTCCAGGGTGCAGTTACCTTGACGAAGGCTTACGAGGTGCATTGCGGGATCCATGCTGGGACTAGGACGCCCAACAAAGCTGCTGGATCTTGGTGTGGCTAGGTCTTCTGTAACGAAGGCGGGACTCAGAGTAAGATCCACATGAGAAGCTTTATTAAATGTTGAGCGTGGTCGTACAGGCATGGTCAAACGGGGCAAACAGGAACATCAGAGACAGGCAGGATCGTAGTCAGAGAACAGGCAGTGGTCAAAAGGCAGGCAGCTATCAATCACAGAACAGGAGAATCAGACAGGGAACAGGATCAGGATCAGGATCAGGAACAGGATCGGGATCAGGAACAGGAACAGGAACGGGATCAGGAACGGGATCAGGAACGGGATCAGGAACGGGATCAGGAACAGGATCAGGATCAGGATCAGGATCAGGATCAGGATCAGGATCAGGATCAGGATCAGGAACCGACAAGGAAACAGGATGAACGCTTGGAAATGTATCACAGGGAAAACAAGACCTAGCGGTGAGGTGATGTGTGTAAGAGTCTTTTATAGTCCTGGTAATGAGCTGCAGCTGGGTGTGGTGATAAGTGATTAGTGTGAAGTGTGTGCAGGTGACTGGCTGAGATGATGATGGGAAATGTAGTCCGGGAACTGACAGGAACTGACGGTGATCATGACAGTCAGAGCCCGCTGTCAAAGCAGCAACTTAAAGACACTATGCTCCGCCCATTTCCAACATGTGGCATTGATTAGCTTCCCTGTATATAGCTCCTCATGGAGCTGGTGCAAACAAACAGACCTTTGCTTCCTTCATTTTGAGTGTTGTGTGCGTCTATAGTATGACAAAGTAAGTAGATTTATGCACCGTTTGTTTGTTGTGATTGTAAAGCTGTATTATCTATTTTAATATCCTGAATTTATATCATGCTTTTTATATTCATTGTTTAAAGGTGATATAATTTGATTGTTTCTGAATGTTGATTATTGATGGAAGTGTTCAGACTTTATTTTCCATGTGAATTCATTTAGTTTATTTAATATTGTGTGCTTATTCTAATTTTGTGTTATATTCTATCATTGTTGTTTTTATTTTATGTTTTGTTTCAGACCACACACATACTCACTCAAATGTACTTGCACTTAGGTGCTCAGTTTATTCACAATGGAATTAAGGTGGTGAAATAAAGTAAACTACAAAGAACTTTCATGCTGCATCTCCATGTTTCTAACCGGACATCTGTGGTGAAGTAGTCCCCCACTGGCAATCCCTAAACTGATTTCAGCAGTTTTCTTTAGTATATGCCAGGTTAAAGAGATGCATTTTTAGTCTAGATTTAAACTGACAGAGTGTGTCTGCTTCCCGAACAATGCTAGGAAGATTGCTCCAGAGTTTAGGTGCCAAATAGGAGAAGGATCTACCGCCTGTTATTCTAGGTATCATGAGCTGGCCTAAAGAAAGGCTAAGAAACTAATGTCCTGCTGTTTTTAGTGATTGAAATGCTGATTATATTTTTGTTTTTCTTTTGAGATGTGATCTAAATGCTTGAAAAATGACAGGTCTGTGCTGCAGTTCAATAGATGTTTTGCCCTCCATGTGTCACATGACTGAACACTATGAATTGGATAGATGTAACCAATCAGTGAGAGTATCCGTGTGCAGGCGAGGAGGAGCTGAAAACAGAGCCATGAAGTCAGACACTTTCTGCTTCTCATAGTGACAAGATGAACGGCATTTGCATACTTTGTGTACGCATACTGTATCACAGCTGAAGTTAAATAAATGCAATATTTGACTAATACACTGTTTCAGAGACATTTTCATTCAAAACTTTATGTTCTGCTTACAGCGTCTGTTTTTACAAGAATGAAGTTCAACAAACATATATTATTTAAATACCAGTGTGGTGGGGTCTACGTTTTATCAGTTTTATTTTGATAAACATGACACAATATAACATTGCAACTACGTGAAAAGAGCTTTAACTGTTATGGGACAACCCTGTCTAATATCTGTTTTTCATATCTCCTTATCTAGTCCTGCTTGTAACCCAATTATTATTATCTGTGTATGTTAAATAAAGTAGTCTTAATGGTATCTCAATTGCGAACAGAGAAATTATAAGTTTATTCTCGTGCTTCTGGTCTCTATCTTAATATTAATAAATGTGAGCTATATGGCTGTCAAAGACTGATTAAGCAAATATTTGTAACATTCCGGTAAAAGATAGTGTAACGACCATTTGGAAAGATGTTCTCTGAACTTTAAACCCATAATTGATCAAACTAAAAGGAAACTATGAGATCTGTCACTAAAGAGGAGAGTTCTCCTTACAAAGGCTGAAGTTATAGCCTGACTCGCATATGCCTCTCTATCTCTGTATCTTGATAAACACACTAATATGAATGTAGATAAAATGCTCTTTGATTTTCTTTGGAAAAATCGAACACACTACATTAAAAAAAACATATGAGAATGGTGGCCTTAATTTCTTAGATTTCATCACTATGAACCACACCTTCAAGATTAATTGTATTAAGCATCACCTAAAAAATCCCTCTTCTATCCTCCGGCGGGTACTGGAAAGTCACTCGCAGTCCTACATCACCAGGTTTAGGGCCCTATTTTAACAAACTAAGCTCATGGTCTAAAGTGCACGGCACAAGTCCTCTTAGGCCGTGTCCGAATCTAATTTTGCTAGCTTAAGGATTAGAAAAATGGTCAGCGTGTGCGGTGCATGATCTAAAAGGGTTGTCGGTTTATTTTACTTTGTTTCCTTGTTCATGTTCTTACTGTATCTTATATAAAACACCAAAAAAATGATATCGTTAAAGTACCGGATCGATAAGCAGTATCGGTAAGAGTAGTAATACCATTAAAACCTTAACGATACCCATCCCTAGTTACCTGTGGGTCATTATTTACTTGAACAAAATAACTACATGATGATTCTCTGTCATTCAGGCTGATAAGCAGTTTAAACAGTCAGGTACAGTTCCTGTGTCACTAACAGAAGACAAGATAGCAGATTTAAACTTACAGGTTCTTTATTGTAACTTGTAAACACAAAGAATGAATCAGATAAGCCAAGAATTCAAGAGATTGTTGACTAAAGTGGTTATTTTTGTTTTGTTTTTGTGCACAAAAAGTATTTTAGTCTCTTCATAACATTAAGGTTGAACCACTGCAGTCACATGACTGTTTTAATGATGTCTTTAGTACCTTTCTGGACCTTGAAAGTGTTGATTATATTGCTGTCTATGGACGAGTCATTATACCTCTCGGATTTCATCAAAAATATCTTAATTTGTGTTCTGAAGATGAACGAAGGTCTTACGGGTGTGGAAAGACATGAGGGTGAGGAATTAATGACAGAAGTTTCATTTTTGTGTGAACTAACCCTTTAAGGGTTTCTCACAACCGCTTGAGTTCTCTGTTTGTGAATTGGAGGGTAATTTTGAGCAACACGTCTTAGAATTTAATGCAGAAGTTATTTCACATCCTGGCATGAATGCGGTGTGACCGAAGTGTTGTTTCCTGAAAACCAATCACATCCTCACACTGAGTGCTGTCGACATCACATTAAAGAAAAAGGTTCAAATCTTATCGGTTTCAGATCTAAACAAACTTCCTTTGCTTTCCTCAAAGACTTCACATATTTGGCACACATTCTTTAGTGTTTTCTTATTTAACTTAGTGCTGGATCTGTTTAATGGGTATTTTAATATTTTGATTTTATATTTATATTTTGTACATGTACATTAATTTATATAAATTAATATTCATTTATTTTATTCAAAGTAAATATGAACAGGTGAATTAAATCAGTAAGTAATTAGGGCACAAAGAACAGATGCAAACCAGAACAGAATATTTTTGAATAGTCAAAAGATTTAATCCGGTTCAATCTGGTTTAGGATTGTATTCATCACGCCGGTATGGACGGTTTGTTGAGGAACTGTGGCACTGGTTGTCGTGAGGCCTTCACAATGGATGATCTAGTTGACTCGATCTCTGCTGATACTTCAGGGCTGCGTTGTGGTTGTGTCAAGACGCCTGTCCTTGGTCTCAGCTGGATATGGCCCGGATCCGGTTGACTACGGTAAACCTCGGGATAAACAGAAAGACTAATTGTAACGAAGTGGACTCAGGCAGGGATCCAATTGCGAGCTTTATTAAAAGTGAGCGTGGTCGTACAGGCAGGGTAAATCAGGAACAAACAGGAACAGCAAGGGACAGGCAGAATCGTGGTCAAGGAAACAGGCAATGGTCAGGCTAGGCAGATATCACTCACAAAACAGTATACAAGGCAAGGGTCAGGACAGGCAGCAACAGGTCAATAACGGGAAGCAGACTGGCAGACAGAATAAACGCTCAGAATTGTGACACAAGGTAAACAAGACTTCGCGTGAGGTGGTGTGTGTGACAGTCCTTTATAGTCCTGGTAATGATCTGCAGCTGGGTGTGGTGATTAGTGTAGTGATTGGTGGAGTGAGTTCAGGTGATTGGCAGAGAGGATTATGGGGAATGTAGTCCGGGAAGTGACAGGAGCAGACGGTGATCGTGACACTAATATCAACGTAGATGCCATTCTTCTTCTGATGTAACGAGTACATCTGGTGTTATAGGAAGTGTTCCCGGTTCCGGCTGACCTAATTTATGCAGCCTAATAATCCTTTAACGGGTTGGAAAATATAAATTGATAATGTGTTGTGTATGCCATATGTTTTTAGTGATTAAAATACTGATTATATTTTCTTCACATATTTTTGTTTTTCTTCTGAGATGTGATCTAAATGCTTGAAAATTAACAGGCCTGTGCTGAAGTTCAATGGATGTTTTGCCCTCTATGTGTCACGTGACTGAAAACTATGAATTGGACAGGGGCACGTCAGGGGCACGTTCAAGCTCAAACCGGTGTGCAACATTTTGCTACATTTTCCGAGAAACGGAAAACGGATTCCTGGAAACGGTGTGCAACAGGTTTGAGATGCATTTTCTCTTGTTTGGTGGGTGTGTCAGAAATGTCAGCCCAATCAGCGGCAAGATGTATATAAACCACGCGGTATTAAAGAGACGGCTCTCAAAATGGGTATTAATGTAACATAAAAATACTATACTTATATATTTGTTGTATTGTGAAGTTACACTTTAATAAACCTTTTTTTTCTATATTCCTCTGATTATATAATGGTAAATTACAATATCATAGCACAACAACAGTGATCAGCAATAATGATAAGCCTAATACTCACAATAAAAATATTATAGATCAACAAAGTCTCTGAGGTAAGAAGTGGATTATTCTTCACCTGAAATGTTTGTCTTTTCATCCTGAAATGCAAGGCAAGTGTTGTATCACAATAATTAGAAGTTTCCACAAATCCACTCGATTGGGATGTTCTCTTTTATTCTGGACAGCAGGGCAGTGACTGTAACATCGAGCATATTTTGTAGTATTAAACACGTATTTATACCGATTTAATCAGGCTCCGAAAATTTTCAAAAAGAACACAGAATCCCTTGTGAAAAAAAGTATACTTTATTGTATTTTAAATATATTCCCTTTTTCTACACTGCAAATATACTAACAAAAAATGTACATTTTTGTACATAAATGTACATAAAAGTATATTAGTATCATATTTTCACAATGCAACTTTTAACACACTTTAAAATAATTGTACTTTAGTATATTTTCTAAAAAATATATTTTAGAAAAATATACTTGAAGTGTAAGTTCAGTTTATTTTTTAAAAGTGTATTTATTTGCACTTTATAAAATAAGAGACTGCATCAGACAAAACTGGGTCTGGCACATTTCTTTTCAGATTAATGTGATTTATTTTCAGATTAACATCCGACTCTGCGTATCACAAACGTAACAGAATAGACTGGGCTAATGTGTAAAACTATACTCAGACATATATGTGATCCATGCTGGCAAAATGAGTCGGAATGCACAAAGCTAATTTCAACAGGCAAAACAAGAAAAAAATGACAATTTTGGTCGAATTTGAGATTTTCTCAAAAATTTGTTCATTAAGCCCTCGTCTAGTGATCCAAATGCTTCAAATAGCAATTCAACGTCTCAAAGTATCTTTATTTGTACGTTTCTTTTGTCCATAAATGCAGTTTTTATCTGCTCGCTTCTCAAAGACTCGCGCTGCACTTCTCAGCACAGGTTTGGTATGGTTTTAAAGTGTAGCCAGCCACAGCACAGGGGTGGATTTTCCAAAACCTTCTTAACTCTACATCGTTCTTAAAGTATACCTTCTGTAAGTCATACTTTCGTAAGGTTGGTCTGGACCACTCTTAGCTATACATTATCACAGTTGACAGTCAATACGAATATAATTCTGAAGCTTTAATACACTCAGTGTTCGATTAGGATTATGGCAAAGAATAAAATGCAAAGATTCACTGCTAAATTCAAATGTGCTTTAGTGACAGACGCGCTCCGCACTTGTCATGTGTCAAAACTATTTGGTGTTTTTAACCTCATCAGGTTTATTTTATATTTCAGACTTTTAAATACACATTTAAATTAAGTTGGCTGCTGCATAAAAAAGACATTTATAGTTTGTTAAAATCAAATTCCATACACTGATGTCTATGAAAGATGCAACAATAACCCTTTAAATTATATAATTTGTCAAAGTGCTTTATTTATATCAGATACACATTGTGTATGAAGCAATAAAGTTTACTCTATTCTTCTCCCAGTTCACCGGCCACATACTTATGTATTTTGGGGAAGATTTTGTAAATCTGACACTGAATGGCTGTGCAAACTCCTCGCGTGACAAAATTCATTCACTTTTTTACATATTTTACCATCGGAATATATCATAAAATTCATCATATAGCTAAAAAGTGTTATGAGCACGTGTGTATAGGAAGGCACAAGGACGAAGGAGAATATGAGTAGTATTTAATAATAGAAACAGGCAGGAAACTCAATATACACATCTCAACATAAACGAGAACGGACAAGGAATGAGGGAAAACACAGTGTACATATACACGTGGCAAACAAAGGGAAATTAACAAGATAATTAACAGGACAAATGACAATCATGACAAACCAGGGCCCAGATCAGGACGCAGACAAACTGGCTAAACCGACCGTCTGCTAGCCGCCTCACGTCACAGAACTCAGATAATTCACAGCACATAGAAACTCTTTCACCTAGATATTATCACATAGAGACTGTGTCTGTACCTCGAACTAGTAAATACAAAAAACTTCCGAAACCTTTTAAGGGTAAAAATTTAATTGATGTTCAAAAAATGAAAATCACAGATAAATCAGATAAACAAATGATAAAGCTTGGGTTACTGAATATTAGATCTATTTCTTCAAAAGCACTTATTGTAAATGAAATTATCACAGACAATAAACTAGACTTGCTGTGTTTGACAGAAACCTTGCTAAAACCAGACGATTACATTACTTTAAATGAATCTAGTCCTCAAGGTTATGATTATCGACACAATCCTCGACAGAAAGGCAAAGGGGGAGGTGTTGCTGTAATTTATAGTAATATATTCAGAATCATTCAAAAGAATTTCAAATATAATTCCTTTGAAGTGATGGTGCTTTATGTAACATTATGTAAGTTGACATTTGTGCTGGCTACTGTATACAGGCCACCAGGGCACCATACTGACTTTATCAAAGAATTTGCTGATTTTCTATCAGAGTTAGTACTGGCTGCGGATAAAGTCCTTGTTGTTGGTGATTTTAATATCCATGTAGATAATAATAAAGACCCATTTGGATTGGCATTTGCAGACATTTTAAACTCTATTGGAGTTAGACAACACGTGTCAGGACCCACTCATTGTCGTAATCATACCTTAGATCTAATACTGTCGCATGGAATTGATATTGATGCTGTTGAAATTCTACCGCAGAGCGATGATATATCAGATCATTATTTAGTCTCGTGTATAATACAATTAGCCAAGGCTACAAAACCACCACCCAGCCATAAATATGGTAGAACCATCACGTCTACCACTAAAGATTGCTTTATAAATAATCTCCCTGAGCAGTTTCATCGCCTTAGTATACCTGACAACTTAGAAGAACTCGATGCTGCAACAGAAACTATTGGCTCTCTCTTTTCCAGCACATTAGATGCAGTCGCTCCTTTACGTCTAAAGAAGATTAAGGAAACTAATCCAACGCCGTGGTATGATGAGCACACTCGGGCTCTAAAACGAGCTGTTAGAAAAGCTGAACGTAGTTGGAAGAAAACAAAACTAGAAGTTTTTCGCCTTTCGTGGAAAGAAAAAATGATTGAGTACAGAACGGCTATAAGAAATGCTAGATCTACTTATTTTTCAAATCTCTTAATAGAAAACAAACATAATCCTAGGTATTTATTTGACACAGTGGCTAAATTAACTAGAAACAGAGATTCAACTGCTGACGTTTCCATAGAGCACAGCAGTAATGACTTTATGAACTTCTTTACTTGCAAGATTGATAATATTAGAGAGAAAATTAAAAACATGCAACCGTCTACAGTTTCGCTTCAGACAGTGCACTGTAGTGTCCCTGAGGTAAAACTAGAATCATTCGCCGCTATAGGAGAGGAAGAATTATCTAAACTTATCAAATCATCAAAATCAACAACATGTATGTTAGACCCAATGCCGACTAAACTACTGAAAGAAATGCTTCCAGAGGTCGTCGGTCCACTTCTTGATATAATTAATTCATCGTTAACACTAGGATACGTGCCAAAAACCTTTAAGCAGGCTATTATTAAACCTCTTATTAAAAAACCTCAACTAGATCCGAGAGATTTAGTAAATTACAGGCCAATCTCGAATCTACCTTTTCTGTCAAAGATACTAGAAAAGGCAGTTTCATCACAACTGTGCTCCTTTTTAGAAAGAAATGGAATCTGTGAGGATTTCCAGTCAGGATTTAGACCATACCATAGTACTGAGACTGCTCTCGTTAGAGTTACAAACAATCTACTCTTATCATCCGATCGTGGCTGTATTTCTCTATTAGTGTTATTAGATCTCAGTGCTGCTTTTGACACTATCGATCACAACATTCTTTTAAAAAGACTTGAAAACTATATTGGCATTAGTGGAATTGCTTTGGCATGGTTCAAATCTTACTTATCTGACCGTTATCAGTCTGTAATAATTAATGAAGAGATGTCGTATCGATCACAAGTTCAATATGGAGTACCACAAGGCTCAGTACTAGGACCGTTGCTTTTCACTCTGTACATGCTGCCCTTAGGAGAGATAATTAGGAAGCATGGTGTTAGTTTTCACGGCTACGCTGACGATACTCAGCTCTATATTTCCTCGCGCCCTGACGAAACCTACAAATTCACAAAACTAACAGAATGCATAGCTGACATTAAAAACTGGATGACAAGAAATTTCTTATTATTAAATTCAGAAAAAAATGATATCCTAATCTTTGGACCAAAAACTTCCTCACGAAAAAACCTTGAATACTCTCTAACACTTGACGGGTGCTCCATTAAATCTTCGTCCTCAGTTAGGAACCTGGGTGTGCTCTTCGATACCAATCTTTCATTTGAAAGTCATGTTTCTAGTATCTGTAAAACCGCCTTCTTCCATCTAAAAAATATATCTAAATTACGACATATGCTCTCAATGACAAATGCGGAACAGTTGATTCATGCATTCATGACCTCAAGACTAGATTATTGTAACGCTCTACTGGGTGGTTGTTCTGCTCGGCTTTTAAACAGACTACAGTTGGTCCAAAATGCGGCAGCTAGAGTTCTTACTAGAACCAGAAAGTATGACCATATTAGCCCAGTTCTGTCAACATTACATTGGCTCCCTATTAAACATCGTATAGATTTTAAAATCTTGCTACTTACTTATAAAGCTCTAAATGGTTTAGATCCCCAGTACCTAAGTGAGCTCTTGGTGCATTATAGTCCTTCACATTTATTGCGATCTCAGAATTCAGGCCAGTTGATAATACCCAGAATATCAAAATCAACTGAAGGCGGCAGATCCTTTTCCTATTTAGCACCTAAACTCTGGAACAATCTTCCTAGCATTGTTCGGGAAGCAGACACACTCTGTCAGTTTAAATCTAGACTAAAAACACATCTCTTTGCTCTTGCATACACATAACACATTATCAATACATTAACATTTTTCAAATCTGTTAAAGGATTGTTACGCTGCAATAATTAGGTCGGCCGGAACCGAGAACATTTCCTATAACACTAGATATACCTGTACATCAGAATAAGAATGGCATCTACGCTAATATCTGTCTCTCTGCTTATCCCGAGGTTTGCCGGGTGCTGGATCCAGGCCGTATCCAGATCAGATGGAGAACCTGTGTCTGGACCTGACTACAACGTAGCCCAGGAGACAATGGGCCTACAGATCCAGTTCTGGCTGCATAGATTTTTAATCCCCGTATCCGCTTACAAATATATATATATAATCTATTTTTAATCTCTATAATAAAAATTTATAATTCAGATTTTGATCTCCATATCCATTTACATATATTATATATATATCTTCCAAGGGGTTTTTTCCCTCCTAGGACTTTTTTCCCACGCTGGGTTTTCTCTTAGGGGGTTTTTTCCACCCCTGGAAGTCAGCCGACATTGGCTTAATGTAGCACCATCTTGTATATGTTACATATTATCACGCTTGTTTGTACAGCTTATTTTTAACCACTTCCCTTTTTTCTGTGCTTCTAATATGTAAAGCTGCTTTGAAACAATTACCAATTGTAAAAGCGCTATATAAATAAATTTGACTTGAAATTTGACTTGACAATCAAACAGAATGGGGAAAACTAGGTCACAGAAAACATGAGACATGTAACAAAAAGTTTGTGAATATTTTGAATAAGAAATGAAAAAACGATATAAACGCGATACCTGCATGTCTGTCAGCTGCATCCCAGCTAACAAAAAGGAGTTGTCAGAACGTTTTGTTAACATTCTCTTTAAGTTATGAAAACGTTATTTTGGAATGTTTTCTAAACGTTCAAAACGTCCAGTTTCTTTAATGTATCAAGAATGTTTTTTCTTGGTTTATGTTAACGTTAGAGGAACATTCCATTCTATCATTTTGGAAATGTTATGAAAACGTTATTTCGGAACGTTTTTTAAACGTTCAAAACGTCCAGTTTTTTAAACGTATCAAGAATGTTTTTTCTTGGTTTATGTTAACGTTAGAGGAACATTCCATTCTATCATTTTGGAAATGTTATAAAAACGTTATTTTGTAATATTTTTGGAACGTTCAAATTAACTGTTTTTAAGAACGTTTTTTCTTGGTTTATGTGAACGATAGAGGAACATTCCATTCTATCATTTTGGAAATGTTATGAAAACGTTATTTTCTGAACGTTCACACCACCCTGCCCCGATAGAAATTTTACGTTCCCAGAACATTCTCAAAACATCCCCACTGGTGTTAAGGACGTTGTCTAATAATGTTTCCAGAACGTTCAGAGACGGTCACGATGTGGAGCTCTTTTAAGGTTTGGGTGACGTTATTTGGCGGACATTCACAGAACATTTAGGGAACCATATTTTATTTTTATTTTTTTTAGGGAACATCCCTGCTGCCCTCGTCAAAAATGTCGATTAATAAGAGTATCTGCTCAAACAAAAACTAATTTTTCTTAAATGTCTTACAAAAAACAACAGCACATGCATGCGCTAATGTAACTGCTGTATCACTGCATCAGTAATTACACAGTTACTGTCTTTAAATAAAGCAACATGCAGCAGAGCATCAGTGTTCCCATTCAGTCGGTCACATTCGACGTACGTCGGACAGACCGACGAATAGGAATCTCGCCAGAGAGGCCAATCTACTTCGAGTGTAACTAAACGAGCCAATGCACATTGGCATGCAATCATATGCATCAGCTGCTTACCTCGCAGCGCGGGTATATAATGAGCAGCAGGTGCGTTGCATCTTCAGCTTTTCGCTTCGGAGCCAAACTTCTGCAACAAGCTGAAGAAAACTACTGGAAGCACGAGTGTGAACGAGCCAGCTCTTCGAGACGTCTCTTGGTTGCGGTGCAGGCGGACAGCGCAGCAGCGGGGCCGATTTCTCCTTTGTTTTTCCTTTTTGCCTTTTTTATTTGAGCAAAAAAAGCTGTAGTCAGCGTGAAGGCCGTTCTCACGGCTGGTGAAACGGTGCGCCTAGAGCGCTAAAAAGCTGTTATTACAGCTGGTAAGAGAGCGCCTTCAAGGAGAGTGCACACGACAGGCTGCACATTTCCCTGTCTGTGCTGCAGCGGCCTTTCCCCTGCGTGCTTCAGCACCTAAAAGAGTCAGTCCTTGAAAGAGCTTACACGAGTAGTTCGCGTCTTTTTAAAGATGTCGTTCTACTTGTGTGTTTCTGGATGCGGTCGTTGCCTGGCGCCTCGGGATGGTCACCAACGCTGTATCGCGTGCTTGGGCTTAAGGCACGCTGAGGCGGCGTTTGTGGACGAGTCATGTACCCATTGTGGGAAGATGACCGTCGCGGAGTTGCGGTCGAGACTCCACTTTCTGCAAAGGGGTGGAGTCCCGGTCCCGGCGCCTCGTTCCAATCCTCCTCAGAGGGTTGCTTCGGGCGGTGGGACCGGTGACTTGAGGATTACGGTGAGCGCGTTTCCTTCGGGGAACCAACCCCCTAGGAACCCTCACCCCTCTTGCGCTCCGCAGCCAGTAGAGCTGCCGGGGGAGAGCGGTGGACCACCCCAGAGGTGTGTACCATCCGTATCCTTCGGAGCTCCCCAAGACGACCGGATGTCGATCGCTGCATCGGAGGGTGAGCCTGACGCTTCTGGGGATGAGGATTCGGCGCAGTTGCCCCCTTCGGGTGTGGTTTCTGTGCCCGATTCGGACCCGGAAATGATGGCTATGCTTTCCCGGGCCGCCAACAGGGTCGGGCTCGTGTGGAATCCTCCACCGTGTCCCGAGCCCTCGAGGTTGGATGATTGGTTTCTCGGGGTGGCAAGGGCTGGTTCTCAGCCCCCCACCCCAGTGCCTTTCTTCCCGGAAGTGCATGAAGAGCTCACTGGCACGTGGACGGCACCTTTTACTGCCCGAAGCCGTGTCGGTGGGTCCTCCTCCCTCACCACCCTTGATGGTGGAGTGGCTAAGGGTTATACGCGCATACCCCCTGTGGAACGGGCCGTTGCTATGCAACTGTGCCCTAACTCCACCTGGCGGGGGGAGCCGTCTCTCCCTTCCCGGGCCTGTAAGTACTCGTCGGATCTTACCGGCAAGGCTTATCAGGCCTGTGGGGAAGCCGCTTCCGCCTTACACGCTATGGCGTTGTTGCAGGTCCATCAGGCCAAGGCACTGAAGGACCTGCACGAGGGTGGTCATGATCCGCAAGTTCTGCAAGAACTTCGTGCCGCGACGGACCTCGCGCTTCGTGCGACGAAGGTTACGGCGCGGTCAGTGGGTCGTGCGATGTCCACTTTGGTGGTCCAGGAACGCCATCTCTGGCTGTGTCTCGCGGACATGAGGGATACCGACAAAGTCAGGTTTCTTAATTCCCCCGTGTCCCAGACCGGCCTTTTCGGCGACGCGGTTGAGAACTTTGCCCAACAGTTCTCGGCTGTACAAAAGCAGTCTGAGGCCATCAGCCACATCCTGCCGAGGCGGTCAGCTGCTGCACCTCCACTGCCGGCGGCACCTCAGACTGCCCGTCGCCGAGGGCGCCCCCCTGCAGCCGCCCCCGCTCCCACGCCCCAGCAGCAGCAACCTCCATCCAAGCGGCGTCGTGGAGCCGGTCGCGGGCGGGGTGCCCAGCCCGTCCAGCCACCCCCTAAGAAGAAGGGTGGCAAGGCCAAGTCCAAGCGGCCCTAGGACGGGCGACCCGGAGATGGATGGGACTGCTCTTCAGGAGGTGGTGACCGCACCGCTCCTTCCCCCGGAGGAGGGCCGGGTGGAGAATCTTTTGTTTCCCCTTTTTGTTCCGCCGCTGGCTCAACGGCCAGCGGTACCCAAATTTTCAATAAAAGAGCAGTTTCCTCTATCTCCGGGTCCGAAGAGGGCTCGGAGAGCAGTGGGAGGGCTAGAACCTCACCACTCTCATCCTCCTCTTCTGTCGCCAGCGGACAGCAGCGAGCAGCAGGTAGGCAAAACCTCGACTGCTCTCTCTGTCCACCCGTGGAAGCAGGTAAGTGTTGCACAGCACACTGTGACCCCACTTCGGGCTGCCTCACACAGAGAGCCCCCCGGGCCGCGTCCCTGCGTTCCACCTCGCTGCCCCGCGGCGGGTACGCCGGTGGTCCCCTTGGTGCCGCTTGTGCGGTCTCTGAGAGCCTGGCTAGCGCTCCCCAGTCCGTCTCGCTGGCTCCTTCGGACCATCAGGCTCGGCTATGCGATTCAGTTCGCCCGGCGCCCCCCCAAGTTCAGGGGCATCCTCTTCACTTCAGTGAAAGATGCCGATGCCCCTGTCTTGCGTGCGGAGATCGCAGTCCTACTGGCGAAGGACGCGATAGAGCCGGTCCCTCCAGCCGATTTGAGGTCAGGGTTCTACAGCCCCTACTTCATTGTACCCAAGAAAAGCGGGGGGTTACGACCGATCTTGGACCTGCGAGTTTTGAATCGGAGCCTCCACAAGCTACCGTTCAAAATGCTCATGCAGAAACGCATTTTCGAGTGCATCCGTCCCCGAGATTGGTTTGCAGCGATCGACCTGAAGGACGCGTACTTCCATGTTTCGATCCTTCCGCGACACAGGCCATTCCTGAGATTCGCGTTCGAAGGTCGAGCATACCAGTACAGAGTCCTACCCTTCGGGCTGGCCCTGTCTCCCCGCGTCTTCACGAAAGTCGTGGAGGGAGCCCTTGTTCCCATGAGAGAACGGGGTGTTCGCATTATCAACTATCTAGACGACTGGCTTATTCTAGCACAGTCTCGGGATCAGTTGTGCGAACACAGGGACTTGGTGCTCAGTCACCTCAGCCAGTTGGGGCTTCAGGTCAACTGGGAAAAGAGCAAACTCGCCCCAGTGCAGAGGATCTCTTTTCTCGGTATGGAGTTGGATTCGGTCGAACAGATAGCACGCCTCACAGAGGAACGTGCTCAGTCGGTGTTGAACTGCCTGAATACGTTCAACGGCAGGACAGCGGTCCCACTGAAGTTCTTTCAGAGGCTCCTGGGGCATATGGCGGCTGCAGCGGCTGTAACACCGCTCGGTCTGCTTCATATGAGACCGCTTCAGCACTGGCTTCACGGCCGAGTCCCGAGATGGGCGTGGCAACGCGGCACGTTCCGGGTGCCAGTCACTCAGGAGTGCCGCCTAACCTTCAGTCCGTGGTCGGACCCTTTGTTTCTTCGGGCAGGAGTGCCCCTAGAACAAGTGTCCCGGCATGCTGTGGTTTTCATAGATGCTTCTGCCACCGGCTGGGGTGCCACGTACAACGGGCATGCAGTCTCAGGGGTTTGGACGGGACCCCATCTGCATTGGCACATCAATTGCCTCGAGTTGCTGGCAGTACGCCTTGCTCTGAGCCGCCTCAAAGGCCTGCTTCAGGGCAAGCATGTACTGGTCCGTACGGACAACACTGCGACCGTTGCGTACATCAACCGTCAAGGTGGTCTACGCTCCCGTCGCATGTCGCAACTCGCCCGCCATCTCCTCCTCTGGAGTCGGAAGCATCTGAGGTCGCTTCGCGCCATTCATGTCCCTGGTGTGCTCAACCGTGTGGCCGACGAGCTATCACGAGCTGCGCTGCCAGGAGAGTGGCGACTCCACCCCCAGGTGGTTCAGCTGATTTGGAGAGAGTTCGGAGAGGCTCAGGTAGACCTGTTTGCCTCACCAGAGACCTCCCACTGCCAGTTGTTTTACTCTCTGACCGAGGGGACACTCGGGACAGATGCACTGGCTCACAGCTGGCCCCGGGGCCCGCGCAAATATGCGTTTCCACCAGTGAGCCTACTTGCACAGACCTTGTGCAAAGTCAGGGAGGACGAGGAGCAGGTCTTGTTAGTTGCGCCTTACTGGCCCAACCGGACCTGGTTCCCAGAACTCTCACTCCTCGCGACAGCCCCTCCCTGGCCCATCCCTCTGAGGAAGGACCTCCTCTCTCAGAGACGGGGCACTCTTTGGCACCCGCGTCCAGACCTCTGGAAACTCCATGTCTGGTCCCTGGACGGGACGCGAAGGTTCTAGGTGACTTACCCCCTGAGGTACTTAACACCATCACTTCGGCACGTGCACTGTCTACGAGACGTGCTTACGCCTCGAAGTGGAACCTGTTCGTCGAGTGGTGTTCTTCTCGCCGAGAAGACCCCCGAAGATGCTCGATCGGAGTCGTGCTTTCCTTCTTGCAGCAAGGGTTGGAGCGTAGGCTGTCCCCCTCCACCCTCAAAGTCCATACTGCTGCCATATCCGCTTACCACGACCACATAGATGGCAAATCTGTTGGTCAGCACGACCTGGTCGTCAGGTTCCTTAGGGGGGCGAGACGGTTAAATCCTCCTCGTCCCCCCTCCATACCCTCTTGGGACCTCGCTCTGGTGCTAAGAGCACTTCAGATTGCTCCCTTTGAGCCTTTGCTGTCAGCAGACTTAAAGATTCTCTCTATGAAGACTTTGCTGCTGGTGGCATTGGCCTCCATCAAGAGGGTAGGGGACCTGCAGTCATTTTCGGTCGACGAATCGTGCCTAGAGTTCGGGCCGGTTGACAGCCACGTGGTACTGAGACCCCGGCCTGGCTATGTGCCCAAGGTTCCTACCACTCCCTTCAGGGATCAGGTGGTGAGCCTGCAAGCGCTGCCCTCGGAGGAGGCAGACCCAGCCCTGGCTTTGCTCTGTCCAGTTCGCGCCTTGCGACTGTACATAGACAGAACTCGAAGCTTCAGGACCTCAGACCAGCTCTTTGTCTGTTACGGAGGCCAGCAGAAGGGAAAGGCTGTCTCCAAGCAGAGGATGGCCCACTGGATAGTGGATGCCATCGCCCTGGCTTATCAAGCCCAGGGCGTGCCCTGCCCGCTCAGGTTGCATGCTCACTCCACGAGAGGTGTAGCATCCTCCTGGGCGCTGGCTCGTGGCGCCTCGCTGACAGACATTTGTAGAGCTGCGGGCTGGGCGACACCTAACACGTTCGCTAGATACTATAGCCTTCGTGTCGAGCCGGTCTCCTCCCGTGTTCTCGCCTCAGGTCAGAGGCACGGAGAGGCCCCGGCTTAGTGTCGGCTTGCTGCGATACATGCGCGTTCTATTCTCCAGAGAGTCCCTTCGGGCAGACCCTGTTGAGTCCTCCGGTTACCCCTCGGCAGCCGACGTGGCGGAGCGTCTGGTGCCAGGCCTATACTCCGTTGGATCCTTGAGAACCGGATCTAGGCTGGGTTCCATATGTGTGACCCTACGGGGATCCCATATGGCTTTTTCCACGGCTGCTCCTAAACGAAGCCCGTGTCTTTCCCTCTGGGAGAACCCATCTCTCACCGAGTGGAGTCACCCCAGTTCTTCCATATGTTGTACAACCTACAAGGTTAGTCCATATGTTCTTATCCATATAACTCCTTCGGGGAAGGATATGGCTTCCGCAGCGTTCCTTATCGCATGTAAGGCTACGCTTTCCCAGCGTTATCCAATTGTCGCACTGAGTGGGTTTTGGGAACAACAGTGATCGACCCTCTCTGCGTGAGCCTGGTCCCACCGTCCTTAGGCAAGGGGGTTCAGGTGGCTCACGACAGAGCGCTGGAAGAGGGCAGCTCCTGTGGCGCTTTGGTAGGGATTCCTATTCGTCGGTCTGTCCGACGTACGTCGAACGTGACCGGCTGAATGGGAACGTCTCGGTTACATAGGTAACCCTCGTTCCCTGAAGGAGGGAACGGAGACGTACGTCCCGTCGCCACAGGCGTTGTCCTGCTGATGCTGCCGCCTGCTGGGTTCGGCTCCTCAGCGAAAACCTGAAGATGCAACGCACCTGCTGCTCATTATATACCCGCGCTGCGAGGCGAGCAGCTGATGCATATGATTGCATGCCAATGTGCATTGGCTCGTTTAGTTACACTCGAAGTAGATTGGCCTCTCTGGCGAGATTCCTATTCGTCGGTCTGTCCGACGTACGTCTCCGTTCCCTCCTTCAGGGAGCGAGGGTTACCTATGTAACCGAGACGTTTTTGGATCATCACTGACTGAAGCTCAGGATCTACTCTCCAGCACAATGGTGACCCACAAAACTCAGAGAACAGAAACAACATTAAACACTAACAGATCTCTCTAGATCTCTGCATCTTCACTTATTACAAACCACTCTGACTTTGTTTCTTTCATACAAATCTTCTTTATGAGGTGTTGATGTTTTATCAAATTTATAAATGTCACCGTTATGGAGGTAAGCGCTTGTTTTAGTTGAGCTCCTGACCCTTGACAATTTGATTATTTTTCTCCAATTGTTGCAATTGTGTTTTAAAGCATGCATTGCAAAAGAAATCGAGAGAAAAATCTGATCGTATGGATTTGATTGTTCATTGTTATTTTTCTCATCATACAGTGGCCTTATTCTCTGGTGTCTGAATATTGTATTTTCTTTCATGTTATTATAGTCCAATGATAGTGTATAAAATCCTGCCATGCTTTGATATTTTGAAAGCTTTGATTATTGGGCAGAAATTATTCAAACAGTATCACACAGACATCAAGATTCTGCGTATGATCCTCAACAATGGTGACAAAATTTTCAGATAAACAGATTAACTCTGAACATCACAAACAAGCTACTAAAGTCACAAAAAAGATTTTGTTTAGTGTCACCATCGTTGAGGATCATACGCTGATTCATGATGTCTGTGTTGAAGTTTGAATAAAAAGCCCTCCTCAAAACTCTTGTCTGTATAAAGAATTAAATATAATAAAGCATTAATAAAACTAACAGTTAATACATTCACAGCTTGAGGCTTTAATGACGATGACTAAATCATCAGCACTAAACAACTCAATTCATCTGATCAGAAGTTCTCTTGCATTTATTGCTATCACTATCATGTCTTGATAACACAGTTAAAGCAGCCAGAGAAAATCTAATGTTATGTGTCAAGAATCAAGAGCCCATCTAAAGCAAACGCTCACCTCTATAACGGTGACTTCAAACTTTATTATTTTCTATAAAACACACACGCAGAAGGCGATGTTCTCGTGACCTTGTTCAACTTTGCCTAAAAGTTCTCTAAAAGTGACAAAAATTCTGACATTTTACAGAACATTTGTGACATAAACGTCCTCTTTTGGTAATGAAAGTGCTCCTTTTCAAGGTTCCTTATATGACTTTAGGGGGACATTCCAATTTGGGTCATTTTATGGTCACATAAGAACGTTCAAAACATTGAACTTCAAAAACATTTAGCAAATATTAATAACATCATAAAGACGTTACGGCTACAGCAATGTTGTTCTCACAACGTTTTCTCTATATAATGAGAACATTCATTAAGTACAGATTACAATGTAAGGACGCTTTTTATAAACATTGTACTCAGAACGTATTATGATAACATTCTGAAAACATTTAGCAAATAATAATAACATTAAAAGCATGTAATCAGAATGTTATCCTAAGAACGTTTTCACCCAACATTACGAGAACATCAGTCAAGTACAAATAACGTGATAAAGACGTTTCAAGAACGTTGTTATGAGAACGTTTTCGCTCAACATTACGAGAACATCAGTCAAGTACAAATAACGTGATAAAGACGTTTCAAGAACGTTGTTATGAGAACGTTTTCGCTCAACATTACGAGAACATCAGTCAAGTACAAATAACGTGATAAAGACGTTTCAAGAACGTTGTTATGAGAACCTTTTCGCTCAACATTACGAGAACATCAGTCAAGTACAAATAACATGGTAAAGACGTTCCAGTAACGTTGTTATGAGAACTTTTTTGATCAAGAAAAATTCAGTTTACCACAGTCTAATTTGTTTCGTTTTTTTCAAGCACGCAACTTTGTTAATTCCCACTGTCCCTCTTTTCCAGACTTGCCTGAACCTTCTTTATATGAGAAGTGCTTATTACAGAAACAGAGGTCTATATCCGTTTTATACAATTTAATTCTTCCTTATGTTTTGCCATCATCCTTTCGTTTTAAAAATCAATGGGAAGAAGAACTCGGACGTAGTTTGGATTTGGAATGGTGGGAACTGGCTGCTGGCAGGGTTAACTCTTCTTCATCCTGCGCCAGACTAAGTCTGATTCAATTTAAGGTTTTTCATAGAATCCATTTTACAAACCTCAAATTAAGTAAGTTATTTCCGGGTGTGGACGCCACTTGCAGTAGGTGTTCTCTGGCTGCTGCTGATCATACTCATATGTTTTTTTCTTGTTCAAAGCTGGAAGATTTTTGGTATTCCTTTTTTGATACTTTCTCTAAAATTTTGAATATTTCCCTTGAACCATGCCCTCTGATTGCTATTTTTGGGGTCCCATCGGTTTTAAATAAAAACACAAAAAAGTATGCTAATGTTCTTGCCTTTGCCTCATTGATAGCTCGCAGACGAATTCTACTTCACTGGAAGTCTTCTAAATCTCCTCCTCCTTTTTCATGGTTAGAGGATTTATTGTCTTTTCTATATATTGAAAAAATTAAGTTTGGATTAAGAGGTTCCACTGATAAATTTTATAAAAACTGGGGTCCTCTACTTAATTTTGTCAAAAATACACCACCTATCTTTGATAATTTGTAATATATATTTTTAGTTATTCTATGGAGTTATTTGTTTATTTTTTGCTTCATTCAAATGTGTATAATTGTCCTTTTGTTTTGTTTTTTTGTTTTTTTAATCTACTTAAGTTTTATTCTCCTCCTTGGGGGTGGGTGGGGGTTTAGGGCTCACTGAGGGTTGTGATTGTTCATTTTTGTGTCCACCCTTAGTAGTTGTTAATAGAAAAAAGAAATGAAAAGGAATGTAGAGTTTCATTAATACTGTTGGTTTTCACTGTATATTCCAATAATAAAAAAAAAAAATAAATAAATAAATAAATAATGAAGTATGGGTAACGGCCGGTATATTGACGGGGAATGGAGAAATTATCAGGAAATTATACAAGCAGTGTAAGAAAAATCTCAATGTCAATCGCGGTTAACGTTCTTTTATTTATTTACAGATCTACGCTTGAAGATGAATGTGATCCCTTTCATCCTGGTCGGAAGCCATCTACAAAATGTCATAGCCTACATAACGTGAAATAAAGAAAAAAGTTTTTTGTTCAAGTGTTTTTGACCATGATTTATTAGCCAAAACTGCATGATTTAACACCTAGCTCACAATTATTTGAATATTAGCCTATGGGCAAATGTTTTACGTGAAGATCATGTGCATCAAAAATTAAATTATATTTAAAATATTCGATCCCTGGGCCGTTAAATAACTATTGGGTATGAATTCATATCAGTTCTTGAACATAATTTTACATAACTTCTTAATAGTATGCATTAACGTAATATGGCGTACTGGCGTTACATTTTAAAATACTATACAAAATAATTAATCAGAATACTTACTCCTGCTCACTCACGCCAAAGAACTCCCCGCTCAAGCTCGCCGTCTCTGTAAGATTAACGATGGCAGTTTGCACGCACAGCTACTAGAAGATTTACATCTATCAGACAGGTTGCTGACGTCATCAAGCTTAGTTTGAGTCTGCGCGTCAGAAACGGAAGTGCTAAAAATGGGCTTCACTTGTCTCAATTGAGTTCCAGTGGGGTCGCTGTGTTCATTTCTTTTACTGTCTATGGTCGTGATCTTTCTCTGTCTATTATCAGGTAACGGATTACTAAAGTTAGTATAAATCAGTTAGAAAATGAGTTTAAATGTTGATGACATGTTTGTTTTATCTTAAAGTGTAAAAGTTTTATTTTGAGTGTTTTAGTGTGTGATTATGCACGGAGCACATGTTGGGCCTGACGCATGGTTGCGTAATGTTAACATAATTTCGCCATGTGGAAAAGCTTAAAGGCTTTTATATAGTATGTATCACGTTTCATACTGTTTATTGTTGTAACAGTTTATGAGTTATATACGCATATTCATGTGAAGAATGAGACATAGTCATATACATATATATATGTGATCAACTTGTATGTTAATATGAAGCGTGTGTTTAATATGATAAATACGAGTAAACGTCATCATATGGAAAACATCACCCATTATGTGTCGTGATCTTTCTCTGTCTATTATCAGGCGTAACATTTATATATCATATTTTCTGGCTGGTTTACTGTAGTTTTTGTATAATAGGCCTACACCATACTTTAACCCAAACTGAATAATTAAAAACAAGTTTATATGGGTAAGTCTTCTATAATTATTTTTGATTCTTAATTTTCTTTTCTGTCATACTCAAATTCTTGTTAAAACACATTAGACATGTGTATTCTGTGCATTTTGAACACTTTGTGTGTGAAATTAAATTTATTTTGTAATATTTTGTTATAATGTGTGCTTTCACTTTAATTGAGTGTTAGCAGCGCAGCAAAAATAGACTTGGCGCCGAAACCCCCGCTTCACTGCTGCTTACGCGACGCTCCTGCTGCCTGTGTGAATGCATCGGTTGGTTAACATGCATCCTGAAAAAAACGCACTGCTTAGGCTTGCAGTGTGAAACGGGTGTTACACTTGAAAGCCGGTTTACAAAGCTTTGCACATGCAAATTTAATTCAATCTTATGTACACTTTCACAAATCTTACCCTGCACTTGCGATTCTTTATGGCATCAGTTTACCTTCATAAAAATCTACAACCTGTAGAATCAAATTACATCAGGCATGCATTACTGTAATCTTTAGACAGTGGCATAACTGTTTTAAAAATTGGGTGGGACAGGAGTGAGTGTGTGTGGGGGATTTTGGAGATTACATATAAGAAATGTACTATGCTGTTCTCTAGTTTCACAATTTGGCGACCTCTAGGGGTGACATACATATGTTCAAGCAGAGCATGTGCTGTTCAGCCATTTTGTGTGAGATGTTTGAGAGTGCACACAGATGATACCAATCTCTATCCACACTTTGTTTACTCTTGGAAAAGGCATTGTCTGTAAATGTTTTTTAAATGAATGTTTTTTGGTGTTTTGTTAGATCATGGTATTTGGAGATGTTAGATGAGTGTACATATGTGAGTGTACAAGACTATCAAGTACTCCTTAGCTTGTTGGATTCATGTTGTAATCTGGGTATTCATTGTCAAGAATCTTTCAATGATGTATTTTGAAGCTTGTGTGAACATTTGCATACTAAGGGAAATGTAATCTGTGTGCCCTGTAATGTTGTTTACGCTATTGCTATGCATGCTGTGCTATTTATTATTCGAAGTTGCTTACGCTTATCTATACTTCTACTATTGTCTTTTGCAGTTTTACACCGCTTCCATTAAATTACAGTTGGATTAAGTCTTTTTTGGAGGAGTGTTAAGCTTGTTGCATAGCTGTGTCTGCCCACACATAGTGAGGACAGTAATAAAAAATGCAAAATTTATTGATGTAGAATTCATGTTTAATGTGATGGTTTAATCCTTACACATACAATAATTGTTAGTCTCAAACATATTTACATATTATTTACATATTTAGTCAATTAATACATAGATCCACATCAGAATTTTATTCGTCCTTGTGGGCTGGTGGTAGAATTTTCATTAAGCGTGCCAGAGGTTCCGGGTTCTATTCCGCCCTTGTATAGTTTTTTTTTTCTTCCTCATTAAAACCAGAGATGTTCATCAGTGATTGTATATTAAGAGAGTGCATGAGCGCCAAGAGAACACTGTTGCATCACTGATAACAGCAGAAACAAGCACTCAGCATGATATTAAAAACAACACATCCCAACACCAGATTGCCTCTTATTTAACACAAACAAACTGCCAATCAGCTAGACATGTTGTACACATCTGTTTCAAAAAGTGGTGGGGACAATATTGACCCTGCCAAAAACGTGTCCCACCCGTCCCCACCTGCAAATTACACCTGTCTTTAGATGATATATTGTGCATATTGAAGAAATATATGTAATTTTCTCTTCTCACAGTTCCTACTCTAATCATGGAGGCAGCAGATCTTTTATGTGATTCGCTCTTCCATTGGCTGGAAAACCGATTGGAATGTGCAGAAAAGCTGTTTGAACTGGCTCAACAGCTGGAAAATGTTCATCAGGGCAGCAACATTGCTAAGTTTGTTGGAGCTGCTGCATCTGTGGGCTCAGTAACTGGAGCAGCAGTTTTCACTTTCTTGACAGGAGGTCTGGCCCTTCCTCTATTGGCTGTAGCAGCAGGAAGCACTTCAGCAGGTGCTGCAGTCAGCGTCACTTCCGAATTGGTAGAGGCAGGTATCTCCAGGAAGAACATTAATAAAGCTACCGAATTAATTAAAGAAGATGAGAAGGTTGGGACGAGCATTCAGAAGCAACTGCGAGATCTGAAGGACCGGTGTGGAGGAACACAGCTCGGGGATCATGCTGATGAGTTGGAGTGTGAGGTGACCTCTCAACTGATGTGTGCTCTGGCCAGAAGGGATAATACTCACGTACCCCTGGACTTTCTCAGAGGGTTCAACAGGGCCACGTTCTATCGTCACATGACACCAGGTGGACTGGATCCAGCCAAGGCCTCGCGCTTTATTTGCAGAGCTCTGGACCTCATTAGTTCCCCTAAAATCACGAGTAGCCTGAAGGTATCTGCCGAAGAAATGATGGAGAACATTGGGCAAATTGGCATTAAAGCTGCTGTTGAAGCAGGATCAAGGGTATCGACTTTCTTTTCTCAAGCATTCCATTTTAAGAAAATTGCGACTTCGAAATTCTCTTACAGTTTTTTTCAGTTGCTAACATACATTTGTCCAATCTGTAGTCACATTTTCATAACTCTAAACACATTTAGCAGAACATCCGTCTGTTGTGACCATACCATTAACACAATTCATGTCGTTTTCACACAAAATGCAGTCAATTAACACGTTTCTAAAATGCTTACATTTTCTTTTCATGTAAGCTTACCCCACACCAAAATCATGGATCTTTCTCATCTTATTTGCAAATGCTTAAACACAGCAAGTGAAGACCTAATGTTCCACTCTTTAAATATAGAATGAAACTTATACTTTTACAACAACAGCAGTACTGGAAAATAAATATAAAACAAATACTGAAAGAATTGATAAGCATTTTTAATTAGCAGATCACTGAAATTTTGAGAAATAGCAGATTCCAGTCTCAGCTGGAGGAATAGTCAGGTGTTGAATTTACTGTCATTACAGGGACACACAGTAAAATAGGACTCTTTGATTTGGATTTGTTCAGTGTGGATGAACAACAACACAGAGGAGCAGAGAGAAAATAATATCTGGGTGAGGGAGAGGAACAGATGGAGGAGGAAAGGAGAAGTTGGAACAGGACAAGGGAGAAGAAGAGGTAGAGGAGAGGAGGAAGAATGTGTGCTGGACTGTGCATCTCTATGGTTTCCCCCCTTACACATGAACCTAAGCTTATTTCTGCCATGAATAGAAAATAAAAAAAGGTAATTGTGAATTTTTCTCTCACAATTCTGACTTATTTTCTCTCAATTCTCAATGTTTGATAAAAAGTCACAATTACCTTTACTTTTTTATTCTGTGGTGGAAAAAAGCTTCCATAATAACCAAAGGCCATGTATGTTGGATTTGTTGTTGATCAATGTCAGCAATTTCTTGTAAAAGCTTTATACTACAATGATTCCACTACATTTGTTCCATATTTACAAAATGTGTGATCTGTAGGGCACTAGCTACCAAGGGGACACCATCCCACCCTCTATGAGGGCAACATCAACACCACACACCCAACCCCAGAAAGAGATTTCAACCAAGGGGTCACTGAAGTCCTGCACTGGGGACTCATCTGACCAGTAGCTGCCCTGAGCAATTCTGATACTTTCTTCTTCTTCTTTTTTCTACTGCACATTCTATAAAATAATGACTCACTTCTGTTGCCAAGAATGAACACATTCAACACTCAACCAAACACATGCAGTACTTTTACTTTCACTTTACTTTTACTGCAGTAAAAGGAAACTGAATTTTAAAAACTATGGATTTCATGTTTTCTCCAGGTGGAACTGAAACATGAAGTAATGTAGTTTTCATAATGCCATCAACTGTTAGTCATTGCGCTTTCATTGACTATATGTTCATATTGGATAGAAAACTAGTGCTATGTTTTGACAGAACGACTCGATTTTGAATCAGGTTTGCTGTGTTTTGACAGTTAGTATGTGTTGAAAAAGGGTTTTTAGCATTTTGAAATGTAGAGTTTGTGTTTATTTGACAAAATATGGTTTTGGGCAGAAAATGAACTATTTGGCTAATTGTGTGATGTATGTGTGCTACTGTGTTAAAAAAGTCAATTCTGACTTTTTTCCCTAAGAATTGTGATATATAAACTATAGGAATTTATAGAGAAAAAAGTCAGAATTGTGAGATAAAAAGACAGAATTACCTTTTTTATTTTCTATTCATGGCAGAAATAAGCTTAGGTTCATGTGTAAGGGGGAAACCATAGAGATGCACAGTCCAGCACACATTCTTCCTCCTCTCCTCTACCTCTTCTTCTCCCTTGTCCTGATCCAACTTCTCCTCTCCTCCTTCATCTATTCCTCTCCCTCACCCAGACTTTTTTTTTTTTTGCTCCTCTGTGTTGTTCTTCATCCACACTGATTCAAAGAGTCTTATTTTACTGTGTGTCCATGTAATGACAGTAAATTCAACACCTGACTATTCCTCCAGCTGAGACTGGAATCTGCTATTTCTCAATATTTCAGTGATCTGTTAATTAAAAATGCTTATCAATTCTTTCAGTATTTGTTTTATATTTATTTTCCAGTACTGCTGTTGTTGTAAAAGTATAAGTTTCATTCTATATTTAAAGAGTGGAACATTAGGTCTTCACTTGCTGTGTTTAAGCATTTGCAAATAAGATGAGAAAGATCCATGATTTTGGTGTGGGGTAAGCTTACATGAAAAGAAAATGTAAGCATTTTAGAAACGTGTTAATTGACTGCATTTTGTGTGAAAACGACATGAATTGTGTTAATGGTATGGTCACAACAGACGGATGTTCTGCTAAATGTGTTTAGAGTTATGAAAATGTGACTACAGATTGGACAAATGTATGTTAGCAACTGAAAAAAAAAACTAAAATATGGAGTTGACTTTCTTTCTAGGTTCTGGGTGCGATTGGTTTAGGCATCTGTCTGTATGACCTGATTGTGACGAGTGAAGCATTAGTAAAGGGCAATCGAGTCGCGGAGGCCAGCAGTCTCTTACGGGATTCAGCCAGGGAAATACTGGAAGACCAACAAAAGCTAAAGGAACAGCTGAATGCAATGCGGTATGATATTTTTCTTTTCTACAAATTTTTAATTTTTACTAATTTATCTTAGCCAAAGCAAACATATATTGTATTTGTCTGAGATTGTACAGTAACACAATATTGAAAACATAAGCAATAATGAACAGTACAACTTTTCTCATTACAGCAAAGTCATCCAAAAATTGTTCCAAATGAAGAACCTCATCAAGGACTTGGGGGAATATCCTCTCTGTTTCAATGAACATGGAAAGAAAGTAATAGATTATATCAAGGGAACATGTAGAGACGACACAGTTCTCTCCTGGCTTGATAGAGTAACTCATGACAGTGAATTTCTGAAATTATTAGGATTTGTTAAGGAGAAATTGGGTTCCAATCTTGAGGATTTGACAAGGCATGGCGAAAGTCACATAGACATCGTGTTTGTGGGTCATGGCAGAATTGTCGACCACTTTATGCCAGCAGGTGGCCTTGTGCCCGCACCTAACATCAGAGACACCATTCTTTACTCTCCATGGAACTGCGAAATTGATCCTGATGCTGCATATGGTATTGCTCAAGGGTTAATTAAAGTGACAAACAGAGAGTTTCAAAATATGGCTGGCTATGAGCCGGACCCTTTGCCAGATCGCTGGAATAGCATGCAAAGATCTCTCTGCGACATCCCCGGGATCCTTCTAGCCCCTGTGACCCCTAAAGAAAAAGCATGGGACTTGTTTAAGTCTAATATGAATGAAAGCATGGAAATATCAGACCGTGTTATTATCTCATATGCTCCAAATGTTATGGCAGATACATTTGGAGAGATCCCCCTGTACATGTTCATATTTGTGACATCATTTATACTCATGCTCTCTGGTAAAACAGCTACTGTGCACCTCGTTGCTTGTTTGGGCCGTGCAGGAAGTCCAGAAAAGCCAGCAGAGTGGAGAAGACAGTATGCCTACACAAGTGATGGAACTGTTATGTCCATGAAAATGGATCATAGTTTGAACTTATCAAAGTCTATGTTATACAGAGCCTTAAGATTAATGTTTGACAGAGACCGCAGATAAATCACCTGAACAGCATCTGGGTCATTCCTGATATGTAGTACCATGAGCGACCCAGAGTGGAAAAAGAGAGCGAACCCAGAGCGACCAGCCCATTTATTCATGTTGGAAGAACTTAGATAAAAGAAGTGATAGTTTAGGTCTTTCTATCCCATCATATTTACTACTGCCATGTTTTAATCGCAACAAACATAAATAAGTTACAGTAATGTGCTATGCTAATTCCAACTGCTAACTTATAAACAAAAAATTGGTTTGCATTTTGTTGTGGAGACGGCTCTAACAAGTATGAACTGTACTGAAAATGTCCTATCAAAAGAACTAATTCATCAGGGGAAACCTAGAGTTGATATGGTCAATTTGAATACTCAAGGTTTGCAAAAAGAACAAGATGAAATCAAGAAGAAACAAGATGAGGAAGAGAAGAAGAACCACGAGAGTGGAAGGGATGAAGATGGATCCGAAGGCCAAAGAAATGCTTAAATTACTGAGACAACAGCAGATAATTAATTTGAGATTGATCATGCTTATTAAACAATCATATATGTTGAATACTGTTATGTGTGACTTGGAACAGATTACAAATGAGGTTGAAGCTTTGAATACAAAAGCTTCAGCGCCGGTTGAGTCTGATTATTGTAGTTAAAGGCCAAAAAGGTTAACATTTAGAATGGCCAATATGTATTTTTTGTTTCTTCTACATTTTCTTATTTTCTTAGAAGTGTTAAGCAGAGCTAACCACAATATATGCTTCAGTTGCAGAAAGGGGAAGTATTAAGAGGAACTAATGCAAGGCTAACGTATGCTTTTACCACAAGTTAACCAAAATGTGTATTTTTAATGCAAGCTATATGCCTTTTTGCAGAACTAGAATATTTAGTGTGAAAGTTGTTGAGTTTAAGTTAGTAAAATGTGCTAAGACGTGCTGCACGTGTGCAACCTTTAGATGACCTCTGTATCTTGTACTTTGACAAACAAGGAGATGTTTTTAAGTCAGGAAGGAGGATGTGATTAGACTATATATTGGAAGTTGTACAACAGAAAATTGCCACACCCCGGGTGAAGACTTTACTCGCTTTTATGTTCTTTGTAATTTTTATTCTGTATCTTGTTATTAAACCGAAGCCATTGTATTTGGCGATTCGTAAACTTTTCTAACCAAGACTCAGAGACTTAAATTACTTTTTACATAAAACTATTATCTGAAACTGCAATTACTTTACTCCATCGAGCCTCAAGAGCACCGGACCCTGACTGAGCCGGCGTGGACTCCACCTTGAAACCTCTGATCATCATTCAACGCTCTCAATACTTGGTAAGACCAAATCTTATAATGAAGTTAAGGATTGTAGAAATGTATGTATGATTAATTGGAGGTTGGGGGGGATAATAAATACAACAATTTAAGTAATTTAGTAATAAAAAAAACCTTTACTTTTTATATCCAATTCAATTGATATTTATTAGTAAAAAAACAGTTGCTGAGTAACCTGTCTCCACTCTCTCCTATAGTAATGTCTTAATAAAGACAAAGAAAGGAGCTTTTCATTGAAAGCTTTAATGTAGAACACAGAACAATAACATCAACAGGCACAGCAGCTTATGCAACACTTGTATTTTCGTATACTCACTTCCTGAACTCTCCTCATTAACCCTGTAAATGCTGGTGCTGAAGAAAACAGCAAATCATAATGATATAATTCTATTAATCATTTTGTATATATCTTTTTGATCATCATAATTTTTATCCTTTACTTTGTGTCTTACAATCTTTTTGGTAACACTAATACATTAATAAAGTAATTATAAATCATTTGCAAACTATTAGTTCATTCATAATTTATAATTAGTATCGTTAATAAATACAACAAAAATACAGCACACAGACTGTATAGACAAACGCACACAAACACATACTGTATTTACACACACTGCACACACACACACACACACCCAAACATGTGCATGAACACACGCAGATGCACAAACATATACACACACAAACACACACACTGGTTTTTGTGGTATAGAAGATTTCCCGATGCCCTACAGTGATGATAAAACTATAAAAAATTTTGTTTTAATCTTTGTTTCTTTATACACACAGAACGGAAAATATGACAACATGATATATCTATGGTATACAAGGACATTCCCGCCCATCCTAAAATGTTCCTGCCTATGACATAATTGTGATTTTTGTGTGCAACCTGACAACACACAAACTTAATCTTAAACACAATACACAACTGACATACTCCAACATTACAGGGACCAGTGTGTTTTTGAAGTACTGTACTTTAATTATGACTTAAAGTAACAACATAAACATTGAGTTTTTCCAGTTTTAACCATGTAATACCATCATGGCATGCCATTTTAAGGGGAAAATGAAATCCACAACTTAAACTATTAATAACACATGCACAATTGTATAATATTTCAGAAAACATACAGCATCATTACAATCATCATTGTTTTGACATATTGAAATGGCAACTATTGAAAACTTTGAAAAAATGTGACCAGTCACGGAAAATAGGGACACAAGTCGGTTCTGGGGCATTTTGAGTTATTCGCAGATTCTGAAAGTGCAGTCTCCAAGCTTTCCAGCGATGTGTAACACATGGAAATCTGATAATATTTGGAGAAGTTGTGGCCATTTGAAGGTAGGAAATCAAGAAAGCTCTATAGGGAGAAAAACGCCTCTAAAGTTGCAGTTCTCGCCTGTTCTCACCTGCTGGGAGTGACAATAGGGCTCATTTACATCTCATTTAGATAAGCCATACCCCCTGTAAAGCTGCATGGACCGCATACTATTAATAATAAAGGATAATGTGCATTGTAAATGTCAGTAATTTATCTTTTTTGACTTTTATAAAAAATGATTTAGAGGCTGAAAATGATTTAGAGAAAACACGTTGCAAGACACTCCTTTAAAATCTGGCCATCATTTTTAATGTTATTATTTTAATGTTTATGTAAAGAAAAATGAATTGATGCTAATTTTATTTGTTATTTGCTGGTTTTCTAAATAAAACTTGGTGAATTGATTTCATTGTGTAGCATTAGGACTTTTTGAACAGGATTCTGTGATAACCGTGATCATTTTGGTCACTATAATCATGAAATTAAATTTTCTCACCTGAGAAGACAAAAGAATCACATAATAATGACCTGAAATGACTTGCATAATAATGAGGCCTTTCAGTCAGGTAGGCTGTGAAAAAAACCCTCTGTGATGGTGTATATCAAACATGCAGAAAAAAAAGCAATACTGTGAAATATTATTACAATTTAAAATAATGGTATTCTATACTTTAAAATATAGCCTAATGTATTTCTGTGATGCAAAGTGTCTGAACAATTATGTTACCTCTATGGTATTTCATATAGGCTTTTAGCTTAAAAGCATGAACATTTGGAGAAATATTGATGGATTCTCATATGTTTATGTCAATTTTCTATACAGAGGAGTAATATTTCTTCAATATTTATTGACATCACTATGAGTGCTGGATACTGTGTTTTCAATTCATACTTGCAGCCGGAGGGTGCTCTGTGCACATTTAGGCCACAAATTCATCCAAAGAAGAACAGGAACCAGGAACTAACAGCATGTCTCATAGAGCTCGCTATCCATGGCTTTAACATACAGATAAACACTTTTCAAGACAATAAATACACGATTGAGACGATGAATGCATGTATTGACTGAATTTGCGTCTGAATAGCGCTCCCTCCGTGGGCGTGGCCGCATTAGCGGATAATGAGCTGAATCACAGACTTCTGACATGGCTCTCTTTTCATACAGATTACATAAACTCAGAAGGTTTGTTTTCGATTTGACTTACACAATTTAAAACCTGACATTTAAGTGTCAACATGTCTTTAGACATAAGTGTAATTTTTTTGTCATTAGTATTCACTAAGTTACAGTTCATTTTCTGAGAACTATCAGGTTGGACTTTGTTCAGAGGGAAATGACAGATCACGCATCATGTTAGTTTTCTTTATTTTACAAAAAGCACAACATTGTGTTTTTACTCTGAGTGTACACAAATAAAAGAAGACATTCTATAGTTTCAATTGATATATTACTTATGTCTCTATGACAAAAAATGATGGAGTATTTTAAAGGGATAGTTCACCCAAAAATGAAAATTTGATGTTTATCTGCTTACCCCCAGCGCATCCAAGATGTAGGTGACTTTGTTTCTTCAGTAGAACACAAATGATGATTTTTAACTGCAACTGCTGCCGTCTGTCAGTGGTATAATGCAAGTCAGTGGGAACTTGGACTATAAGAGTAAATAAAACACGACAGACAAATCCAAATGAAACCCTGCGGCTCGTGACGACACATTGATGTCTTAAGACACGAAACGATCGGTTTGTGCGAGAAACCGAACAGTATGTATATCATTTTTTTTACCTCTAATACACCACTATGTCCAACTGCATTCATCACTCGATTCGTTTGGTCTGATCGCGCTCTGACAACGGCAGTGATGTCTCGTGCATATACTTCAATGAGAGTGAGACATCACTGCCGTTGTCAGAGCGCGATCAGACCAAACGAATCGAGTGATGAATGCCGTTGGACATAGTGGTGTATTAGAGGTAAAAAATGATATTTCTCGCACAAACCGATCGTTTCTTGTCTTAGGACATCAATGTGTCGTCACGAGCTGCAGGGTTTAATTTGGATTTGTCTAAGCAAGTTTTATTTACTCTTATTGTAGAAGTTCCCATCCACTAGCATTATTTGACTGACAGACGGCAACGGTTGGAGTTAAAAATCATCATTTGTGTTCTACTGAAGAAACAAAGACACCTACATCTTGGATGCTCTGGGGGTAAGCAGATAAACATCAAATTTTCATTTTTGGGTGAACTATCCCTTTAAGTCTGTTTTGCTGCAATGTGAAAAAAATCCTGCAAAACGCGCTGACGCGTTACCCAGTATGGAAATACACACAGACAATGACGCCCCTACTGCGTGCTAGAATCTCAGAAAAACAAGCCGATTTCAACCTCAAAATGTACGCTTTTAAATATAAAACTGCTATCTCAAACACGGAGAGGCTTCTTCGTGATCTCAACAGATTCTGCAAAAAAAAACGAAAATCACCAATTTTGAGAAAAAAAAAAGCTTCTTTCTCATTTTGCTCGATCGTTGTGCTGCCGACTTGTGTCCCTGGTTTCTGTGACGGGTCACAAATGTAAACAGAATTGAGTCGTCACCTTTATTTATATAGCGATTTTTATTTATTTATTTAATTATTTATTTTTAATTTGCATTACAAAACACCTATTAACAGCCAACAATAAGTACAAATTTAGTACAATAACTCCTGTATGTGTATGCGTGTGTGTGTGTGTGTGTGTGTGTGTGTGTGTGTGTGTGTGTGTGTGTGTGTGTGTGTGTATCTGGGTGTTAAGGTGCGGACATATGAATCAAATATAAATCAAAGAGTAGAATATGTAACAGACATAATAACAGATAACAACTGTAACAATAACGGATTTCCCAGTCATTTCCCAGTCCTTTTTTGCCTTGTCCCGGTGAGCCTGCTATAATACCACTAGTAACGTGGCTGAAGATGTTTCAGAACTACATGCTCGTAATGCTGCTGGGGATTCCTGGCCAGAAGCCAGAAAACGGGCTTTGCTCCTTCATTGCCTCGGAACCGAAGGTCAGAGACTGTTTTATACATTGCCCAATACCAGTGACGATCTGGCAGATGCTATTAAAGCTTTGGAAGAGCACTTAATTCCAAAAAGAAATGTGGTCGTGGAAAGACATGCCTTCAGGAAACGAGTGCAGAGGACAGATGAAACGGTAGTGCAATATATTGCTGCATTGAGAGATTTGGCGACCACTTGTGAATTTGCTGACAATCTTGACCATATGCTGCGTGACCAGCTTATAGAAAACATTTCTAACCCTCGCAGTCATGAAAGATTATTAGTGGAATCTAAATTGACACTGGAGACTACAATTACAATACGAGGCTGACTCCAGCTTCTTATTCGCCGAACTATCCGTTCCACCTTAAAAATGTCGGATGGTTGTTAACCCTTCCCCCTCAGTGCTATTGGTTGTATTTTTTTAAAGGAACAGTTGCACCAAAAATGGCATGCTTCAGACAGCAGTTAACATTGAACGGTAAAAATATATAGTTCTGTAAAAATTTATTGTTTGTTTCAATAAATGATGCATGTGACTAATTCAGGCAGAGTTCTTTTCTTAAGAGAATCTTGTATTACCGCAATTTCTGATGTGCTGTTGAAGAAACGTGCCCTAGTCAACTGTATTCTGACAAAGCATATTGGGCATGTCATAATTTTGTTATTTAAAAGGTTCTCAAAAAAAGGAGCACGTAGAGGGCAACAGTAATTCACTCTCTAACTATATCCTGCATTAGAACACTTTCTGATGTTTTATTATAGAAATATGACCCAGAGAAAATTCCTTTTTCTGAATTACTGTTGCCCTCTATGTGCTCCTTTTTTTGAGAACCTTTGAAATAACAAAATTATGACATGCCCAATATGCTTTGTCAGAATACAGTTGACTAGGGCACGTTTCTTCAACAGCACATCAGAAATTGTGGTAATACAAGATTTCATGCGAAAGTTAAATAATGTATATATCTCTTTAATCTTTTACAGTAATGGATAAATTCCAAGAAAGATCTAAAAATGACAAAACCATTACATCACAGCTGCAAACAATATTTGCTTTTTCCATTCATACAGGGTATGTTGAAAAAGACATTGAGTAAGGCATAGAGCTTAAAGAAAAGAACTCTGCCTGAATTAGTCACATGCATCATTTATTGAAACAAACAATACATTTTTACAGAACTATATATTTTTTATTGTTCAATGTTAACTGCTGTCTGAAGCATGCCGTTTTTGGTGCAACTGTTCCTTTAAAAAAATACAACCAATAGCACTGAGGGGGAAGGGTTAACAACCACCCGACATTTTTAAGGTGGAACGGATAGTTCAGTGAATAAGGAGCTGGCGAATAAGGAGCTGGAGTCAGCCTCGTTAATTACAATTGCCACACAGCTAGAGGCCGCTGATGCCCAGGCAAAATCAATGGCTACAAGCAACCCTGCTCCAGTACAAGCCGTACATGCCACTCCTGCTTCTGGACGACAGCGTCCTAAAGCCAAATTCAAAGCACGTACCTCATCAAAACCCTCTGCTTCTGCTCCGTCAGCTCGGACATGCTTCCGCTGTGGCTCCGCTAGTCATCTTGCAAATGCACAGAACTGCCTTGCTGCATCTGCTAAATGTAAGAATTGCAATAAGACTGGACATTTCGCACGAGTCTTTCGTTCTGGTCCTACTCGTTTAGTGCATTCAGTTGAATTACCAGAGGTCTGTATTCTCTATCTACCTGGAGCAACTGACTGATGTGTGATGTGCCTGTTTGTTGTTGCCGCGCTGTTTGAGCTAGAGCTCCGTCGAGCTGATTCCTAATTGCTTGTTTTTGCCTCTTAAAATCAAACTTATAACCTATCACTCTTTCTTTTTCGGCGGGGGAACACATCCCCAACATTATTTGATATTAAAAACATTCGGATTACCTTCATTTCGCTAGTTTTATCCGACTTCCCGAACATTCGCTATTAGCTTTAGCCCGTTAGCAATAGCGGCGTGGCACGTTAGCGTTTGTACTTTTCTCTCACTATATTATTGTTCGTCTGTTCTAATGGCGAGTGTATCGGATGCTTCTCTACCTTTGTGTGCAGGTGAGGACACGTTTGAGCTGCATGCGGTGCAGTTGGAACTGGAGGACGTGGAGCGACAGATCCGGACCCTTCTCGAGAAGCAGGCCGAGCTACGCGAGCAGCAGACAGCGCTGGAATTGTCCCGTGCTGACGCTCACCAGTCCTAGGTAAGTTTGCAGCGCGATATTAACACTCCTGCTTGGCCCTGTGGCTCAGGCCCTGTGTTTCTCTGCACAGGGCCCGAGCACCCAGAACGCGTTCATCCCAGCCCTCATTCACTCCGGCGCCGTCTCACCAGGGACCTTGGGTGCTTCAGCAGCGGAAGACACGAGCCAGGCCTCGGACCAGGACCTCTCCTCCTCCGCCGCCCCCGATCTTTGAGGTCTCGACGAGGAACCGCTTCTGCCCTCTTCGTGAGGCGGAACGTCACGCCGTGGTCATCAGAGACTCCATCGTCCGCCACGTCCACGCTACCACAGCCAAAGGTAAGGTGCGCAGTCACTGTTTTCCTGGTGCTCGTGTTCTCGATGTCTCTGCGCAGATTCCCGCGATCCTCAACGGTGCTGAGACCATCGGAGCTGTAGTTCTGCACGCGGGGGTGAACGACACCAGGCTGCGGCAGACGGAGGTGCTGAAGCAGGACTTCAGGAGCCTGATCGAGACGGTATGAGCCACATCGCCCGCGACGAGGATCATCGTGTCCGGACCGTTTCCAACATACCGACGAGGACATGAAAGGTTCAGTAGATTATTTGCTTTAAATGAATGGTTGATGTCTTGGTGTAATGAACAGAAGCTGCTCTTTATAAATAATTGGAATCTTTTCTGGGAGCGACCTAGGCTCTTCCGTGCTGATGGCCTGCACCCCAGCAGCATCGGAGCTGATCTTCTGTCAGAGAACATCTCCAAGACGCTTCGCACCGTATGTCTAGTGAGTCAAACCTCAAATCACAGTCTGTGTTCTGCCCACTTCATTGATAGAAATGTGAGTGTAGTACAGTCTATAGAAACTGTGTCTATTCCCCGAATAGTGAGGTCTAACAATAAAAATAAAGGATCTAGAAAAAATCTGATCGTGATCAAACCAGAAATTCGCAAAATTACTGAACAAAAACAATTTCTAAAGCTAGGGCTACTAAACATTAGATCACTGACACCTAAGGCGGTTATTATAAATGAAATTATCACGGATAATAGTCTTGATTTAATTTGCCTTACTGAAACATGGCTTAAACCAAATGATTATTTCGGTCTTAATGAGTCTTGTCCACCTGCCTACTGTTATAAAAATAAATGCCATCCGATTGGCCGAGGCGGTGGTGTAGCAACAATCTATAGAGATAATCTTAATGTTACTCAGAAAACAAACTACAGATTTAATTCATTTGAAATTCTTATGCTAAATATTACACTCTTAGATATACGTAAAAAGTCGCTACTATCTCTTGCTTTAGCTACTGTTTATAGACCTCCAGGGCCTTATCCTGATTTCCTAAAAGAGTTTGCTGACTTTCTCTCAAACCTATTGGTCAACGTTGATAAAGCGCTGATTGTTGGAGATTTTAACATTCATGTTGACGATACAAATGATGCGTTAGGGGCTGCGTTTACAGATTTACTAAACTCCTTTGGGGTCAAACAAAACGTCACTGGACCCACTCACCGCTTTAATCATACTCTAGATTTAATTATATCACATGGAATAAATCCTACTGATATAGAAATTCTACCGCAAAGTGATGACGTCTCTGATCACTACCTTGTAACATGCGTACTGCATACTGATGATATTTGTCAAATTGCGCCACGATATCGACTAGGCAGAACAATTCTCCCGACAACTATAGATAAATTCACAAATAGCCTGCCTGATCTGTCTCAGCTGCTCATCGTACCCAAACACGCAAATGATCTTGAGGAAATGACTAGCAGTATGTGCACCATTTTCACTAGTACATTAGATACTGTTGCACCGATGAGATTAAAAAAGGTTAGAGAGAAAAATACTGTACCATGGTACAACAGTATTACTCGCGCTATGAAAAGAGAAACTCGTAATCTAGAACGCAAATGGAGACAAACTCGTTTAGAGGTCTTCAGAATCGCATGGAAAGACAGTTCGTCCCGCTATAGAAAGACTCTAAAAGCAGCCAGAGCCGAGCATCTCCGCAAACTCATAGAGAAAAACCAAAACTATCCACGGTTCTTATTTAGTACAGTGGCTAGATTAACAAATAAACAGACATTTCCTGAAAAAAACATTTCATTACAGTTTAGTAGTGATGACTTTATGAATTTATTTACTGAGAAAATCGAAAGCATCAGAAATAAAATTGTAAATGTACAACCTTTGACAGATTTTTATGATTCAGCCTCAATTATCGCCCCTCAAGAACAGTTGCAGTGCTTTACAACTATAGGACAGGAAGAGCTAAATAAACTTATCACTGCGTCTAAACCAACAACATGTTTATTAGATCAAATACCCACTAAACTACTGAAAGAACTGTTACCTGTAGCAGAAGAGCCTCTTAATATTATCAACTCGTCTTTATCTCTAGGTCACGTCCCACGACCGTTCAAGCTAGCAGTTATTAAGCCTCTCATTAAGAAACCACAATTAGATCCAAACGTATTGGCAAATTACAGACCCATTTCAAATCTTCCATTCATGTCTAAAATACTAGAAAAAGTGGTATCGGCCCAATTGTGCTCCTTCTTACAAAAAAACTCTATCTATGAAAAATTCCAGTCAGGATTCAGGTCTCATCATAGCACAGAAACTGCGCTCGTTAAAATTACAAACGACTTACTTCTAGCTTCTGACCAGGGCTGTGTCTCAATACTAGTGTTACTTGATCTCAGTGCTGCCTTTGACACTATAGATCATAAAATACTCCTAGATCGACTACAAAATTACACTGGTATTCAGGGCCAGGCATTACGGTGGTTTAAGTCGTACCTATCAGACCGTCACAATTTTGTTTATATAAACGGGAAAAATCTAAGATCACGATAGTAAACTATGGAGTGCCGCAAGGATCAGTGTTAGGCCCTCTGCTATTTTCAATCTACATGCTGCCACTCGGCAATATTATAAGAAAACATGGAATTAGTTTCCACTGCTATGCCGATGATACTCAGTTATATATTTCATCACGACCAGATGAAATCTCTAAATTATCCAAACTGACAGATTGTGTTAAAGAAGTAAAACATTGGATGACTATTTTCTTCTATTAAATTCAGATAAGACTGAAGTATTACTTATTGGGCCAAAAACCTGTACACAGAATCTCTCAGACTACAATCTGCATTTAGAAGGATGTGCTGTTACTCCATCCTCGACAGTTAAAGACCTGGTGTTATATTAGACAGCAACTTGTCCTTTGAAAATCATATTTCATATGTTACAAAAACAGCCTTCTTTCACCTCAGAAACATTGCTAAGATACAGAATATGTTATCTGTTTCTGATGCAGAAAAGTTAGTTCATGCTTTCATGACGTCTCGACTAGATTACTGTAATGCATTATTAGCTGGTTGTCCTGCTTCAACAATAAACAAGCTACAATTAGTACAAAATGCAGCTGCTAGAGTTCTTACCAGGTCAATTGCACATGACTATCTTTGCTTAATGTTATGAACAGCAGCTACGCTAATTATTCTCCTTTTGCTTTTCTGCTTTATCTCGGTGACTAGAGAGTACATCAGCTTCAGTTTGGATCCAGCCTCTTAAGAAGACCTCAGATGACCAACACCTGTGAAGAGACGGCGCCAACTCCTGCGAGGACTTCAGAAGACGCAATCATCTGGATCAACATTCACATTGCACAATTTCTATATCCTAATTTATTGTTAATGTAATTCATTTTTCCAGGAGCTCTTTGCTTCTACCTTCAGTTAAACTGCTAACATTGTACATTATTTGCTAACTACATTCTTTAAATTGTAATGTTGACATCCATTTTCTGTAAAGCTGCTTTGAAATGATATGTATCGTGAAAAGCGCTATACAAATCAATTTGAATTGAATTGAATTGAATTTTAAGACTTTGATTTTGAGTCATTTAACTTGATTTAGAAGATTTAAAACTCTTTCAAACTTTTAAATGCAGATTGACCACCCAAATCAAGACTACATTGTATATCAGCTGGTATGTGCAATTGGGAAAGGGGTGGTCAATATGGGCATAGGCTAATATGAGAATTTTTTTTTGTTAGGCATATAAATGCCATTTTTGTTAGGCTATATAAAAGAACAAAGAAGCAAATTACAAAAACAATAGTAAATTAAAAAAATATATATATATTTTTTTCAGATACAGTAGGTTTTTCTTTTGTTGTTTGATTAACATTAATGACAGACAGGTATTTAACAGGCTGCTGAATGCATGGACGTAACTGACACATATCCAATTATTACCCGCCTGTTTATGTCCACTTATGCCATAACCGACTGTATTCATGCAAGATGCTCCACATGATGGATATTTTGACATCTGTGCTTGCGTGTATTTGAGTATTCAGGAGGAAGGAGAACTGATCGCGTTGTGTGTCATTCAGCATGATTCCGCCTATCCCTCCTTCACTAACAGCAAGTTAATCAATAAAGAATTGTGATCAGATTGTAATTTTGTGCTACAACGGTCTTCGACGATCATTTGGCTGTAAGCTGAAATTCAATTCAACCCGCCAAAGTGGCTAGTGGGAGTGGCTGTCTTACCCGCCACAGCTAAAATCTACCCGCATTTGGCGGGTGTTAATGGCAAGCCCTGTTAACATATAAGCAATGCAGTGAATATTTCTTTTGTTATCTTAAAGAGTCACTTCAAGAGAATTTCAAGGTTGCAATTTTCTTAAAATAGAAATCTTGAGAAAAGAAAGCCCTTGATCCTGCTTTAATGCCAATGCAGCCAATGTTCTTCAGCAGATACCTTCAGGATGCTCTTGATCACAGGGACACGATCGAGGTTCAGAGCTTGGCAAATTAAGCGCGAGGCCTCGGGTGGATCCACTCCACCTGGTGTCATGTGACGAAAGACTGTGGCCCTGTTGAAACCTCTGAGAAAGTCCAGGGATACGTGAGTATTATCTCTTCTGGCCAGAGCACACATCAGTAGAGAGGTCACCTCACAGTCCAACTCATCAGCATGATCCCCGAGCTTTGCTCCTCCACACCTGTCCTTCAGATCTTGCAGGTGCTTCTGAATGCACTTCCCAACCTCCTCATCTTCTTTAATTAATTCAGTAGCTTTATTAATGGTCTTCCTGGAGATACCTGCTTTTACCAATGGGGAAGTGACACTGACTGCAGCGCCTGCTGTGCCTACTGTTGCTGCAGCAACCAATAGAGGGAAGGCCAGACCTCCTGTGAGGACAGCGGCGGCTACTGCTCCAGTTATTAAGAGTGCAGTTGCGGCAGCTCCAATACCCTGAGCAATGTTGATGCCCTGATGAACTTTTTCCAGCTTTTGCGCCAGTTTCAACAGGTTTTCTTCGCATTCCTTACGGTTTTCCAGCCAGCGTGAGAGCGAATCACGTAAAATATCTGCTGCCTCCATGATTAGAGCAGGAACTGTGAGAAGAGAAAGTTATATACAGTAGATTTCTTCAAACGGCACAATATATCATTTAAAGCTGTGGTACACAAACCTGTCCTGGAGGACTCCCAGCCCTGCACATTTTGTAATTCTCCCTCATCTATCACAGCTGATTCAACTCATGTGTTCATTAGTAGAGACAGAAAGACCTGAAATAGGCGTGTCAGAACTAGGGAGACATACAAAATGTGCAGGGCTGGGAGTCCTTCAGGACAGGTTTGGGAACCACTGATCTAAATATCACAGTAATGCACGCCTGGTGTCATTTAATTCTACAGGTTGTGGATTTTGCTCTAAACCACATGGAACAAAAATCATTCATGACTCAAAGTTTGACAATTAGCAAAGTCTATTTAGGAAGTTTGGGATTCTACATAGGAAAAGTAAACAAGTTAGAAATAATACAGAAGAGAATTTGAAGGGAGATAATGTAGACAGAATAAATGGGTAATCAAACATTACTAAAAAGAATTCCAATCAGCTAAAGGTGGATATAAAAATATAAACTGAAAATGGTTCTGAACAGTAGCAAATTTGGTTTCTTTGGCTTGTAACAATAGCAGAACCCTTTATGGTGCTAAATAAAACCCTTTTCATAAGGTTTCATGAAGAACCATGCAGAACTGGTGCAAACTGCTGTCCCATAAACACATTTAAAAACATTTAATATTCAGATTTTAGATGTTTACTGAGATTCTTCTAATATCTACTGAATTCCACCATAATATTTAAAATATTAGTAAGTTTAATATATATAAAATCATCATTCACTGGATACTTTCAATTGGGAGGAGTCTGTCCCGAACCCTGACCCCTAAATTTTTGCAATTTTTTCCAGTGCTGTTTTTAAAAATATATTTTAATTTTTTTTTAAATCATGAAACCTTATGTAAAAATTTGTCAGTACCGGAACAGTGTGTGTTTGAGTCATTGTCTGAGACTGATTTTAACACACTTCTACATTTCTGATCAGGAAATACTCCTCTCACAGCCTCTCTTTAGATCCACAGCAGATCATCCTTCTGAGTTAAATGTGTTCAGAAGTCTGAAAATCTGTGAGGAACTTTAAGGAACTAACAAACACCTTTTTCTGCAATTAAACAAACTAGTTTGGGGGGTTATTCCATTAAATGTAGTTTTTCTGTGTGTGCTGATCATCATCTTTGAGTGACTCAAAAGTGTCAAAAATTGTCGAAACGAAACTTCACCATGTTTCAGTCTTGGCTGTTTCGGTCGTGACATCATTGTTTTCACAGTGACAAAAGGGAACACATAATCGTTTATTTGGAGGAAATAAACAAAATGTTAGTTATAAATAAATAGCAAATTATTAGAATTTTAGTATGTTTTACTATGCAAATCAATGCTAATTAGTGTTTTAGTATGTGAGTTAAATTCTGTCATGTGATGTGATGTCACTACCAACACATTACTGTCTCTACCGAAACTGTGCAGTCACGACCGAAACATGGGATGTTTTGTCAAAAATAAAGTATATTGAATGATCAACTAAGATGTTATTATAGTGTTTGGTTCAATGTTTATTCAAACTAATGAATCCTTCACTTTGAAATCAGTTTGATAAACTTAATGACTTTTTACCAAGAAAGATTGGATTCAAAACACAACAAATCTTATAAATTACACTTGAAATATTGTTAAAATTGTAATTGTTATTGATTTTCCTGTGAAAACATTTTTAAAAATGAAGACTAAGTTCCAGTGAAATATCTTCACAATCAGCAGAAGTTGATCTTAAACAACAAAGCCTTACAGTGAGCTGACCATTAGAGAAGATTTAAGTTCTTTCACTGAGATCACAAAACAAACAATAAAATAAGCTTTCGTTGCTTTTATGTTCATTTTCAAAGCTGTTGTACATTTGAATGTTATAAATGATGAATAAATCTATGAAATGTACTTACATGTCTACTTTTTCAGTAAAGTTCTTCAAATGCCAGCAGAAAACATGAACCTTGACTCTGTGAATTACAGGAACCACTTCTTGACAACTTACAAGTATGTACAAATTTGGTTGCAGTGGCCTCTAAATATTTTTGAGAGTAGGAGGATGCCTGTGCTGGGCGGAGAAAGGTTAAAAACAAAAATTGTAGGGTGCCTTTTTTTCTTTTCTTTTTTTAACAGCTATCTCTAGTACAGAAACCAAAACCAGTGGTTGAAGAGAGAAAAAAATAAAGTGCTGGTACTTTCTCTTGAGTTGGAGAGGGGGTTAAATGAAGTCCTGGGTATTCCCCCTCAGAAGGTCCCTGCTTGCAAGGTAGCACTTTTCAAAGTGGTGGGACATGGGTCATGCAGCATGTTGTTTCAACCACTATTTTTATAAGTCTGTTTCGGTGTGTGCAGTAAGAGTTGTTAGGTGTTCAATTCAACAATGGAGTTTAAAAAATATAACATATGGATAGACGAGGTTCAGACTTTATTAAGCTTATGCAGAGGATGAAATCCTCCAGCAGGATCTGGAAAGTCACTCGCAGTCCTACTTTACCGGGTTTAGGGCCCTATTTTAACAAACTAAGCTCATGGTCTAAAACTACAGCGCAAGTCCTCTTAGGGCGTGTCCGAATCCACTTTTGCTAGTTTAAGGATGAGAAAAATGGTCAGCGTATCCAGTGCATGGTCTAAAAGGGTTGTCCCTATTCTCTTATTGAGTAATGTGTGTGTTTTGGGTGTAATGTGCAATAAACCAATCAGAGTCTCATCTCCCATTCCCTTTAAAAGCCAGGTGTGCTCACGCCATGAAGGATTCGCTAATTACACGGCAGAATTTGCAAGTGGAAAAACTGAACGCTTCTCTAGCGAGAAAAAGCTGACAAATCCTTCCAGGTAATTTTGGTGGAAAAGCTATAAATATCACAGTTATTACTTGAACAAAATAACTACATAATGATTCTCTGTCATTCAGGCTGATAAGCAGTTTAAACAGTCAGATGCAGTTCCTGTGTCACTAACAGAAGACAAGATGGCAGATTTAAACTTACAGGTTCTTTATTGTAACTTGTAAACACAAAGAATGAATCAGATAAGCCAAGAATTCAAGAGATTGTTGAATAAAGTGGTTATTTTTGTTTTGTTTTTGCGCACAAAAAGTATTTTAGTCTCTTCATCACATTAAGGTTGATCCACTGCAGTCACATGACTGTTTTAATGATGTCTTTAGTACCTTTCTGGACCTTAAAGTGTTGATTATATTGGACGAGTCATATACCTCTCGGATTTCATCAAAAATATCTTAATTTGTGTTCTGAAGATGAATGAAGGTCTTACAGGTGTGGAACGACATGAGGGAGAGTAATTAATGACAGAAGTTTCATTTTTGTGTGAATAACCCTTTAACCGCATGAGTTCTCTGTTTGTGAATTGGAGAGTAATTTTGAGCAACACTTCTAAGAATTTAATGCAGAAGTTATTTCACATCCTTATATGAATGCAGTGTGCCCGAAGTCTCATTTCCTGAGAACCCAACCACATCCTCACACTGAGTGCTGTCGACATCACATTAAAGAAAAAGGTTCAAATCTTATCGGTTTCAGATTTAGTCATTCGGCGACCCTACGGCCTGAACCCCTGTAGGCGAACCACCCTTACAATACATTAATTCCATGAATAGTAAGTGTTCCTAAAAGACACTAATAAAGTCTTAAACTTGCATAAATTCACTTCATACATAAGCATTTATTTACTGTGATTTAATAACTTCTTAATGTTTTAATAAAGATTAACAGCACCTTTAATACATGGTTTAAAATACATTCAGATATCAAGTTGTTGTCAATTTGTTAACAGTAACAATGAATGAACTCATTATTTGTATATAGCCTGTTAATGTGTTAATGATACTATTTATAAACTGAATAAACTAATACTTTGGAAATGATTTATAACAATTTTATAAATATAAAAGTGTTACTATGGAAGCTTTTTAAAAAGATTAATACAAAAAGATTATTAGAATTATATAATGCAGATTATTAACAGTAGATTATTAATTATGGCATACACAGGTGAAACCCATAAGTTTTACGCAGAAAGCAAGTGAAACAAAAAACAAGCTTTTTATGACTATTGCAACTTATAATGTAAAAACTGCACATAATACATTATAATTGTAATACAATGTTCTTAATGTAATAATTTTCTGAAAATATATGAAATCTTGAGCTCATAATGTAATAACAATTTTTGCAATTATTACATTATGAACTCACCAAAAACATGTCATATTTTCATAATTGTAATAACTTTTAAAATATAAAATAGTATTCCCTTACAGTAGAGACCTGTGCAGGATGGATTTTTCAGTCCCGCTCCCACAAAAAAAATGTTATATTGTCCCGCTCCCGCCCATAAAAGTAGCTCATATAGAGCTCATATAGATTTTTGTCCATACATCCATGAAATATTAAGTTATGTGTCACCACAACATCCCAGCATAAACTCTTCTGATAAAATATTTGTTATTAAAGCATCAAAATTCACAAAGCAGTTAGTTTTAACAGAAAAGTAAGCAGCATGCATGGTTTGGCATGGCAGAATGCGCACAGAGCGCTCCCTTTATAATGACTAAAAAGCTGAACTGTCTCATCGCGATCTCACAAAGCTCTGTTATAACACAATGAATATATGAACAATGAATCTTGCATAATGTTTACACTTAGTGTGTTATAATAATAGGATTCATAAGTGCGCAAATTTCAGCACTGCATAAAAACTCCAGCGTTTTGAGTGGTGAGAGGATTCTAACATTAACACCTGATTGCGTTGCGTCTCCATCGCATCTCAGAAATCACCATATATATCTGTGATTGGTTACATTGCTCATCAGGCAGCATGCTGCATGCAATCTATCATATGTGTGGATACAGTCATTTTTGACTGCAAATGATGAGGTAATTTGATTAAATGTACTGGATTTATGGTAGTTCAACAGTTAGAAATACATGCTCGGTTTTAATATTATTTTAAAGTATAAATAAATGAACTTCTCAGCATTTTGTTCACGTACCCCCTTTTGTCACCTCACGTACCCCCAGGGGCACATGTACCCCAGTTTGGGAACCACTGCTCTATGGGGTTCAGGTCAGGCGAGTTTGCTGGCCAATCAAGCACATTAACACCATGGTCATTGAACCAGCTTTTGGTACCTTTGGCAGATGCCAAATCCTGCTGGAAAATGAAATCAGCATCTCCATAAAGCTTGTCAGCAGAAGGAGGCATGAAGTGCTCTAAAATGTCCTGGTAGATGGCTGCATTGACTGTGGACTTCAGAAAACACAGTGGACCAACACCAGCAGATGACATGCAGCCCAAACCATCACTGACTGTGAAAACTTCACTTTGGACTTCAAGCAACATGGTTTCTGTGCCTCTCCACTCTTCCTCCAGACTGTGGGACCTTGATTTCCAAATGAAATGCAAAATTTACTTTCATCTGTAAAGAGGACTTTGGACCACTGAGCAACAGTCCAAGTTGTAGCCCATTTCCTGAAGATGTCTGTGTGTGGTAGCTCTTGATGCTCTGACTCTGGCTTCAGTCCACTCCTTTTGAAGCTCTCCTAAGTTCTTAAATCGGCTTCGCCTGACAATCTTCTCAAGCCTGCCGTTATTCCTTTCACTTGTACAGCTTTTCCTACCACACTTTTTTTTCGTCCAGTCAACTTTCCATGAATATGCTTTGGCACAGCACTCTGCGAACAGCTCTTTCAGCAGTGACCCTCTGTGGCTTACCCTTATTTTAGAGGGTCTTGATGATCGTCTTCTGGACAACTGTTGAATCAGCAGACTTCCTCATGACTGCTGTTGGGATTACTGACCTAAACCCAGTATTTATACCCTGAGAATGGTCATTTAATAGAATTTGAAATAAAATATTCTAATAATTTGAGATACAGATTTTTTGATTTTGATGAGCAGCAAGCTGTAATCATCAAAATGAAAACAAAAAAGTCTGGAAATATTTTACTTCATGTCTAATAAATCTAGAATATATTTAAGATTTACTTTGAATTACAGAAAAAAAAATAACTTTTTCATGATATTCTAATCTATTGAGATACACCTGTATATGTATATTTCTGAAATACATAACTTTGACGCAGTCACCTCTGACAACAGATGTAATGTAGACACATGCATTCTCTGTAAAGCTGCTTTGAAATGATATGTGTTGTGAAAAGTGGATGTGGATTGAATTGGATATAAAGGTTTTTTTTTTTTTCATGCTTCTTTAAATACAAACCTTTTTTTTCACAATGTTACATAGTTTGTTATTTATCTTTATGTTGTGGTTGAAACATGTCAGTAGTAAATATGATTTGATAGAAAGACCTAAACTGTCACTTCTTTAAATGAATAAATGGGCTGGTCTTGCACATTAAACTGCCCTGCTCTGGGTCGCTCATGGTACTACATATCAGGAATGACCCAGATGCTGTTCAGGTGATTTATCTACGGTACCTGACTGTCAAACAGTGATCTTAAGGCTGTGAATAACATAGAGTTCATGTACCTATCATCCATGTACATAGTCATAACAGTTCTATCACTTGTGAAGGCATACTGTGTTCTCCACTCTACTGGCATTGGTGGACTTCCTGCACGGCCCAAACAAGCAGCCAGGTGCACAGTAGCTGTTTTACCAGAGAGCATGAGTACAAATGATGTTACAAATATGAACATGTACAGGGGGATCTGTCTAAATGCGTTTACCATATTTTGTGGGACAAGATATGGAATAATAATACGGTCTTCTATTTCCATGCTTCTATCCATCCAAAACTGGTGAAAAAAGGCCCATGCTCTTTCTTCAGGGGTTACAGGGGATAGAAGGATCCCTGGGATGTCGTGGAGAGATCTTCGCATGCAATTCCAGCGATCTGGCAAAGGGTTCGGCTCATAGTAAAGCTCATTGCTTGTATTGTAAAACTCTCTGTCTGTCACTTGAATGTTCCCCTGAGCAATTCCAAATGCAGCACGGGAATCAATTAAGCAGTTCCACGGAGAGTAAAGAATGGTGTCTCTGATGTTAGGTGTGGGCACCAGGCCACCTGCTGGCATAAATTGGTCGACAATTGAGCCATGAGCCACAAAAACAATGTCTATGTGTTTTCCATTAGGCCTTGTCAAATCCTCAGGAATGGAACCAAAATTCTCCAAAACAAATCGTAGAAGATTTACAAATTCAATCTGATGAGTTACTCCCTGAAGCCAGGAGACAACTGTGTTGTCTGTACATGTTCCCATGATATATGCCATTATGTTTTGTCCATCTTCAGTCAGGCTGAGAGAATATTCCCCCAAGTTCTTGATGAGGTTCTTCATTCGGAAAATTTTTTGGATGATTTCGCTGTAATGAGAAAAGTTGCATTGTGCATCAGTCAGTTACCTTCAGACCTTCATTATTGCTTATGTTTTCAATATTGCAGTACTGTACAATCTCAGACAAATACAAGATGTACTGTCTTTGACTAAGACAGAAAAATTAGTAGAAAATAAAATATCATATCGCATTGCATCCAGCTGTTCCTTTAGCTTTTTTTGGCTTTTCTGTATTTCTCTGGCTGAATCCCGTAAGAACTTGCTGGCCTCTGTGACCCGTTTTCTCTTGACTATTTCTTTACATTTCACAATCAGGTCATTCAGAGACAGGCCTAAACCAGTCGCACCCCGTACCTAGAAAGAAAGTCACAATCACAAAATCACTAACATTTAAGAGCAATGCAGCAAATATATAATATTGTTCTCTTGAAGAGTCACTTCAAGAGAATTTCAACTTTGCAAAATGGAATGCTTGAGAAAAGAAAGCTGATACCTTTGATCCTGCTTTAACAGCAGCTTTAATGCCAATTTGTCCAATGTTCTTCAGCATTTCTTTGGCAGATACCTTCAGGCTGCTCGTGATCTCAGGGGAACTAATGAGGTTCAGAGCTTGGCAAATAAAGTGCGAGGCCTCGGCTGGATCCAGTCCACCTGATGTTAGGTGACGAAAGAACGTGGCCCTGTTGAACCCTCTGAGAAAGTCCAGGGATACGTGAGTTTTATTCCTTCTGGCCAGAGCCCACATCAGTTGAGTGGTCACCTCACACTCCAACTCATCAGCATGATCCCCGAGCTGTGCTCCTCCACACATGTCCTTCAGATCTTGCAGTTGCTTCTGAATGCACTTCCCAACCTCCTCATCTTCTTTAATTAATTTATTAACTTTTTTAAAGGTCCTCCAGGAGATACCTGTCTCTACCAATGTGGGAATAGCGCTGACCTTAGTGGCCACTACAGTGCTTCCTGTTGCTGCGGCAACCAATAGAGGGCTGGCCAGACCTTCTGTGACGACAGCGGCAACTACTGCTCCAGATATTGAGAGCACAGATGCGGCAGCTCCAAAACCCTGAGCAATTTTGCTGCCCTGATGAACTTTTTCCAGCTTTTGTGCCAGTTCCAACAGCTTTTCTGCACATTCCTTCCGGTTTTCCAGCCAGCAGAAGAGCGAATCACATAAGAGATCTGCTGCCTCCATGATTAGAGCAGGAACTGTGAGAAGAGAAAATGACAGATATTTCTTTAAATGGCACAATATATCATCTAAAGATCACAGTAATGCACGCCTGATGTCAACACTTTAGAACACTGTTCTGTCATTAATGAATAACTGCACAGGAACAAATGAGTAACACATTATTAACCTTCTAGTAACATATCTGGTAGTTCACTATTAGCTAATCAATAACTAAAATTTTTCTCATACCTCCTACTTTACATAATTAACCCTTGTGCGGTCTTTGTTTGGGAAGCACACTCAGGGTCTTCGGGGTTTCCACTGACCCCAGGCAAAAAAATAATAATTTTGTAACAATTTTTTTTTTTTTTTTAAACAAAGTTAATTTTACTCTGTTTATTATGTTTTATTATGTTTTTACTCCACATTTAAGCAGTTTTTGGAGGATTTATCATATCTTTTAAATTTATATAAATAATAAAAAAAAATGTTTGAGTAGGTTTTTTTACAAAAACAGCTTTTTATGTCAAATTCACTTTATAAAAGACCCACATTTCTAACTTTCATTCATGGGGATAACATGGATAATTTGACATGGTTTAGTGTGAGATTTTTGCCCATCTTTTGGAAAATGCAGTTTTAAAAGTAAAAAATTATCACTTTATCCAGTAGATGCTGCACATGTGTAAATTTGTGTGGCTCTTATTAATATGTTTAAATGGAAATGAAAAGAGGCAGATTGGTGTTTTATAACATGTTTTGTATAACATGTTGCTGAGTATAGTTTTACACATCCCAGTCTATTCTGTGACGTTAGTGATACGCAGAGTCGGATGTTTTTGCACATTAATCTGACAATAAATGAGGCACGCCCAGTTTTTCTGATGCAGTCTCTTTTCTGGCTACACTAGTGATTTAAGCTGAAATTAATTGTACAACCAAGTTGATTCTACTTATTTATTACAGTGCAGGAGAATAAACAAGTATTCAAACACTACAAAAATAATTCAAAGCAGCTAAGGGAAGATATACAAAATATATATACTGTGATGTGTGAAATTTAGGAAAATACAGCTGAAGTTCTTAAGATTCTTGAAATTCTTGAAACAAACAAACAGCAGAACAGATTTAAGCCTTTTAGGGAAGACTTAAGTACTTTCACTGAGATCAAACAAACAATCACAAACTTTGCTTTACTTTCATTTTTAAACCTGTTATAGATTGAATGTTATTAATAATGAATAAATCTATGAAAATGTATACTTACATGTCTGTTTCAGTAAAGCTATGTCTTCAAATGCCAGCAGAACACTTGATTTGACTCTATGAATCACAGCATCCACTCAAGTACAAGTACAAGTTTGTGTTGTTTTTGTCCTGTGATTATTGTTTAGAATAGGAGGATGTCCGTTCTGGGCGGGGAAAGGTCAGGAAAACTATGTTGGGCTAGATCTAATACAGAAAGTGAAACTGTTCTGTGCTGTTTTGCCTGTGTTCTTAGTGCCCTATATAGTTTCTGCTTTAATTTAATTCACCCGTTCATACTTTCTTACTTTTATTTGTGGTTATGTGGCTATATTCCTGTGACTCCTCCAGCGATCTCCTGCATGTTTGGTTGTTAAATCATTGTGCGCTCATTACAGCCACTCATACGTGACACTAACAACATCCACATTAAAACATGTGCAAACATCAGCTTGTCTGCAGACTGTGAGTTCTGTGGCTGGTCTTCTGCAGATGCAGTGGTCCAACAATAATCACTCGTAATGCTGTTTTTGGTGTATGAAATTATGTTCCAGAATCCAGTAATGTTTGGTGATCCAGCAGATGCAATGATTGCAAATTAATAAGGAATAAGAAGTTTAATATGAAAAGGATTATAAATGATTAACGCTATATAAATAAATAAAGTTGACTAATATAAATCAATATAAATCTATATAAATTAATGTACAATCAACCAAATCATTGACATAATTTCCTATCATTTAAGACAGAATGCTTTCCCGCCATTGATGGAATCTCCAGACAGTTCATGTTTTCGCTCTTATATGGAAAAACGAAATTATAGGCCTACTTTAAATATGGAAAAACACCAGTAGATGGGAACAAATCACTGTCTCAATAAGTGAGACATTAATTAATTCATTAAGTAATTCAACCGATTTTGAGCAAGTGACTATCTTTGTGAATAGATCAATGAATCATTGATAAAAATCGCTGAATCATTTAGGAACATCATCATAGATCATTCTGCTGTGACTCTGGAGTTATTCTGGAACAAAGCACTCAGTTTTGACAAATGTACGTCACGTAATATTAGCTTAAACTTAGTTATGTTTTAATTTATTAACTATTTATTTTTTAATTATATACCATTGGATAAAGTACAAAACAGTGAAGATCTTAATAGGACTTATGCATCCAGCTCAAGGCTGTGCCGGTAGGTATTTTTAAACTGTCCAACCTAAAACCGGACAAATGGCCACCCTATTTAAAGGTGCCTTCGAATGAAAAATTGAATTTATCTTGGCATAGTTGAATAACAAGAGTTCAGTACATGGAAATGACATACAGTGAGTCTCAAACTCCATTGTTTCCTCCTTCTTATATAAATCTCATTTGTTTAAAAGACCTCCGAAGAACAGGCGAATCTCAACATAACACCGACTGTTACGTAACAGTCGGGATCATTAATATGCACGCCCCCAATATTTGCATATGCCAGCCCATGTTCAAGGCATTACACAAGGGCAGCCAGTATTAACGTCTGGATCTGTGCACAGCTGAATCATCAGACTAGGTAAGCAAGCAAGAACAACAGCGAAAAGTGGCAGATGGAGCAATAATAACTGACATGATCCATGATATCATGATATTTTTAGTGATATTTGTAAATTGTCTTTCTAAATGTTTCGTTAGCATGTTGCTAATGTACTGTTAAATGTGGTTAAAGTTACCATCGTTTCTTACTGTATTCACTGAGACAAAAGCCGTCGTTATTTTCATTATTAAACACTTGCAGTCTGTATAATTCATAAACACAACTTCATTCTTTATAAATCTCTCCAACAGTGTAGCATTAGCCGTTAGCCACGGAGGACAGCCTCAAATTCATTCAGAATCAGAAGTAAACAATATAACAGTATACAATACTCACATAATCCGATGCATGCATGACGCATACATGACGAACACTTTGTAAAGATCCATTTTGAGGGTTATATTAGCTGTGTGAACTTTGTTAAGGCACTGTTTAAGGCAAGCGCGAGCTCTGTGGGTGGAGAGCACGGGATTTAAAGGGGCCACAGTATAAATCGGCGCGTTTATAATGATGCCCCAAAATAGGCAGTTAAAAAAATGTATTAAAAAAAATCTATGGGGTATTTTGAGCTGAAACTTCACAGACACATTCAGGGGACACCTTAGACTTATATTACATCTTTTAAAAACATGTTCTAGGGCACCTTTAACATTTTTATTTTGAACATTGGGCAAAAATTGCTGTTTTCAGCCTCGTCATGTTCAGCTTCTTACATCGTACCTCACACTCTTCAAGCGTTAAAAAGCATTGCGCTGAATTACTGCTTGGGTTCGACTTCTGTGAACAGTAAACCCCGCCTTCTTTGATTTGATTGGCCATCTCAAACATTTTGACATTGACGAGCACTGTTGGACCGCTGCACTGAACCAGAGCTTGCTAAATAGATGAATCATGGCTGCATGGGCATTCGCTTGGGCCGATGTAATGCGTAAATGTACTATCATATATTTACGTAGCAATGGACTGGCCCACATTGTTCAGCAGCCCACTGGGAAAATGCCCAGTGCTCCAGATGGCCAGTACACCCCTGGGTACAGTGGGTAGGGGGCGCTATTACGCATCTTCTGAAAGAGCACTGTTGAAAATTCCCAGGTGGTCACATGACATAGTCAACCAGGGGTGAAGCTAAATCTCCTCAGGTGCACTAAATCATTATTTAGTAAAACATGCACTTTTCCTTCTCCTCAAAGAGATCTTCTTGTAGAGTTAATGCGTTTCTGACCATGTAAGTTTATTCCTTTTGGTATTTAATGTTATTTCTTGAAGTTATTTATGTTGGAGTTCTATGTGATTTATCATTCATATGTACTAGTGTTCTTATTTGATTGCTAAACTGTTTTGTGTTGAGTTAATTGGATTATATGATTTGTTTGGGTTATATTGTTAATTGTATCTAAGACTCATTTGTTCTTTATTGTCTTTTGTTCTTAGACACCATACAATTCTATTTGAATCCTATGTTTCCATGACTCGATTCCTATGCTTCTAATTGTTAAGTAAAGTAAAGTAAAAAATTATGTTGGCATTAGTGGAATTGCATTGGCATGGTTCAAATCATACTTATCTGACCGTTATCAGTTTGTAGTAGTAAACGATGAGATATCATATCGATCACAAGTTAAATATGGAGTACCGCAAGGCTCAGTACTAGGACCGTTGCTTTTCACTCTGTACATGCTACCCTTGGGAGATATCATTAGGAAGCATGGCGTTAGTTTTCATTGTTACGCTGATGATACTCAGCTCTATATTTCTTCACGCCCTGACGAAACTTACCAATTCGCTAAATTAACAGAATGTATAGCTGATATAAAAAACTGGATGACCAGTAATTTCCTACTACTAAATTCAGAAAAAACAGAGATTCTAATTTTTGGACCAAAAACTACTTCACGCAATAATCTAGAATACTGTCGAATAGCTCGAACAAAATGCAGCAGCTAGAGTTCTTACTAGAACTAGGAAGTATGACCATATTAGCCCAGTTCTGTCATCACTGCATTGGCTTCCTGTTAAACATCGTATAGATTTTACAATCTTGCTAATTACTTACAAAGCACTAAATGGTTTAGCTCCCCAGTACCTGAGCGAGCTCTTAATGCATTATAGTCCTTCACGTTTATTGCGATCTCAGAATTCAGGCCAGCTGATAATACCTAGAATATCAAAATCAACCGCAGGCGGTAGATCCTTCTCCTGTTTGGCACCTAAACTAAACGAAGGTCTTACGGGTGTGGAACGACATGAGGGAGAGTAATTAATGACATTATTTTCATTTTTGAGTGAACTCTTCAAGTTCAAATAAGTACAGTGCACAGAATTTATGAGTACAGCTGACCACATCTGAACATAATGTTATAAAAAAAAAAAAAAGTGTCTTAGATATAAAGATTAATTTCTTAATTGGGTTTCAGAGGGGTATGATCATTCATACTGAGTACTGTATGTTAACTTTAACTGCAACTTGTCAATGAGGTAAAGTGCTGAAACCTTTTTATACTGTATTTAATGAAAATATATTAAACTGACAAAGAATGATAACAAAAAAGCTTACACAACAACTCTTCCTTACTGATATGAACAAGGGATTTATCTTTCATCCAAAGCCACATGAAGCAATTTTGGATTTAGAATCATAGTTACAACTATTTAATGGACACTTTTCACATCTCTATATTTTTCAGAACTGATATAATTTTGGCTGGGTAAACATAGATACTGTTTAGTGGAAGTATAGTGGTAATGTAGCGGTGAACTACAGCAAATATAATATGTGTTCTCATTTTTCCCCAGCAGCTACAGCTCCTTAAAAATAATAATAAATCAAGTTAATATAGTATCTGGTAAGGACACATTATAATAATAATGCAATCAATCAGTCAATAAATAAAGTTTAACTCACTTGCATCTGGTCCATTGATGAAGCCATGTCTAATCGTTTTACAACAGGCGTCCAATCACAACAGACTGGATAAACTGAATTGTCCAATGACATTTGAGGTTACACTGAAATAGGTAAAGTCCCGCCCCACGACTGACAAAAATCAAAAGTGTTCGCGCGAGCGAAATAGAAGATCGAGCGCGAGTGTGGGAAGTGATGACGCGCGTGCTGCGAGTTGTGTACGAGCACGCGAGGGCTTGATTTGCGCGCAGAGGAGATGTCATGCGGGCGCGCGGGTTTAAAATGAGCTCGCGGGCTCCCGTTTCCTCGCGTGTAGATCTGTTATCCTCTCGCGGAAGTGATTTACTGCGCGCGCAAGCATCAGTTGTGCGCTCGGTCATTATTGGCATTATAATGCCGCCATACTATTCTAATATTTATTGATAAACTTCATTCGAATGCTGCTGTAGGCATCGCACACAACACAATAGGCAACATGTTAATAATCACTTCTTAGTTCCGCGCTTTTTCTTAATTAAAAATAAATATTATTATAATCTTATCCATTTCTGATAGTTCCAGGTGGTGATTCACAAATAAATGCAGGCAGAGTTGTGCTTGTGACATAAAAACATATTTTTGAATATGTTTTTTATTAGCAAATCTCATTTTATTTATTTGTGAATTAAATTAATTTTTGTGAAACTCCTAACATAATATTTGTGGATCTCATTCTATTCATTTGTGTATATGATTATTTTTTGTGAATATCTTTACCTTTATTTGTGGATCATAATCTATTTATTTGGAATATTGCTACAATCCTATCTCCATACTATGACAAAATATCATGTGTGGAAATATGTGCAATTCAGATGTGTTTGCTTGGATTTTCATTTATGTATATTTAGACATTTAAGCTATGCATTTTCATATAATTATTATGAATTAAATGATTTTAGAGAGAAACCTAAGAAATATGACATGTATAAATATTGCTGTAATACACTAGCATTGAGACTCTAAATTTGACATTTTTAATGTTTTCTATATAAAATCTATTGAAGAAAACAAATGTGTGTATTTCCTTCATCCTGAGCACATCACACAAAACTCAAAATCAGTGTTTCACCATTCACAACCCATTCTGCTGTCTAATGTGTATTTCTGAGTATATATTGAGTGTTTATATCAGATCTGAAGAAAAAAAAAAAAAAACTCACATCAGGATTTGGAGCTCTTCAACAAAATCCTGCTAAAAATGCTTTTCTTACTTGGAGTTTTTGTCTTGTTTCTAGTCCAAATATATAAAAATTCTTAAATCAAGAAGCATTTTCTAGACAAGTAAAAACTGTCTTGTTTTCAGAAAAGAAATAAGTCAAAATTAAGTGTGTTTTTCCTAAAAACAAGCAAAATAATCTTCCAGTGGAGTAAGCAATACAATCTTATTTCAAACCGAAAACAAGAGTACACCTAAATCTTACACATTTCATGGTTACTATTTACTATGTTTTGTGTGTGTGTGATTAAAACATAATAATTACTGATTACAATACAAAAACATTATTTAGGTCAAGTCATTTCATTTTATATGAAATGTTCTTTTCACAATCCTTGTAGTTTCAAAGCGGCTTTTCTGAATATAAAACTGCTTTATTTTTTAAAGCATGCTAAAATAACTCATGGACTTTTATTATGACTTGACTGGACGCACGGTAGTAGTGGGGGGGGAAAAAAACGTGACCAACAAGATGAACAGAAACTTGTGACCACCATTTCTGAAAGAGCACCTAAAAATGATGGACCGAAAACAACAGTTGTCCATGAAGGAAACAAACAGCAAGCTTCGATAAACCTTCAGTTCACTCGCCGACTGAGGAGTGAGGGCTTCTTGAGTC